>CM044436.1:60461375-60479906 GCA_024363595.1 Xenopus borealis | reverse complement strand
CATGGAATGTAAGGCAATTAGTGTGGACAATAGGTTGGTCTCCTGGGCCTGCTAGTCAGTCCCTTTCTTCCTGCTTGGGGTTAAATATTTGCCTGGAAGTGTGTGATCTCTCTACATTCTTTCTCACAATTCCCCTCTATAAAGTGCAAGTAAGCAGAACATAAAAGTTTCCCCCAAGTCCCTCTGATAGGAGCATATTCAGGCCACTGTGTTCCTTAGGGAGAGTGGGCGTATAGTTTAATACAAAGAGGCCAAGGTCACATTAGAACTATAGTAGCAGTCAGGGTAACAATTATAAGTATGCCAGTGCTTGCCTGCCAAGAAGTCTGCAGCAGCCTGCTGGCTATTGAAAGTGCCATTCCTGTTGACTAAACACTATTGTCTTGGAACAAAAAGTTGCTTGCTACAGATAAGCAGTTTCCTGACTGAGAACTGTCAGTATGAGGCTTAGCTTGAAACACTCATTCTCTATAGTTCTTACAGAGGAGCCTTCATCTCATTTTCTGTGGATATTGAAACTATACCCATGAATAGTGGAGAAATTAAAGGGAGGAACTAAACTTAAAATATGCCAGACATAATTTCAGGGGTTGTTTTACAATATTTTAAGTACCTAGCTTCATTCTACAGCCCTCTAGCTGTTATTATAACTAACATTCTCTGGGAATGCTGGGAGATATAGTACAACGGCAGCTCGGGTACAGCATGTACCTTATCTTAATATGCCCCTATTACTGCTTGCAATGTTTTAATCATGATAACTTTAATGTAAAAATGTGTTTCCAGTACTAGTAGAAAGGCTACACTTTGTTTGCATTATATGTACCTCGTATTACAATTAATGAGTTAAAAGAACTTCAACTGCAGATGATATTCCTGCCATACAGTACAGTACACCAAATCCTTAACATATCCAAATTTGAGATAAATAATAAAATTGTATCATCTGAACAAAAACATGTATTAAATTATCCAGTACTTTAAAATGACATGCCTGTAAGGATTCTGCTTAAACTGAAAATGGCAGAATCCTGAGGTGCATCCATAGTTTGTTTAAAAGGTCCAATAGGTCCCTCATAATATAAGTATTTTCAATGTGCTTTTTTTACTTCCTCTTTGCTACCATCCATTTTTAATCCTGTGCTGTAATAACCATCATACAGACTTTAACCAGCTCATCTTATGTTGACAGTTTCATCTGAGTTTGGTTCTGATTATGTACATGATGGTTCAAATATGAACCGCAGTTGTAATAAACCACATTAGTGAGTTTTTAGAATGTAAAGCATAGGTGCTATCCATCACTTGCTCCCATGTGCTTGGCCAGACCAGGATTTGAAGGTATCCAAGGCTGAGCACAGGCTAATGAATGCAATTACTCTGGATAAGTGCACCTGTGCTTAACCAGATCTAGCTATATGTTCTGGATGTTTAGAGGTGATCCAGAGGTATGGCTTATCACTAGCCAAAACCTTACAAGAGTCTTCCCATCCAATAAGAAACTTAGGTGCCCTAACTCACTTATCCAGACACAAGTATGCATATGTTAGTGGTGTGAGATTTAAATAAGAGGCCTGTAATACTGTGAGAGGTACAGATGCAGTCACTTGGATTTGTAAGATAAATGCGTCGTGACTCAGGGCTAATTGAAGAAACTGTGTTATCTAAAGTCATCTTAACTCATTTAATGCATTTAACTTTTTCATTAGCATACCAAAGCCCCATTGTGACATGACTTCTAGAGGTTTTGGGGGGAGAAGGGAATGACTATACCTGCCCCCTTTACTTTGGAACATTCTGTTTTGTACCTGTATCACTAAATTATGTCTTCCTGTGCCTGAGCTCTCTGGCCAACCTGTGCCTAAAGCATTGTCTAAACAAGGCCTTTGTAGAAGAAGGATTATGGTATTGTCAGGCATGAGTAAATAGAATAAACTTGTAGCTTCCAGTTATGAAGGCAAGTAGCTGAAGTGAAATCAGAAAATCTGATCCAGCTGGAACGTTGATGAATCAGCATGTTTGTGCTTCAGTAAATAATTCCACAGGTACCTCTCTCTAAGAAAATGTCTGTAAGGACAGAAAGGCAGAGGATAACTGACAGTAACACTCTTTAGTAAACGGCAGGAGGAATATGCATTGATGTATCTTGTGCATTTAAACTTCTCAATGATTTCCATTAAAAAGGAGACCCATATAAACCACAGCACCTGGATACATAGTTCCTACCTCCTCCCTGTAGGGGTTCTTGGACTGATTTCTTCACTGTCTTTTGTCAGAAATGTCACTTTTTAATATACTATGGGTGCCCCAGTCACATGCAAATCATTTCATTCTTCAAAATACAGACCCCACCTAAGTAATAAATAAGTGAAAGCGATCATCCTCCTTATGCATGCAGCAGACCACCTTATTATGGAGACAGTAGATGCAGGTAAAGGAGTGGAGCATGCCCATCATGTTTATTATTTTTGTTGTTCCTCCCAGGTGTTTCAGTAATTTCCAGCCATATACACTCACATAGATACAGATACTGGGACAGTTACTTCAGTGGAATCAGCCTTTAGTAGCTATGAATATACTTATTTATTAATTGCTTCTAGGATACACAGTGTTGTGCCATTTGACACTATATAAACGTATACATAAGGAACACAAACATTATAATAAATAAATAAATCTAAATATGTAGAGAGTGCAATATAGTAGAGACACAGTGGGGAAAAAAGGTATTGCCCCACAGACCTAATTTCACAAAATTAGAATCTATCAACCTTACAGCACCTGTGAAGTGATAAAGGGATTTGTTCCCTAAGCATGTCTTGATATGAACACCAATAAAGTGTGATAGCAGATTAAGCACTCCTCTGTTTCTACCTTGACTTCTTGTGAACTGCTGTCACACAGTGGATGGTGTGTGTGTGAAACAGCAGGTCAAAACCTTTCCTTGACTCTGTACCCCACTATCTATTTATGAAGCACCTGTGAAGTATTCAATAAAGCATATAGGGAAGTCATTTGCTCCAGAATCCTTAAATATCATCATTAAAATAATTTAATTGTATAAATCTTGCTGTTGTAGCAACAGCTACAAAGCCAGTTGAAGATCATGTATCTAGAATGTAACATAATGTTATATACAATGTGTCTATAGCTTTAGGGAATTCCTGCTTTATTAATGGATCAGGAAGTTTCTCTGGTAGGGAATCATGATCACATCTGGAGTGTCCTTTGTGGGAAGTAAACTTTTAATTGCATTTCCCCTCTCAAGCTTAGAAGGCCTGAGCCAAGCATTCACAAAATGATTCAGGCTTTGAAGTAAAGCCACAGCAGGGAGACAGCACTATACATATCATTATGTAGTGGCACAGAGCAAATACACTTAAATCTCCATAAAATCAAAGCACCTTTCTCTCTTTCTCTTGCAGGAGTTAATAGATGTTGACAGCGAAGTTGTTTTTGAATTAGCTGCGTATATCCTGCAGGTAAGAGCTTTATGTGGTAATACTGCCTTCTACAATTAGACTCTGCTAGGTTCTGTGTCTTTGCAGCCATGTTGTATCCATATTTGTGATTAATTCTCTGCTACCACAAATGAAAAGATACACAGCTGACTGACTGGTACCATTGTTATCTGCAATTTATTCTCTTAAAAGAAAAACATAAACCACATTAATATTGGAATTCCTCTTTCTGTAGATAAAAAAATCAAAATGTTACTGTGATATAAAACTGGGAACAAACTACAACCAATCACAATTTAGTTAGGATGGTCTACTACATGTCAGAAAATGAAAGCAAAGATTACATCGGTTGTTATGGGTAACCGTCACAAGTGAATTTTAGAATTCAATTTAATAAATAAGCCTTAGCCCCCATGTGTTAAAAAAAGGCAGGTAGTGCCAAGGTACAGTAACCCATAGCAACTAATAAGGTGCTTTTAAACATGTGACTAGTAAATGCTACATCCTGATGGGTTGTTATGGATTCCTGCCCCAAGCAAATTCAGTGTCTTTTATTTCCTAACCCCAAAAGGGTCTTAAATATATATGGCTGGTTATAATAGAAATACAGTACTTACTGAATACCCTCACGGCCATATGAATTTTCTGCTTGATGACATTTGAGGAAGGTGCCAGGTGGTGGCCTCCTGTCATGCTAATAAGGCATATGACTTAGATGCTATCTCTCTGATTGCCTCTCTGGGCATAATCCAGCAGTCCCATGGAAATACATTAAGTCTCACAAGGCAGAGACTGTACTAATAAGGAAAAGCTCTTTAATTGTAGAATATAGAACTCTGGCTCTGAAGGAGTTTTATCTTCTTTTTCTAAGAAACTGCAGTCTTGCCATCAAACTCATTAGCTGAATTATGTATTGCTTAGTAAACACTGCTAAACACACTGTTTAACAGAGGACCTCTGCTCTTAGTAGTTATGACAGTATAAGCCTTCTTAAAATGGGAATTGGCCTTGTTAATTTCTTGCTTAATTTCAATAGAGGCAAAAGGAGTCACAGATGGAAGTATTAAAGGAGAACTAAACTCTAAAAATTAATATAGATAAAAAGGCCATATTTTATATACTAAACTTATTACACCAGCCTCAACTTGTCAATAGCAGCAATGATCCAGGACTTCAAACTTGTCACAGGGGGTCAACATCTTGGAAAGTGTCTGTGACACTCACATGCTCAGTGGGCTCTGAGCGGCTGTTGAGAAGCTAAGCTTAGGGGTTGTCGCAAAAAATGAGGTTGGCCTGCAATATAAGCTGAAGCTACAGGGCACATTATTCAATTATCATGCTAGTTGCATGGTTTCTGTGCCGCAATTTGTAATTATCTGTATTATTTATTAATTAGACTTATATTGTGACATTTCTATTCTATATGTACTGTATATTGTGAGTGGGTCCCTAAGCTCAGTAATTGACAGCAGCACAGAGCATGTGAATCAGTGAATCAGCAAAAAAGAATATGGGGAGTTACTGGGGCATCTGTGGAGACACAGATCTTTACTGTTAAAGCTCTGCAACTGTCTTGGGCTGGTACAGAAGCCCAAACCATAGCGTACACCATTTCTGCCCTACTTCTGTAGTCAAGCTTTAGTTCTCCCAAGGGGTACAAGAATCTAAAGGAACCGTGACGCCAAACATTCCCCCACCCCACATGGTTACACAGCAGCTTGTTTAAACTACATTAGTCTTTATGAAGCAAACACACCAGTTGTATCAGTGCAGGTCAACACTACATTATATTTTAATTACTTTGATACAATTTCAGTATTTGGGGTTAACTGTTTCTTATAGAAAACCTAAAGTACTACTCAACAAGTACAGTAACCTTTACCAACTTTGCCAAGCAATTAGCATTGGTCTTTTCTGCCAGCAGAATGATTTAATACTGGGTGTTTCTGTATTCTAGCAAATACCCATTTCTTACTATTGTTTTTTGCCCATATATCAATGTTCGGTGCCCATGATAAGAGTGAGTCAAGGAGGCATGTTTTCATAAATTATTGCCATCATTTGTACAGGGAAATTTTGATCATAGGGCTTACTACCCCCAAGCCTTCTTTATAGGGGAATGTGGACATGTTTACTTCCTTGACCACTTCAACTCCAGCCACATAAGTTCACAGTATACATCATGGTGTTGCTGGCTGTATGTGCCTCAGCACTATCATTCAGATCAGCATCTGAGTACATTTTATACATATTTTATATGTATGCTTAATCTGTGACTTCACATTTAGTAAAAACCCATATTTTCATATTGGTGTTCTTTTAAATACGGTGGTTCTCAATACAAGCCAATGAACTCCATCTTCTATTTAAATATGCTGCCTCCTTTAGAAACCACAGAACAGACAGCAGACAATTATTTCCTTTTAAAAAATGACTGTGGCTTTGCAGCTTGCCAAAAGAAATAAATACAAATATCTGTTGTACTGCTGTGGGAAAAATATGACTGTCAGAAACAATATTCATGAACTCCTTTAGTGAAGGGTGTTGAATCCTGACTTAAAGCAGACATAGAAGTAAAGATTTTTCCTCCCTAACGACCAATTTTAGTGTTATCCGACAAATCCATGAAATTATCGTGAGGTTAGTGGGCCCTGAACGATTGAACATCTAACAGTTTTTCGGTCATAAAGTTGATCTGTTAATTTAAAAAATGTTCATTGTTCACATTGAAATATATCCATTCTCCAATTGTTTGCAGGGCCAACCAGGCAGCTACCCACAGTTTTCCTGGCTTCAACTAGACTATAAAGCTTGAAATTGTCTTTTTAGTTGATGGACAGATTGTACAGTTAAACAGTCATTCCAGGATAAGCCTGGTCCTACGATAACCTAAAGATCTTTTAAAAATATTAATGTCTATGGTCACCTTTAGCCCATGGCAATATAATCAGGTTGGTTAAATGAACAAAACTGATTCTTAAAAAGCCACACAATTGTTGCCCCTGTGCAGTATGTATTTGTATGCATTTAAGCAGGTTTATTTGTGCATGATATTCTATAGCTGGAATACATCTATTTCTATCCTTCACCATATGGTATCCAGAAAAGTGCTAACTTTATTTTTCCTTTTTCCCTTTAGGAAGCAAAGGGGGATTTTACAAGGTAAGTTTCCAGATTTGATCAAATATATATATATATATATATATATATACACATATTTTTCTTTCAGTGGCAGTCTAAACTGGTAAATATAGTAAGGGCTGAAGGCTAAAGGAAGGCGTGGGAGGTAGAATATTTGAAGGGATCACTAACTGTTACTGAGCTACAGATCTCAGCCGTGGCTAACAACAGTTCTGAGTTACATCTTTGTGATAATCAGTGGCTTGCTACTGTGTGACTTCTGAGACCTTTGACATTGCATTATAGGCTTTTTTTCTCTTTTCTCCTTCAAGACCAGGGGTTGCTCCATTGAAGTTGTGCATTTTCCCACCTGTCTTTATCAGCATACTACCAGAAATGTTATCAGTTATGTGAATTTGTTTTTACACTGGTAGTCTAATAATCCATAATGCAGTGCCTTCTTTGTAACTTTGTGTTCATTTTTAATGTTATTAACTTTGTTATAAAGCCCAAAGCATTTCACAGTGCTGTACAATTGATGGGCGTATTCAACCAAAGCAAATATTGACCGGTATAAAAGACAGAGGACCCTGTTCAATATGTAAAGATAAAGAGGCACCCAAAATACTAAATAAGCATGTTGTGTGTGTTGCACTGACAATATGTATTGTTAATTTAACCCTGTAAGTGCTGGTGCCTTCTGACTTTGCTATTCGCACTGTTGCCAGTATACATATGACAACATAGAAGAAAAGACATCAATAGAATCAGTAGTATGTAACTGCACTAACAGGCATCAGGGGGTACTTCTTTACTGGGCCCGGGCCTAAAGGGAGGCCGATCTGTGCTGCACTTTTCGAAATAGCCGGGGCCCCCTTGACAGTGCCAAAACACCGCCACCTGTTCCGAAGAGCTGAACAGTCCTGAACCAGCAAAAAGACCCAAAGTCACAAAATAGGGTTGCCCTGAGTGGGGGGCGCTTATGTCTGTGTGGCCTTTTAATTGTGGGGTGGGCAGGTTCTGCGGTGGGGCTTGGGGGTGGGTGAGTGTTGTTTCACAGGGCCCTGTGATTTGTAATGGCAGCCCACCTGGAAAGGATGGTGCAGCAAAAATGCATACTTTCTTGTTTCTGCAGAAATCTGCTTCATGTGTCTGTCAGGGCAAATACATCTGCCATTTGTGCCACTTGGCCTTTTGAAAGGGCTACCTAGGAGGATCAATTTATGTTTGGCCACCTTTGCATGTTCATGCTTTTAGTTGCTCCTTTTATCATTACTGCTTGCATAGAATTGTTCTCCTAGCATAACTCAGCTGCATAGTATTGGTGGCAAGCCAAAGGCTTGAACACATGCAACAGCTGTGGTATAACAAAGATTCAGATTTATGTTTACGGTGTCAAATGGCTTTGGCCACATTACTAACAACACAATGGATATAAACAAAACATTCTGTGGAGGTTCTGAAACCCACATAATCGAGAGGGGGCGGAAGGCTTTCTTTGGCTTAAATCATCATTTTGAAGACAAAGCCTCCAGTAGAGTAGAGGTAAAGAGGGGTGGACACAGTGCACTGGTACAAAAGTAGTACAAGGGTTATTGACCCATCTCCTTTCCGGTATCCACCTGGTGGCAAGTTGGTTCTGTTGTTTTGCAATACTGGTAGGCTGTGCTTATATAATCAGGGATTCAACAGCTTTTTAAATGAAAAAATAGAAAGCATTGCAAACAACTACAGAGGCCACTTTGCAATCCACAGCACAGCAATCACATTTAGTTCTGCCAATATGTTTAGTTACTTCACCAGCTCTTTAGAATTTATCTTATTATCTTTCCGACTCTGGATTTCTCTGGAATGGAATGAAATACATGCATATCATTGCTTTGGAGATCACCCATTTCATAGATTGAAAGGTTCATATAACCAAACCATGATTTAAGCAAATACTGTCCTTCTGTGCCCCTGTCACATAGGCATTTGGCAGACAAGTTGCTTTATGACTGCTGAGTTGCAGTTTCTATCCATAAAGTATTAGCATAAACCATTCTTTTCTAACCTGCAAAGCACTTTTTCTGTGCATTATTGCCAAATAAAAGCCAATCATTATTATGGTTTATTTGGTTCTTAACATAGTTATTTTTATATGGTTTCTGGCCTGTTCACATTATTTCCCACAATGCTGCAAAACAAATAATCAACAAATAATAATATGAACAAAACTCTAAACATCAAATGTATCCCTTATATTATTACTTGTCTTTTTACATTTGTTTTAGTGTTACTTTCATTTCAAGTGAGGTGGAACAAATCTCTGGAGGTAGCTGTGCCCAGCAATTAGTTGCAGTTCTAACAGGAGTGAAGGAGTTAACAAGTCTAAACAGTCTAAGAAATCTAATATGGCTTTAATATTTCCGTTACATCTCATGCCATATGTGGTGGGGGGTTTTGATGTTTCCCATAAGGAGACACACAAAAAGCCTTTTAAGGAAAGCTGCAAGTGTATTTAATAAGCAGCAGAAAAAGATACCTTATTGCTGTTAATTTGCCCTCACCAATGATATGACATGAACTGCAAAGGCCAAGCCCTTTACAGCAGCAATACTGTAAATAAGACAGACAGGCGTGTGGCTAACCTAGCAATAGTAACCATGCTGAAGGATGGTGTCTCTGCCTTAAATTTGTAGCTATGCTTAAATGACAGATCATCTATTTAAATGTAAACACTGTGCATACAAAGAATTTACATTTCTGTTTAAACAGCCAAATCCAAACATTACCCAACCCCCAGTGTAGATGTTTTAATGATAAAAGCCAGTCCCCAGCAGTTCTGGAAGAAAAACGGCCCTCTTTACCTGAGCTCTTACAAACAGGCACGTTTAGTGAATGGCAATAATTTCTGTAAACATTCTAATCCCTGAGCAGAAATATGATCCATTTCAGTAGTTGTTGACACAGCAAAGGTTAGTGCTGGGCCAGTACCACTAAGTGCTACATTGAATTTATTTTAACTCAGGACTTGCTTGTGTTCAAAACAACGTAGTCTTTCTTAATTGATGTTGTGGTTTTTTAAATGCCAAAGATATACATGTGTGAGGCAGATAACATATCATCCTTCCTGGCATTTAACACTTTAGGTGTTAGTCAGATAAACAAGACAGTTCTTACTATAACTCTAGCTCTACCAAGCATTTTCTTCATGTTTCCATTAATGACTTTTTTTGCTGTAGCTTACAATAATGGATACTTAATCAAGCCAATTCAGTTAAATAACTAAAAGAGCCTTAGCTATATTTAAAAAAAAAACTAATATGCTGCCAACGCGCATCTCACAATGTTTGCTTTCTCAATGCAAAATTAATTTAATTGGTCAAGCAGGGGTGGTTTTTAGAATCTCTGTCCCTCAGTTCACTTACTTCTCCTTTGCTTATTGCAATCCCGCACTGGGATTTGTGGTTTTTGTGGAAAAGGGTAGCTCTCCTACAGCCTAGGGTTAGTTACCCTACTTTCTCCAGCTTTGTGGTGTCCCAGGGATAGAAAAATAATAGATAGAAGTTATTTGGACAGCTCCACCAAATTCATTTTCTTCCAATTTTCCTATGGACTGAGTCGATTAGGAACCAATTTATCATCTAAAATTAAGTTTGGTCACTTATTAATTTACTATTTACAACTACAATCAATTGGGAGAATTAATAAAACTATATGCCTATCTGTGTGCAGGGCTTTGCTACATCTTGCTTTAGGGAGTCACAGATGCAGTTTCTTAGTAGAAAAGCACGAGTATGAGATGATATCTATTCCTAATATGCAAAAGGAAAGAGAACCTGAGTCCCATGAATAACTAAGACAGTGATTAGTTAATACAGTACATTTGTTTAAAAAGGCATGTTTTAGCCTGACTGCATATTTCATAAAACAGAAAAACATGGCAGCTACACCCTTATACCATAGCACACTGTAAATGTATTGTAATTCACTATAATTTAGGCATATTATGATGTGACTGTCCAGGACTTGCAAACTACAAGGCCCAGGATCCCACATCAGCATTATAAAAGAATATAATTCCAGTGCTGAAGTCAGATGTTCATCCTGTTCACATTAAAGTCTGTAGAAGTGAAAAGATAAAGGTGAGTCATTTTTAAGGAAGATACTCTTTAGTCAGCAGGCAACATTTCCTAAACGACTAGTATGTAGCTTAGAGTCTTAATGACCAATTTATGACTATGACCAGCAGACCAGTCCTTAATATCAAACAAAACAGTGCTGGATTGCCACAAATTATATTGTATTGCAGCCAGGGTAGTTGCAATAAATGGGAGACAGGCTCATTGGCTGCTAGAGTGGATCAGAAGTAAAGAGATCTATGGGATCCTAATTATTGCTTTTTTTTCTAATATTAAGCAGCTGATTTGTTGACTTTAATTCAGGTGTGTGATATAAAGCCACAATTCTAGTTACTGCTTGTTTTCTCTAGCTCTAGCTTTAACACATTCATGTTTCATGTACAAGTGGTTTGTTTAGTCACCTAATGCACCTTTTTTGAGTTTGGGTCTATTTCCAAGAATAGAGATATACAGCCATGGCCTAACCATGCATTGACTTTTGTTTCCTCTAGCAAAGGAGTTCCCATACTTTACTAATGCAAGGTCTACTTTTCGTGATGAGGTCGCATTATTTTCTACATCTATAAAAACATTTTTAGCATTCTGTTCCATGTAAAATATTACTTAAATAGTGATTTATGAGACAATGTATAAAGCTATATTTCTTTCTATTGCTTTCTTATGTAACCTTAAAGTAATAAAAATCTGAAAGAAATGCATGAAATGCATTAAATTGGAGGGTGATTTAGACAAGCTGTTTGTTGACAATGTCTTCAGATCTACTGATCATCAGCTAAGGCTATGGACTCACAGGCCTGACCGCTAAAAATTATACTCAACCCCAATGTTATTAATAGGGAAAAATTCAAATATATAGGAAGCCCGGTATTTTTTTCCAAAAAAGGTGGCAAACCTACCCCTGCCCTCTATAGACCCCCCCAGCCTAACTGCCCCCACGGGCAAATGACGCTAACTCTTTACTTACCCCTCCATGCAGATTCTGTCCAGCGGAGTTCACGGCATGTTCTTCTCTTCGGTAATCTTCTAAATGAGACTGGCTATCAGCACAAGCACAGTTGGAGGAATTTTCAGTTTTTCAACAGTGGTGCATTTGCGGAAACTCGCAAAAATTGGTGAAACACTGGTCTCATTCCGATTATTACCGGAGCGGCTGAAAATGGCGACTGTGAACTCCGCTGGACTAGGGGTAAGTAAAGAGTTAGGGGCATTTGCCCAGGGGGGCAGCTAGACTGGGGGGGTCTATGTAGGGTAGGTTTTTTTTATATTACTGGTTTGTTTCTCCTTTAAAGGTCTATTTATATATCCCGATCTACCTTTTGGACACCCCAGCTTTAGTTTATTTTAAGTGTCAATCCTGCAGTAGTGATTAGATTAGGTGCCAAATATACTCTTGTTTTTAGTTGGGTCTGTGTTCAAGCATAGGTGAATGGCATAACCACATTTTGGCTTCTGTGGAACAGTGGGAGAACATGCTTACAATATAGGGGGGATTACCTTTTTGGGGCATATATATTGCTGTGTAAAATTGCGAACAGTGTCACCATTTATTCTACACAGCTTTTTATACCATAGTTTTGGCAAATTTTGTTTTATACAGCATAATAAATATGCCCCTTAATGTGCAGTACAGGTTAATATCCCTAATGTGTGTGGCTCTTGCCTAAGCTTCCAATAGTTAATATAGACTTTTTATAGAATTTGCTTCCCTTACCATGTAGCGTGTTTTAGGGACAGTTTTATCAACGTGTGAAAGTATTCATTCCTATGGGATTTTCAAAAGCATATTTATCAAATTGTGATCTCCATTGATAAATACGATTCTAAAAATCCAATTGCGTTTCTTTTGGTGAGTTCTAATCTCATATTTTTATAAATCTGCCCCAATTGTGAATCTTTTAGCACACCAAAGAGCAGTTTAAATAACTTTACTTGCCAACAGAGTATATTGCCTACTGTAGCAAGAATGCCTACACCAGCATTTATAAAAGCATAATCAAATTTTTAAAGACACTAGCAGATTCTGTGAGCAAGAGGTGAGGGGCTGGAGATTAAAGGGCTCTCTGCATGTGAGCAAATAAGCAGAATTTACAAGCAGAGAAAACACACAGCTTACTTGTTTCTAAGAACCCTGTTATAAATTGAGCAAACATTAGAACAGATCAGGCTGCACAGATGTTTTAGCACAGCATTCACCTGCGTGTTGGTAGGGTGCCATCTCCAAACAGTATATATGTATATATATATATAGTGTATAAACCCATTTCCCAAATAATTAAATAATTCATATCTTGCATGCATCTTTTGTATGATTCTGGGAGCCTGCTGGTGCAAAAGCATTCATAGTGATGGAAAACAGACAGGCACAGATTTCAACTGAAAGGAATAAGCAACCTTTGAGTTTGAGGAGATGTTTAATAACCAAGCCACTTCGTCTGACTGTCAGTTAAACCACAACTGTCTGTGAAGTCATCTGTGCTATTTGATGTAAAGTGATATTTCCTTTTAGGGGAAATTTTGTTTCACTGTTGAAGTATATTTATGTTTGATATTGAAGTTTGCAAAATATCTGTATTTTGGTAATAAACACAAAAATCTAAATGTAATTATGTTAAGATACAAAAAGAATAGGTTAGACATTAATGTTCTTTATGCATAGTGCAAACTTTACTTGTCTAGAAGCATAGAAGCCTATGTCAGTAGAGATCCTTTAGCTAAGCAAAAGACAAATACAGTTGCAGATGTCCCTGTATGTTTCCTTTATATATGTGTATATCTATATTTCACATGTAATACCTGTAATGAAAAGGTCTATCACTCATTTATAGGAACAAGATTATTTACGGGCAGAGTTATCAGAGTGTGAGATTAGAACTCAACAGAGAAAAACCTCACTCACTTTCTATTCATTCCTATGGGATTTTTAAAAGAATGTTTGTCAAATGGTGAGCTTCATTAATTAATATGATTCAAACATCCCATTGGATTGAATAGAACATGGGTGAATTTTTCTATGGCAAACTCTAATCTCACATTTTGATAAATCTGCCTGCAGAGTTGTGCTCCTTGACAGCTCTCAAGGAGGACAAGTTAGTGTATATATAAAGTTTTATTGTGTGCTGAATGTTGGGTGCGCTCCCTTCATATCGGCACTCTAATAACAGAACTGCTTTATATAAGGAAACAATAAAGAAGGGTAAAGAAGTACTGGTTTCCTAGGGCTGCAGAGGCACCACAAAGGTGTCTTTTGTCTCTACTGTTAGCTCATCCTCATGGCTTAGTTTCAATTAGGTTTCTGTCCTGTGTGTGCCTCATGTCTGTGTAACTGGAAGAATGGCTTCTATGACAAAATTAAAGTATAAAATATTAGTGGGAAGTGTGCAGAGAAAAGTATAATCACTGACATTTAACATGCAAATTGTTGCTTTTCTTTTTTTTATGATCCAGTGTTTTTTCTAGCCCTTTTCATAGTTAAAAAAATAACTATATTATTTTAAATGTATATTCCCACTTACTCAGCAGTTTCAGGCAAGTTGAAGTGTATGGTTTGAGAGAATGAACCAAGTTTTTGGTTGGCTGAGTCTTCCCTGCAAAGCCTTGGAATATGCAACGTTTCACTGCCAACAAATGTGCTAGAATAAATAATGTTGGAAACGATGGCCAGCCAGCTGCAAGGCAGGGGACACTGATGGCCTGGTCTGATGCTGAGGCTACACATGAGGGAATCAGGAGTTTAACATTTATGTAAACATTCTTTAAAGGTACAAAAACAGAAGGTTGTAATGATGGCTAAATACAAGGTAAATGTAATACTGGTATTATAGTAAAATCAATGTAGCATGGTGGCGTATTCAGTGCTGGAATTGGGGAGGGATGTGCAGGGATGCCATCCCTTCATTTCTTTACCTCTGTGAAATAATATCCCCTCAGAGGGAGATTCAAGAGGTTTTAACCCTGGAGCATTCTTTTGCTCCTCCCCATTTGCATTTTCAGACAAAACGGAGAGGTTAAACAGTACAAGGAAAAGAGGTTAAACAGTACAAGGAAAAGGCACATATAGAAGATAAATGAGAGAAAAGTAGATGGAGGAGTGTTATACGCACAAAGAAGGTGGAGGCATCAGAGAGGGTTTTTGAGAACGAAAGAAGATGAAAGTAGGGGAACAAAAAGAGAAAATGAAGGTAGAGTACAGTGGTATATTGAGGAATGGGGAGGTAATTTTATATATACAAAAAGAAAAAAAATTATATATATATATATATATATATATATATATATATATATATATATATATATATATATATATATAAAGAAAAAAAAATATGCACAATTTTCATCTAGGGGGTGCCTACATGTTATATACTTAATTAAACAATGCATACTTGGTATCAAACTTTTCATCAGAAGGAAATCCTAAAATTAAAAAAGAACAATGCCTTTGCTTTAAAGTGCATGGACCCACTTTTTTCACACCAGCTCAAGCACTGGGCATAATGGTTAAGATCGCTGCCTTATAATGTCAAGGTCCTGGGTGATTCCAAGTAGGGGATGCATTTCATTTTACTTCCCCTCATATCTACATGGGTTTCACTGGATGATCTGGCTTCTTCCCACACTCCAAAAACATACAGGCAAGATAACTGGCTCAGCTTGAAACTGACCATTGCATGTGAGTGTAGGTGATCGATTGGCAGCAATATTTGGCATTGCAAGGGGATCATTTTTAACAAGCCTTGCAAAGCACATATTTAATACAGATGTAATAATAGGTGAAAATGGATTTCTCTGCCGAAAAAATCCTCAAGTGGTTGTTGTTTAGTGAACCAGCCCTGGTTCACTAAATATTTTTGCATATAATTTTGGTGATTTTAACACTGATGCAGTTTAATAAATGCCTATGTTTGTAGAGAGCACTGGGGCAAGGGTTAGTACTGGTTGATAATCTTCTGACTACCGTGTAATATCAGAGGAACCAAGAGAAAACCATGAACTATGGGCAATTTCAACTTTGATTGGCAAATGTAAAAAGATGGACTTCGTACAGGTATAGGACCTGTTATCCAGAATGCTTGGTACCTGGGATTTTCTGGATAATGGATCTTTCTGTAATTTGGATCTTCAAATCTTGTCAACTAGAAATCATGTAAACATTAAATAAACCCAATAGGTTGGTTTTGCGCCCAATAACAATTAATTATATCCTACTTTGAATCAATTACACGGTAGTTATATTATTATTATTTTTTTTTTTTTTTTTAAATTGGATTAGTTGGATAAAATGAAGTCTGTGGGATACTGTCCTTCTGTAATTTGGAGCTTTCTGGGTACCAGGTTTCCAGATAACGAATACCATACCTGTATATGTATGTATATGTTCACACCCCTGCAATATAAATTGTCAGCATATTTAATAATAAAAAAATGCCAGGTCTGAGCATGTTAAAAATTATCCTTTTTAAATTTGTTATGACAGGAAATGAAAATACACTAAAATCATTCACATATAAGTTAACTTAGTCTGCACTTTTGAAAGGCCCTCCCAGTTTATTTCTGGGTAATGCTTCCATCAAACATTATGATGTATGGCCAAGTCACACTCGATCTGTTTACTCAACCTATGAGCTGAACAATCATTTCACACAGGCCGTCACTAGTGATGGGCAATTTATTTGCCTGGGGGGAATTCCCGCGATTTGCTGGCGTCTCGTTTCGGATGCCTGAGAAATTCACCACCCTTAGCACCTCTCATAGGCTGTCAAATTAATGGGGAGGCAAAGGCATTTTCATCAGGAGGAGTGTGGAGATTACAAAATCTTGATGACTTTTTGTTTACTGGAAGAAGCAAATAAGTAACCTTTATTTATAGTTCAATATCTGTATACATTCTAATTTTTTTGTTCACTTTTGTCTTGCTTTAGTGATGAATTAACAAGAGCAGATTTAAAGAAGTTGCCAGCCCTTCCAACTCAGGCCCTGAAGGAGCACCCTTCACTTGCATACTGGTAATGCTATATAATGATTGTACATGAAGAAACAGTATAGATCACTTATGTAACCGAAAATAACACAACATTCTTTAACATGTTGTAAAAATAGATAAAAAATTGCATGGCTTAATCAATGGTAAATTAATCTGCTATATTAAAAATGGTTGTGATGTGCATTCCAAGTTTGTTTATGTCAGCATCACTTTAGAAAGCCACATCTTTCAACTACAATTACTCAACTGTTTTAACTCCTTACACCTTTTGAGCCAAGAAAGCTTCAGCAGGGATATAGGGTTTTGGGCTGGACAAAGAACCAACCACATCAAGTCCAATATAAACTCCCTCTATGGTCTTTTCCCACCCTTAAACCTAACGTCACTACTGCAGAAGCCAGAGTTGTCTGGGTCAACACAGGTAAGAAATGGGGGGCTTTTTCCACTAGTGAAGATACACCAACAGAAAAATAGGTGGAATGCTTACGTAGTTTAATATTTATTTTCCAAAATCCACCCTGTGTGCATGCAGATGCATCAGTGCCATGCCGAAGGAGAAAAACTGATCTTTTGCATATTGTATTTCTTTTTTTTCTTGACTTTTTTTAATTACATATTTTTATTAGCGCATGACACAATTTTTATTATCTGTTTTTGGACATGAAAGGATTGTATGCTTTCTATGCTTCAATTATGTGGCGAAACATTTATGTTTTGAATGACTAAATGAAGACAGACTGTAGTCTACACATAGCCTTCAAATTGTCAGGTGGTCTTGTGCCAAACAAGAGTATCCCACAGCTGCCAGTAGCTGTTAACAGCACAGCACTGATGACAGTACATGCATTTAACAGACATAGCAAATGTAAAATATTCATCCATAATTTTTTTGCTTCAATGAGCTCCAATGTTTCCTTTTAGCTTAGTATATTCAGAATAAAAAGTAATTATTTTGTTTACAGACAGGCAGTGTGAGTGAGTGGTGAGACATAATGGAAATCATTATATGCTAATGTCATAATTGGTTTGTGTGGAAATCCTTTGTTTTACTTCAATATGTTCTTCTCAAGGCACTTTTCTATTTGATGCAGCAATTAATAACTTAATAATAAGCAGTGAACCTAGCAACACGAAGCAGCCATAATGACATGTAATATCTAAACTTATGAATGGTCACAACAGGGGCTGTATATTGCACAGTATATTGTTTATATTAGAGTTGCAGGCACACTTCATGCTTGAGCAGTTGTTAAATCTGTTGCCTTGCATCTTTGGGTGTAAGTATAAAGTCTGTATGATCTTCCTGTGTCTGCACATGTAATATCTGTGTGTGTTGGAGTAAATGTGGTAAGGCAGCTTTCAACCCAGATGAACTGATGTACATTGTTAATATTCTCTTTGTAGATTTTCATAATTTTTTGTTATAAAATATTTTGTAATATAAAATACCTAAATCTCCAGATCCTGTAGGACTGTATAATGCTCACTGTATATGCACATTGCATTGTTGAAGCTTTTGTACATTATCAGTTGGTCGCAGAGCAGTGCCAAGTGCTAATGTGCTTTGCTCACCCAGCATAATATGCAGAGGCTACATTCACTTTCTTTCTTGTTGGCAGTGAGGACAGAGTATTTGAATATTATAAGAAACTGAATGGCCAAACAAGAGGACAAGCAATCGTGAAGTAAGACTGTTTAATAATGTAATTTATGTACATAATTTTTTCTCAGACACCATTTTCCAAAATATTCAGCTAAGAAATGACAGCTTTATTGGAGCTTCCTGTAGATCTTTTCTGTTACCTCTCTCTGTTACACATAAGGGGAAGGCATGTTTCAAAGGCCCTCC
>CM044436.1:60422333-60458665 GCA_024363595.1 Xenopus borealis | reverse complement strand
GTTTTCTTGTAGTAAAAACACTTACAGGGTTTGTTCATCTTTAAATTAACTTTAAGCATGAGTACGTGATGTTCTTAGACAAATTGCAATTGGTTTTCTTTTCTTTTTATATTTGTTCTTTTTGAATTATATAGATTTTTGTTCAGAAACTCTCCAGCTTGCAGTTTCAGCAATCTGATTCTAAGGTCCAATTTACCCTAGCATTGAACAGGAGCCTGGAATATGAATAGGCAAGGGCCTGGATAGAAAGATGAGCAAGAAAAAGTAGCAGGAGCAGTGTAGCCTTACAAAGCATCTGTTTTTAGATGGGGTCATTGACCTCCAATTGAAAACTTGAAGTTGTCAGAAGAAGTGAAATAATTTAAATAATTAAAAAACTATAAAAATTAAGGTATATTAAAAAGTTGCATATAAATAGCCATTCTGTAAAATAATAAAAATGAAGGAAGGACTTCTGCACTGAAATCCATTTCTCAAAAGAGAAATTTTGAACTCTGACATGGGGCTAAACATTTTTCAATTTCCCAGCTGCCCTTGGTCATGTGGATTTGGATTTCAGCACTATTAACTGAAATTTCCCATGACCGTATCCCTTTATTATGTTGGTACATTTTCTTAAAAGTCAATATACATCTCTTTTGTGTCTATTTTGGTCAAGCGCTAAGGACTTGCAGATATAGTGTTTATACTGATTTATCTAAATACACATCTATTTATCAGATTTTTTCATATATGCTGAGTGCAGTTTGTCAATATACAGAAGTGGACAGAGCAGGATATAACTGCTGAATTATTGATAATGGAGTAGATGGCATATCTCTAGGGAAATACAGGCATTATTTCTCCCATTACGAGAATCGATTCAATCATCCAATGAAGCTAAGGGCGGCACCTAGGCGTCACTTTAGTTTTCTTGAAATAAATTTGGGATTTACAATATTACTATGCAGTTTTTGAGTTACTTTCTAATTCTGTGCTCATGGTAACCTTGAAATGTATCCATTCCTGTGTCACAGGAAGAAATGGTAATGGCCTCCAGAAACATGATTGATTAATATGAAGGTGGGCGCTTCCATGGAACCTGTTGGTGGGCCATGCTTTTAGTGATAGATTCAGTAAATCGCTTTATTCATCATGGCCATTTATTTATATAACACCGACAAGCTTTTTTTTATTTTTATTTTTGTATACACCCCATTACTACAGTGCTGTTTTTATTGACAGAATATAGATGTGGACAAGTTAAGTTATGTTATGTTTAAGTGTTAAAAAAATGTAATGAAGGCATTACCCTACTTAACATCCCAGGATTGGTGTGTAAATGGCTGGTTATGTACATTTTCAAGGTTTCACAAAAAAGATGCACTTAGCTTCTAATTTATCCCTTTTAGGACAAGCAAGGAATCCCTTGGTGGTTGGGGTTAAGTCACAAAGGTATTTTCCAGTATGACCATCACGATAAAGTAAAACCACGAAAGGTATGTGCATTTTCATTCTGTTAGGTCAATGAAATTGTTAATGATCTTATGGATACTATGTTTTTCTAATTTTGCCAAAAAATTCTAGAGATTGCCAGGAGAGGGGAACATATTTGATTCAGATTCAAATAGTGTAGGATTTCTACTTGGTTACAGGATAAAGTAATGATTGCTAAGTATTTGGGACATTGTGTGTCCTCCCTGAGCTAGGGGAGGAGTGTGTATATTTACCTTGAGAGCAATGAACAGAGCTGGTGTGGGGGCTATTTTTATACCCTCTTCAGAGTCATGTCATACAAGTGTGACATTTTTTTATGTTGAATAATCTTCATAAACAGATAAGCATCATTGTTAAGTTAAGCGAACACTATAACACCTGCCATCATTCAATGAGACTATGTCCATCTATTCATTTCAGCTATGTTTTCAGCTTGACAAGGGGCAGTAATATCAACAATAAGCTACTTTTCAAGTTACCTGCAAAAATTAAAGGGGATACATAAGTGTATTGGATATGGGTATTGTTCTTTTTATTTTTTTATTCTTTATTTAATAGAAATTTTTCTGTAAGTAGTAAAAGCATAAGAATTAAAAGATACAGAAAAAAGAATGAAAGCAGAGATCATATAAGCAAGACAAATGCGTATATATAATTTCCATCGTCGAATAGTACATGCACTTTTACCACTTCTACATATTATATCCACAGTAATAGTGTTAAATGTAAATAGACAGCAGGCTCTTAAATTCATCTCAAATTAATGAGTTAAATTTACCAATAACACCACCTGAAGCCCTTCTATCTAAAATCTGGCTAAACGTTCAAATACTTTACCCAGGGTTCCCATATCTTCCAGTATATTTTGCTTTTACTCTGAAGTATGTTAGTTATTTCTTCCATTTTCCTAATATTCTCCACCAACTGCTGCCACTCCTCAAACCTCGGTGGCATGGGGTCTCTCCATTGTCTAGGAATTAATGATCTAGCTACATTCAACAAATTCAAGGTGAGTGGGTATCTCAGTATTATATTTTTCCCCTTAACTAAACTCAGCAGAATCAGTGAGGGATCCTCCAAATTAACTTTTGTGGACGTTACCTCAGTTATTACCCTCAATATCCTGTCCCAGTAACCTTTCACAACCGTACAGTTGTACCATATGTGGGCTGGAGTCCCCCTCTCTTTGCTGCATCTCCAGCATAAGTCTGCATTTACCGGAAAAATCCTTTTCATTTTAACTGGAGTAAGGTGCCATCTATTTACTAGTTTATAATTCATTTATCTCACCCTTGCTGCTCTAGATGACTTATGCACTGCGGCCTGAATCTTATTCCACATTGGGGTAGAAATTGTAATATTTAAGTCTTCTTCCCACTCCATGTGTGCTGTATCTTTCACTAAGGGGATATTTTATAATAATAATTTATATATAGTGGAAATTGCTTTGTTGATAGTTTCTTTACTCTCCAACATTACTTCCCATTCTGTCAGTTCTCTATTCCACCCTTCTACTCCCTTTTTGTATGGGTATTGTTCTTTACATGTGCACTACATAATAGGAAATTCTGTTTGTCAGTAGTGCAATGCATACTCATGCTAGAACAAAATAATGATAAATTTAGCTGGCCATAGACACAAAATGCAGTTGTACTAAAAGAAGATTCATACAAATTTTTGTGGAGTGTCCCAAACATTTTTGGGCAATTGGCCATTTAGCTGATTGGATATCGGCTAACAATAATATGGCAGCATGTATTGCCTGACACATCTGATGATATCCATGGGTGACTGTCACTACTATATGTTTGACAAACATTTTGTATGATTGCTGTCTATCAATTGATGGCCAGAACATCATCTGATTTGTCCTGTTTCCTACTTATTTAATCTGAAATGGTAGATCGTTAGAACGAGCATTTGTTGCACATAGAGTAAAATCTGCATGTCTATTGCCATCTTAAGACTTCACTTGGGATTGATTCATAGGGGAGTGGACACATCACAGAAATCCCACAGTGTGGCATGGTGTGAGCAGTTTAAATGTTGTTCTAGTCTCCTGCTGCTAAATTAGATTGTTACCTTTCCCCCACCCCTTCAATTGGAGTAAAGAAAAGTTGCTGAGCTTTCTACTGTGCAATAAAGTATTAGCCTAAAGGTGGCCATACACAGGCAGACAAAAGCTGCCGACAGACCAAGTCGGCAGCTTATTGGCCCGTATATGAGGGCCCTACGACGGGCTTCCCCAATCGATATCTGTCTGAAAATTGGACAGATTTTGATCGGATGGGATTAAAAATCCCATTGGTTTGCGGCTGCATCTGTTTGTTGATGTGGTCCCTCAATCCGACTGCCCGTATCTCCTCCATTGTGATCCAATCGTTGGGCCCTATGGATCTCCCCATGTATGGCCACCTATAAGCCACTGAACAGCATCATTCAAATGCAGTGTCTATATACCACTAGTTATCAGCAACTCTGAATCCAACAGAGCTTATCTGAAGTTCAGCTCGTTTTAATGTAAGAGGTAAAATCGTGCAACTTACACAGTTACTAGGTGTATATAGAAACAGAAAATTCTATCTATCTAGAGAGTATCAAATCATGGATCATGACAGTAGGTGGCAAATTCCGTTTCTTGGCAAGGCAAAATGGCCCCCGGTGCATTTTTCATGGTGGAAGAACTGCAGGGTTTTACATAATTATCATTATTTATGCTGATTTTCCAACAATAATAATAAAACTTATATAACATTGGGTGTAATAGTATAATGTTATATACGTTTATAGTCAAAAATATTATAGTCAAAAATATGTGGTAACAATAAGCTAACAACAATGACAGAAATGAGTATGTTTTATACTTTAGTGCTCTGAGGAAGTGTCAGAACCCATTTATGTTGTTAAATTCTGCAAATTCAAGCTGAGTTTGTTGTTCACTTGCTGAAATCACAAGTGTCCTTTCATGGTTTTCAACAAACACCTCTGTCCTATCACACAAAGCCCTTTGTAATTTTTTGCTAATTAATAGACAGTGGTCCATCCATCAGCAGTAATCTTACATTTTTACTTCCAACCACAAAATATGTTGTTTATGATTTGAATAGGGCTCTTACATATGGGTGTTTTTTTCTGAGTTTTTTCTGCATTAACGCACAGGTGTTTTTTACTGAGTTTTTCTACATTTAACACATTTAAATGTGGGTTTAAACGTAAACAAATGCATTTGCTAATTATATTCTGCCTGGCTATACACATAAGTGTTCTGAGTTGTGTTTTACTCCATTTCAGTGTGTTTGTTTAGATGCAGCATGCGGTCACGGAATGCTGAACTATTTCTAGATGCTGATGCAAGTCTGTGCTGTGAAGTGTGTATATCTCGGCATCCATCTCCGGAGAAATGCAGAGTCAGTGGCTAGGAAGCAGGATGGATGTGAGACCAGTAGATCTTTTTGAACTATGTTCATGTCATGCTTCCTTTCACAAGAAGCAGACAGTGGAAACAAGATTTTATAATCCAATTCCCTTTTTCTACAGCAGATTCCTTAAAGAATAAATGACCCGCAAGAGCCCTTTTCTAAATATATTCACGTTAAATGGTTTCTTGCATCTGGAAAACAGTAGTGAGATATTCTGTGTGCTGTTTGAAGTATTATTGAAGTCCCTTTCTCCTTTGCCTTATGTCTCACTTGTCTTCCCTTCAGACTATAGGCTTTTGAGAGCATAACCCTACATCACATCACACCCTACATCACAACACAGCTGTAAGGATGTGCATGTACTTCAGTGAGATGTTTGTAGGTGTATGGACAGTATAGAAATAATTAAAATGGAAAATGTATTGAAGCCACACAGATCACCAGGAATAAGCTGTGTACTGATTGGCTGATGCCACGGCATACTGTGTGTTAAAGGGAAAATGTACCTCATCTTGGGCTTATGTAGAAAAGGTGCATAAATGCTATCTGAACCTCCAAAAATAAATATAATTCGTTTACCCACTTTGACCTAGAAAGGCCACTTCTGCTCTTAGGGATACAGTTTGCAATTGTCAGCAGTGGCAAAACTATAGAACTATAGATAACTATAGAGGAAGTAGGCCCCCACAGTATGCTTCCTCTAAAGTTTTATAGAAATACCCCCCCAGCTTCTCTCCTACCAGGGAATGAGGGATGCAAGTGGGCAGATGGGCATGTAGTGAGGAATTTTCTCCGGGGGCTCGGTACCATTAAGTTATTCCACTGGCTGCCAGCAAGCCCTCATCAATATATGTGTTTGCCTTTCTCTATTCATGCACTCATGATAGGGTGTCCTGTACAGTACATCCCCACAAGCTTTAGTTCCAAAAAATGGTTAAAAATACCATGCAGCCTATAGTGACTGTAAATTTGCTCAATTCTTCTATCTTTCACTATCACAATAGTCTCATGTGCATATATATTGCAACTGTCTGTTCCCTACATATGCAAAGTTTTTTCTTTTCTCTTGTTTGTGAAAGTGGTCCTTTAGCTACTGAAACATAGCATATTTGTATTATAAAGAATGAATATCTTGGCAGACTTCGGAAGCAGAAGTGTGGGTGGGTTAACCGTTGCTGACCAACCTGAACTATACAAGCTGTGCTATCGTAAACAGTTATTCTTCCAGCTGCTGAAGCATAAACAGAGCTTCACTGGCATATTTCCATGTTGGGTGTTAGCTAAGAAGAGCCAGGCTTATGCAAGGATGTTTTATGTGCACAGGCAGAAACTCATTTTAAGAAGTACGATTTTGTTCTTGTATTATTCACTGAAAGGTTCATGGAGTTTGTTCCCTATATCATTTTTGTTACTAAATAAGTTATTACCTTGGGCACAAAGAGCCATTGCTTGCTCAATATATAAGAAGCATGTGCCAGAACGAGTAATAGGAGAATTTGTCCCATTTCGCTGAAAAATTTTTTGTGAAATTCGCAAAATGGCAAAACTTTGGAAATTCGCTGCAAATTCGTGGCTGACTAATGTGACCTTTACGGTCTTGGGTCCTATCCTGGGTTACATTTGCTGATACTCCACTACTGCACTATTGGGTGTGGTTTAAAATTCTAACATGCTTTCATTTCCAAAGTGTAAAGCTCCTCATAGACACAAAGATCTTTCTCTGCCAAATGACTGATCTTAGCAAAGTCCGGCCAATCTGTCAAGTTATCTTGCAGTTAGTGGGATTCAAACAATCGTAAATCTTACGTTTTTTTGTAAAACATCAGTCTTAAAATTGATCGGCCAGGTTAAAAAATCTTTATCAGTCCCCATGCAATCTACCTATGTTTGCAGGGCCAAGCAGGCAGCGATCCTTCAGTTTTGCTGGCAATATCGCCTGAAATGGTCTTTTTAGTTGATGGACACATTGGACATTCAAACGATCATTTTGAAACAATCGTGGTCTCACATTAACCATTGGATCTTTTAAATATCTTTACGTCTATGGCCAGCTTAAATCCAGGCCACTAAAAAAAATGAAAGAATGGAACAAATATTTACAATAATTTAAGCTGGGAAAAATAGTACCTTATTAGATAGTTACGATTAAGTAAACTGGATTTCCACCCAAAAAAACTTTATTGCTTAATAAAAAAACATGCAATGTGAATCAACTTTCCAATAAAATTGTTCTGTGGTTTCAGACTTATTTATGTAATTGTTGTTGAGTGTAGCAAACATCTTTTTCTGTTCTCTGGTTATAACTCTTGAAATAATGTAGCAGAAGGCATTTCTCATCTTGCTCAGTTAGCTGGCTTCTGCTATATTGTTTAAAAATGGCAGAGAATTTAAACAGCCACATAAACTCTGCTTTCAGTGTTCATTTTTGAAGTTTAAAAATCTCTAAAACATTAAAAATAATTGAAAATATTAGATTAATGTGTATTAAACTGAATTGGAACTGCATTTCTTTTTGTCTAATGGTTTTTTTGGGTGGAGATTCCAATTTGTCATGAGGCTATTGTAAGTACAAATACAGGCTCTAATGCCAAGCCCATTTAACTTCCTGCTCCTTTATTGATCCAGCCATATTACTGAGGTGCAACAGCATATTGAATGCAGCTGGGTTCTGCAGGAAAACAAGAGATTCTGTGAATGAGGAGGTCACATAAATGTCACATTGTACTCCTGGCCCTGCCTGAATCACCAAACTCTGTGTGTGAGCTCAGACAGTGTGTGGTTTGGTAGATCAGGGAGGCATCCAAAGGAACATCTTTCTTATATTAGCATGTTTTGCTGGAAAGCGAAAATGGCTTTCCTTTCCACGACTCATGAGAAAAACATTAGTCTCAAACAGATTAAGTAAGAGCTTATAATGCAGTGAAATAGCACTTATTTATCTTCCAAACCTTAATAAGACAAGTACAGATGTCAGAAATGCCTTCCTTATTTTGTATTACAGTTTCTTAGTCTTCATTTATTGCCCCTGACTGCATTCTTTAATGGCAAAGTAGCCAGAGACACAGGACTAGAATACCTACAGGCCATGAGAAAAGAAATCTAACACTGAAAGATTGCACTGTTTGATTCCTGACGAAGGTCTCTGTGCAGGACCAAAACATTAAACAAAATGAACCTTTGGAAGATTGATTCAGCAAGTTCTGCATTGGTATCCAGATTAGTTATTCAGTCATTGTAGTCAGAGTATGATTCCATTATGTGTATCCAATATTTCTTGGTCAGGATGTTTCTAATGACCTATCTCCTGAACTTCATAATCTCATCCAAAACAGATATAACATACCTTAGGGTTGGGGCAGACGGGCAGCTTCGGGGAGATTTAGTCGCCTGGTGACTAAATGCCTCTTCTGCGAGGTGCCTCACGAGGAAACTTTGGACGACTTTGGAAATCGAAGTGCCGCAAGTGCATTAATGCAGGTGATTCTTCATTCTTCAAGCAGACGGAAGGTAGTTCGGGGAGATTGTTACCCCGCAGAAGAGGCGATTAGTCGCCATATGACTAAATCTCCCCAGATCTGCCCGTCTGCCCCAACCCTTATCAGTAGATTTCCATCTTCTCAGTATCAGAGCTTTGGCCACTTGCATCATAAAATAATTTTACACCCCTTTAAAAGAAATGGTTTGACTTCTAAAGTGTACTGTATTTTTTTAAAACAAAGAAGCATTTTGCAAATTAAAAGCAAAGGAAGGGATTGTTTCCTATGGGATCGCTAGGCGACTAACAGCCTGTCCTCATGCCGTGAGTCATATGCAGAATTAAAGCGTAATTATAGTGTCGATCTCTAAGTTATAATGACTTTCAAATCTCCCGAGCATCGGCACAGGACTGTGACTGTGGTATGAGTCAGACCCTAGAGTCCCTACTCAGAACATCTGGCTTTGATCTATCAATTGTGATGTATGCCAGTGGCTAATAGCTGGTAATGGCTCATTCTCTAACTTCCCTCTGCCACACACAGATATGGGCAATTTCAGTAAATGCTCACAGAAGAAACTGCCACATGAAAGGATCAGTGAACAGTACCACAAGAAGGGGGTTATGGATATTTGGAAGGGGTTCTGTAGCAGTGTTGCTGCACCCAAATGTTACTAAACCAGAGCCAGCATTTTGTGGCATATTATAAAGAGTAAAAGAATAGTACAAAGGGTAATAGTTAGGGATGCACCAGTCCAGGATTTGGATCCTGGTTTAGGATTTGGCCAGGTTTCAGCCTTTTTCAGCAGGATTCGGATTGACCAAATCCTTGTGCCTGACTGGACCGAATTGTAATTTACATGTGCAAATAAGGGTTGGAAAGGGAAATCAGGTGACTTTTTGTCCAAAAACAAGGAAGTAAAAACATTTTTCCCTACTCTTTCCTTCTGTGCCCCTAATGTGCATATGCAAATTAGGATCCGGGTTTGTTATTTGGCCAAAGCATTCAGGTATTCGGGGATTCAATAGAATCCAAAATAGTGGATTCAGTGCATCCTCAGTAATAGTATAGTATTAGATGTAATACATGAAATATTAAACGAAGTAGACATTAAAACTCTAGTGCCAACAGCTTGATGCAACATGTTTCTCTACTAAGAATCCTGCTTGCTTTGTTGCTCAGAGCTAGTGTAAGAGGGGGTCAACAGTGAATACAGTAAGACTGAGCCCATCTCTGAGGAAATGTGAGGGAAGGACAGAATTATATAATTGAGTAATGAGCAGATATTAAGGATTGCAGTGCAGTAAGAGCTGGTGGGCTATAGTTTGGGCTTGCATGATATCGATGCTGACAATTACTGATGATTGCTACCCAGTGTTACATGCTCTCCATGTTGTTGCTTTTGTTGATAATTGCCCAGAACAAAATCAGTGTCTTTCCTAATTTTTTACCCCGCCTGCATTTTTGCTCTGGTCTGGGCTGGTAAAAGACAACTGCTGGTGGCTCTTGTGCATTATTGGACTAGGTCAAATGTTGCTTGTGTAGCTTCTTGCCAAGAAAACATTCTGCTGTTATACTGGTTCTTCTCTGATAAAGCAGGTCAAATGGAAAGTTTGTGCTCAAAAAAAATTATCAGGTGGAGTTGCAGTGAGGGTGTGACTACATCATTCATGCAGGCACACAAACACATCCTCTGCACTCTCTCAGTATTAAAACATTTTTTTGAAAAAGCTACTATGGTCGTCTCTTTAAACAAAACAGTGAAATGTTGCAATATACTGAAGCTGACCAACTATTTAAAATCAACACTGGTCTGTTAAAGGTAAATAGGACATGTTAAATTGTTCAACCTCTTTACCATTCAATAGTTTTGCTGACAGTTCTGCTTCTGTAAGTAATTGTTACTTGAAGTTCCTAAACCTGGCTGTCTTTTATAGTAAAATTATGAAAAGCATTCAAAGACAATGCTATGATAGATATAAAAAAGGTTATTTTCTGGTGTCCGTATCTCTTTAATATGTATTTATGTGAGAGCATGCAGGGCTGACTTTTTAGGTCAATAGTGCCCACACTTTACTAATGTGAGATCTACTTTTATTGATAGTGTCCCATTAGGATCTACATCCATAAAAGCATCGTTAGCATTCTGTTCCATGGAAAATATTACTAAAATATTGATTTATGAGAAAATGTATATTGCTATATTTAATAAACATATTTTTCATGTGACCTTAACATAATAAGTATCTGAATGAAAAGCATAAAACAGGAGGGTGATTTAGACAAGCTGTTTGTTGACAATGTCTTGAGATCTACTGATCCCCAGCTAAAGGTCTACTGGTAGCTCCCCATATACCTTTTGGGCACCCCTGTTTTAGGTCATTTATCTCTAGTATTTTTCCATACGCTTACAAAGGAAAGCAAAATCTTGAAACATCTTTCAATTTATATAGTGAATCTTTGAGTTTGTAAAGGAGAATGCAGACATTGCTATTATTTGTAACTAGGAATGCACTGAATCCAGGATTCAGTTCGGGATTCGGCCAGGACTCAGCCTTTTTCAGCAGGATTCGGACTCGGCCGAATCCTTCTGCCTGGCCGAACTGAATCCTAGTTTGTATATGCAAATTAGGGCCAGGAAGGGAAAACACGTGACTTTTTGGCACAAAACAAGGAAATAAAAAATGTTTTCCCCTTCCCACCCCTAATTTGCGTATGTAAATTAGGGTTCAGGTTCGGTATTCAGCTGAATCTTTTGGGAAGGATTCAGGGGTTCGGCCGAATCCAAAATAGTGGATTCGGGGCATCCCTATTTGGAACAGCCTAATATTCCCTTTTCTTCATTTTCTTTTATGGAAAATTACAAATTAGATGCAGTGTTCCCAGTGCATTTGTGTGTATGGAATTAAAAACAATCATAAGGATTTTAAGCTTTATTCACTTTTTTAAACACACTGCTATTATCCTGAACACAACTGTATATCTTCCTCTGGTTGTTTCCTGCTGCTTAATGTTTCTTTTCTCTACTAGAGTTCCCCAAACGTTTCAGCATAACCCTCCACAAAAGAAGCTGCACCCAACTACTGTGAACTATCCTATGTTTCTACATCTCCTATTTCCTCATTTGGGAAATGTAAAATCCATTTTCACCAGATATATTATACTACAACAAGGATTATAAAGTAGCAGATTATTTGACTCTCATAATCTGGGGTCCTAAAGTTGCTTTTTTTTTTTGTTTATTTTAATAGAAAATGCTAAATTACAGTATTAATATTTTGATTTAAAAAGGCAGACTGTGCCTTACATATTTGATAGTGAAGCTTGTATTCCTTTGTTTTCACGATTTGTACATCAGCAAGAGATTTGGTAAATGCTGTCCAAGAAACAATCTTATGAGTGAAGTATTAATGTTTCTCTCACCTTAGCCTCTGTATTTCTAGTGCAAGTACTATTGACATTAAACCGATAGAAGCCACATTTTGCATCCCCTGATTTTAAGTTCTCCCTTATTTTACATTGTTGTTTTGTGGTCCCACCTATATATTATGCATACTACATTTCCCTGTATTTTACATAATTTTTTCTTGTCCCCATAAAATCTTAAAATGGGCGTTCTACTGTATGTTATGTCTCACTTTGTACTCAGATTCCACAAAATCACTTGGTGTTTCTGTTTTTTAGCCTATGCTGAAATACAGGGGCGATACTGCCCATTTTGCTGCCTGAGGCAGCCTTTGTTTTGACACCCCCGCCTCCCCACGGCACTCACCTTCAGTGCCAGACAGGGTCTGGGGCCACGTCGTTAGTGCAGAGAGCACAATTGTGCTTTCTGCACTAGAAGAGCCGAATTTCCTTGGTGAAAACCGGAAATTTGGCTCCTAACGTTACTAGGAGTGGCATTTTTGCTGCCCCTGTCAACCAGGGGGGATCTGCCGCCTGAGGTAAGTGCCTCAACTCGCCTGCTGAAATAGAATCCTACGACTGGTGAGAATATCTATTAGGATAAGTTGTAAGCACCATGCATTCAAAGGACACAGAGTCCATGTTTGTGTTTTCAGTCAAGACTATTGTATTGCTCATGTATAGCCTGACAGAATCTGAAGCACTAAGAGAATTCTTAGTGAGTTGTTGTCATGGCCCCATTTCCAGGATACAGAACAGTGATCAGCTGCCTCTGCCATCTTCCTTCTCATTTTCGTTTCTGTTTCTAGAACCTTTCCTTATATGTTGTATATGTTTGTCAATGATCTGTGCATCACTGCAGCAAAGTTTCATTGCTCGGTCTATCATTAATATGTCAGTATCCACACAGGCAGGGAGGTTAGGGTCAGTCTACAATAGCTAATGTTACAAAAGCCAAAGCAAATATATATATATATATATCTTTCAGTGGCAATTACAATTATTGTCTGTGGGATATTGTATCTGACTTCAGTTTTGAAGCTTTTGGTAACCACTAATTATTTAAAAATAGAGAACTGCTGGGCCATTAATACTGCTTTAAACATAAATTAGTGGTTCTGTGTTCTTCCAAGTATAGAGTCGTGTATGAAGCAATGAATTGTAATGCCAAGGCTGGAATTTCTAGGATAGACCAATACTTTGCCTTAGTATATTCTGCCATTTTTACCCCATTTATTTTTACATATATTTATGAATCATTAACATATTCCAGATCTCTGTACATAAGGGTACATGATAACTGACATAAGGACAAAAATAATATAATAAGTAATGTGGGCCTTGCCCATAAGGGCTTACAATTTAAAGCAGGGATCCCCCCTTGCCGTTTATTAGTGCGAATATGCAACATTTCAGGGTAACACCTCTTTCTCAAGCATACTACAAAACCAGTGGTGCAGACATTAAATGCAGAAACCAATTAACACATTTTTCATAATAAATTGGTTTGGAACCACCCACATAATAAGTGCAATGTAAAACATCAATCAGTGTTAAAAATCCAAAACTCCAATGTGCTCATTAAGCAATAATCCAAAAAATGTCCAAAAAATATCCAAAAAAAGCGATGTAGAACAGAACAGATGAGTCCAGTAGTGGAACAATGCTAAAACATTTAGTTTAATTGAAAAAAAATGTATCTAAAAAAAGAAGGATAAAATTGATACAAAGTAGCCAGGATAAAACCTGTTGCCTAATAGATTACAAAGTAACAAATTAACAATAATGAGGTACTAAATTTCAGCAGTGCCGTTACCCATAGCAACAAATCAAGAATTAGATCAAGTCTGCTACAATTCATAAATGAAAATAAAGATCTGGTTTATATTCAGGGCCGGATTTACATAGCGGGCACTCCTAGGCCCACTGCCGTTCGTTGCACCCCTGTTCGTTGCCATTTATTCGCAAATTTTCATCTTCAAGACCAGAGCAATTGGGATTGGCGCATTGGAAATAAAAATCTATTGTATCCCCAAGTGTTTCTGGACCGCCCTAGGCCCGGGCCTATGCAGCCTTTCAACAATTCCAGGTCTGTTTATGTGGCAGGCTGATGTGATGCATTTTAGGCTCTATGATAGTGAATCAGCTTGTAAATCTAGTATTGAAAACCTGCTGTAAAGGAATGCTGGGATTTGTGCAGATTCCAGTTGCAGTTAACTATCAGCATGCACACTTATCTTTAGCTTCCATATACAGTTCTTCTATAAGAATCCCTAAAACATGACTATAGTAGATTAGCCTTTATGCGGATGAATATTGTTGACTAAACAGGAAAGTCATTGTTCCTGGTACTCTAAGCTTTGGCTCTACTGTGCCACATGTTCTGCTGTAACAATAACAGGAAGAGATGGGGAGATACCACCTGGAGTTACAATTCTGTTTTGAAGTTGACACAATGTATCTTTTGTTCGTGGCCATTAATCATATAGCATTTAATATTGATGTAAAAAGTATAAAAGTCACGTTTGTTACACTAAACCGTTACATCAATCAGCCAGTAAAGAGGGCAGTTATTTCACTTTGTCCACTTCATCTGTCTTATGTTCAGCATATAAATAAAGTTATACAAACATACTGTGTATTATGTGACAGCAGAGAGTTGTGATGTACATGAGAAAGGAATCAGGGCTGAGCTCCTTGTCTGTGTGTAGTCTCCCTGCCAGATCCAGGTTGCTATTGAAATAATGAAGACCCTCTTTTCAGTGGTGTAACTAGATGTTACTGGGCCCCACAGCAAATTTATTTTAGGGCCCCCAAAATATCCAGAGGTTGTCCTGTTTTACCACTATATATTGAAATTGCTCATTAAGTAGGGCCTGACGGGCCCCCTATTCCTCCTGGGCCCCCCTGCAGCCGCAGGGTCTGCTTCCTCTGTAGTTACGCCCCTGCCTCTTTTATTATAACTTTCGGTTCATAACGAGTTCATTATTTATTCTTCTTTATTAAATAAATAGCTATGCAGCATGGCATTTACTGCATAGCAACCACACAGCAGTTTATTCTGATTGGTCTGCTGCTATTGAATACTAGAACCCACCACTGGCTGTTTTCCAATGGCTACTATTACTAAAGAATCCACATTTGATTCTAACTATAACATTGTAGAGGAAAAAAGTGTACTGTTTTGTTTTCTCCGATTCTGAATTTTATAATGAAAGGGAAGTGAGCTAAAGCACAGTCTCTTTCTCCTTTCAGTGAATGGGGAGCTGCTAAAGGTTAAAACCTTGAGGGGTGAGGGGCAGTGCAGCCCTTTAGCATGAGAATTCCACCACTCACTACCATTCATTAACCTTGAACCAGAATTAATAAATCATTGACATAGCTTGAGAGCAAGCACCTCATCACTTAACTCCTTTGTCACCACATAGCTCTGTCTTATCCCAAACTGAAAGCATTTGCCTGGTTTCTGCTGCCCCGTGATAACTGCAGGGGAAGAAAATAAAATGTGAGCTTTGTGCACCCTGGGAGCTGCTTTTACAAGCTCACATTGTTATCATCTCACATTGCCTTGCCTAGAATTAAGGTCAGCCCTCGGCCCCCGCCCTCTCCTGGGTTTTTTTAGAAGCTGCTTCAAGCAACAGTGCTTGTCAGGGACTATTACACATTTAGTGGGCAGGAAGTGGCCGTTCCAATGGGAGGCAGGGGAATTTGAATTCCTTGCCATTTCACCACTCTGAAAGGGGGAATCTGCACTCACAGATGGCTACTGCTTGCTCCTGCTTCATTGAGGACTGAATGGGGGGAAAAAATCACCAAACAAAAGAGAAAAAACTAAAATCACCAAACAAAAGAGATAGAAATGTCTTGCTTGTTGTATCATTGATTTATAGCGTGGAAGGCAAGTTGGATTGTTTCAGAGGAACTGCCACTTTATTACCTGACAACGTGTTCCTGGAAATGGTGACTGACCACAGCTTTACTCTTGTCTAGATCTTCCAATGGAGGCAGCTGGAAAACCTTTACTTCAGGGAGAAGAAGTTTTCAGTAGAGGTTCATGACCCTCGCAGGTAAGGTGGCACCATGCAAGCTTATTCTACCATGAAGATCAGTGCAAGCTAGCATTATTGAAATGTGTTTTTGTTCTAAGTTTACTAAGTGTAACTTGTGTGTGTGTGTGTATATACCAGCAGTGATGCATTTTATGTTTCCTGTGATAAAACTGTGTTGGAATAGGGCTCACTGAAGGATCTCTTGGAAACAATTTGTCTGCCTGGAGTAGCTGTAGCAACAGTGTGATGTGCCGATACTTGCACACTACAAACTGCCTGCTGTGACACTAACACAATATGCATAGCCATCCCCCTTTTAATGCCAGAAATAGTTCATATCCAGGAGCATCTGGATCCAAAAACAGCTAAGAAATATAACTGCTGCTGCCTCACAGTTTGTACATACCTGATTGATGCAACCTTGCTATAAACCATTACTTTTATCAGTATTGTTTTCTAGTCAGTCAGATGTGCCAAATAGTTCATCACCCATTTGTACAGACCCAGGAAACAGACTTTTTTCAGACAAATAATAGATGTGGTTTGTACATACACAAGCTAAGCATCAGTCTGTATGTGCTGGCTACAGAGGAATGAAAGCAGCCCCTTAGATTGAGAGATACACGTGCATATGTGCCAGCTCTCCCTTTTGTTTTAAGCTCCTAGCAGATCTCGGCTGCTGCTTGTTTTGCTAGTGCAAATGTTTTTGTGGGTGGGTTTTGTTCCCAAGGTCCAACTGTGTCACTGCACAGTTACAGTGGCTAGAGTTTCTAATGCACTGCTTCACTACAAAGAGAATAAATAGCAAGGCAAATGTGCGCTGAATAGAACATAGCAGTCCAGCCACGCATTGCTTATTGCTGGGGAGATCAAGTTTCCTCTTCGCCTCTGCTACTTTATTTTGTTGTGAGTCTCTATAATGACAACAAATAATGTAATATTAAAGCCAAGAGTACTTATCAGGGCTAAATGTGTGGCTTAAAAAAAAAACCTAATATAGTACTATTAAGCTCTTTTGTCTGTTTCTTCGGGTGTAGTTATAAATCAGGATCCTGGAACCCATGGCCCTCCAGGTATTGTTGACCTGCATCTTGCAGCAAACTGAATTGTGAGAGTTGTAATACATCAATATTTGGAGTGCTGAAAGCTGTCCATTCCTGTTGACACATTGGTTGGCTTGAAGGAAGCTAAACTTTATGTCTGCCATTGGTAACGGCTAAACTGTACACTTTCTGACTTATTATGGTTTGTTAAAATAAATGACACAGAGGTTGTTTGAATAATTTGTTATTTCAGATGAAACTGTCTGTAATTTAGAACCTGATTAATGACAGACACTAAAAGGGACTTGCTTCCAGATAGCTTGAATTACATGAGTGCAGGGTGGGCTTAGGAAGACCCCCTCTGGTGCCCAAGCAGTGAAATGTTTTCTCTCTAAATATGACCTGATCCACCAGCTCTTTTATCATGAGATGTCAGCATCTTGCCAAATGGTACAGTTACATAGGGTTTGCTTTACCAATCAGTCTGGTCACATTGTTTCACATCTACATGACAAAGTTATATTGAAGTCTTTTAATGGCCAGGGTGAAGAGACAGTGGGATTTATGAGTTTTTATCCCAACTCTTTCTTTCTTCTGCAGTACTGATGTCCTTAACATATCAATAAGACACAGTGGGAGCTGTATGTTAAGCCATGTAAAGCAGTATCTGTTTGCTTTTTAGTTTTCTTTATACAGCCACAGTGTTATAAAAGTCACATACCCTAATGGCTGTACTGAATTTAGTGAAAGCTAGTTGGTACTAGGGTTGCCACCTTTTCTGTAGAAAAATACCGGCCTTCCTATATATTTATCTTTTCCCCCTATTAATAACATTGGGATCAACCATCAAAAATACCGGCCTGGCCGGTAAAATACCGGCCAGGTGGCAACCCTAGTTGGTACTGCCACCTTCATTTTAGTGTTCTACTGCATCATCATATGCCTATGCTCCAACCTGTGTGCCCTACAGATTAGTAAGATGCAAAGTTCCCTCCAAAAGAGCAGTAAAACAACATAATAGTTGTTGGTGTTATTAGAGAATAACCGCACCAAAATAGGAGTAATCTCACTTGTAGAACTGCAAATCTGCTATTTCCTTATATCAATCTTAATGTAAACACATTCTGCATCATTTTCCACTTCCCTCTAAAGCTTCATGTAGGGTTGCCACTGTAAATTCACCATCCATAGCCATATAGCACTAACATACAGTATTTGTGAGCCCATTGGTGATTGGAGTGTACTGCAGTGATATGTCCCCATTAATAACTATTATCCATTAGCAAGTACCTTATTACAAATTAATCATTATGAATTTTGCTAAATACCGAACTGAATTAGCAAAAATCAGATCTTTGAATTCATGTGATTCACTTGGCTGAGTTTGGATTCATTTTAGTTGAGCACAAGGTATTTGACAGAATGTGCATCCTGCTAGTGCTTAGATCTGGCTAAATCTAGAAGCAAATCATGGTTTTCCAAACATTAATATCCCACCTGGTATTTTCTCAGCTGAATGTGCAAACTGAACATGGAGTACAAGACTGGTCTTTTCTCTGTCAATGAACAATAATGTCCCGTGTGACATAAGCCTCTTTATCACTTACTATTTTCTTATCTGATTTTCCTGCTACAGACTCCTCTGTTTGGGTTAACTTTGGGCGAAACGTAGCCTTCACAGACCTGTGTGACACAAGCCTTAGCGCTTTTACCAATAGATAGATATTACCACACAGACCTCTCAGTCCTTGCGTCACTTCCATGTATTAAATAGATATTTCTCTTAGCAGGATGCAAGTCACACAGTAATTCTAAATTCTAGAGACAGCAGGTCCTCAAGGGATGGCCTTATACCTTTTCAGATGTTCAGGTTCAACAATTGTTTTGTAACTCTTTAATAGTTTTTTTTTTTTCAAAAAAAGACAAATATATGATTCAACTGTTCACACAGTGTTATTGGTATATGCTATCAAAAAGTTACTATTTGCCTTAATCACTGCATTTGTTCTAGATAACACAACACATATATATGCCAGTGAAAGTGAAGAGTTTGGCCCACTTTGAGGCTGTTGTTATGGCACTTAATAGGTTAAATCCACACCTTTTTTCTATAGAAATTGTTTGTTTTACTTGTGGCATATGTAGGCTGCCAGCCAAGCGCCAGAAATACCAACACTGGTATTTGCTTTAGAGTAGAGGATGTGGATCTTGTGGTTCTCCATATGTAGCACTTTAACATTGGCTGAGGCTACTGGGTATTGCAATGCACATATGCTGAGAAGCAGCAGCTTTCACAGATCAGTGTGGCATCTATTGTAGTAATTATTCAAAAGCTGATGCTTTATGTATAACAATACTGCAAGTTAGTTAATAGTAGAAGCTTAAGAGACTGATTACATTTTTTCCATATACTTTGATGTAATGCTTTGTATTTTTGATGTACAGTAGTTTTATATGACTTTTTGATGCAGTATATAGCACAAATGAAAAACACCATTGGTTCTACACAAATTATAGCATTTTTGAGAAAGACAAAGTACACCAGTCCCTTTCTGTAGAAGTCTCATCTGTGGGTTAATGTTAGCCTGCAATCCATTTGATTAGCTAGCAATTCTGAACATGCAGGAAGTAAGCTATTTTGTTCAACACAGTTGTAAACTGATTTATACTTCCTCCTCACATGTCTGTCTTGTGTGTCCAGAGGAAATCCCTGTTCATTTTTTCTTCTGTTCTGTATGTATGTTAACAGGCCGTCTGTTACCAGAAGGACATTTGGACATGGTGGAATTGCAGTTCACACATGGTACACCTGCCCAGCCCTTATAAAGTCCATCTGGGCTATGGCCATTAGCCAACATCAATTCTATCTCGACAGGAAGCAGAGCAAGGTAAGAAGCCATGGCACAATTTTAATAGATAAAATAAAAATGCTTTTAGTTTGCCGCACGCCACTTACTTCAAACTTCTGGGTGCATTCATATCCCAGGCCACCTCCAAGCCCAACGTAATGTCAGTTGTCCAGTTAGGGAAGAAGCACAACAACTCGGCCAGCAGTGCCTTTAACGCATTTATTTGCAGAAATACAAACACACAAGCTTTCGGGCACCAACCCCTTCCTCAGGTGCACCTGTGCCTTTGTATTTCTGCAAATAATGTGCCTTTGTATTTCTGCAAATAAATGCGTTAAAGGCACTGCTGGCCGAGTTGGTGTGCGTCTTCCCTAACTGTTCAATGTATAGGGGTAGATGGGTGCTTTTAAAAAACCAAATACAGGGTTGAAAAAAATGTAAAAAATGATTTATTTACCAAGCATTTTAAAACAGAGCAGGTATCAAAATCCTGACTATAGCCACCATACTTGTCTTCCCTAACTGGACAACTTGCTATAATGTACAACCTAATTAACAAACCAGTTACTTCAATCTCTGCTAAACCTGGGGTTTATTTTTGGTCGCCTCATATCTGACAGCAGTTAGAACTAGAACAGGTTGGCATATAATTCAATACACTATACAAAAATCAGTTTCTGTCAAGATCCTTGGGAATTGCAATCAGGCCAAAAAAACACTTATTTTTGGTTTTGGACTTGGGCTTCTATGGAAAATGTCTACTTTTTTCTAGAATATGTTTGGCTGGGTTCTTCAGGTTACTGCTAAAAGGTGAACCTTAATCCCATATTTCACTTAGAGACAGCCAGGTTTTACTTAGGGGGTATATAAATGTTCTTTGCTCCCATTGATTTCCCTACTACTTTATAGGTTGCTCCTTCTTTGCCATTATCCCATACAGGATTTAATATTCAATCTTGACCTTAAAAAACTGTATTTGTCTTAAAGCCATTGGCAAGTCTCTTTTTATGGTTGTCCAATAAGTATTTTTTCCATAACTCTGCCCCTCAGTTCTCATGACCTGTACTTTGAAATATGTGACCCCAAGATAGAGTCAGCTTACATAAACGGCTGGATGTTTTCCAGAATCACCACAATTTAACCCATGTGAATGCTGGTTAACTTAAGCATTTTAGGATTTACCAAAGATAATTTAGTTTTGTTGTTACTGGAAGTACATGTCATATAAAGCCAGTTTGGCCTTTAATTGCAGTTTGTGTGTATATTAGTGGTTTGAAATGAATAACAAGAACATACGAGGCAGAATACATAAGCAGTAGGTAGAATGTTGACTTTAAGACAAATGAGAGTTATTCTATAGTAACAAACTCTGCAGTCAGCTGTGATTATAGCTGCTAAAGTCACACATATCATTGCTAATGTTAAGTGCTTGGTATCCTCATCTGAAAACATGGTACTCCATACTCACTCTAGTGAGCAATAAATACAGCATTTCTGATAAACCACAAAAGGAAAGCACTGGGTGGTGTTTCCATCAATATATTCCCTTGGAAAGTATGGGCAATGGAACAGCTCTGTGCACTGCTACATTAACTGAATGGCCTTAAGTGACTAGACTATAACATGGGGCCCATGATTCAGTTTCTATTGTCTGCTCCTTGTGACCTTGCATGAGTGCTCGACCCTCCTATATACACACATATATACATACAAGGAGTTTAAGAGATTTGGTTTGTGATGTCTAAATAAATGACCAGCAAAGCCACACGTTGGACAGTGACATTGCCACGAGTCCAACCAAATAGGTGTATCTGAAATGTGTATGCTTTTGCTTTGGGAATTGTCCAGTTTTGGTAAAATGAGTGGTATACTGTGTGTGTGTTGATAGCAAGGTTGCCTATCTGACAATAGCAATGGGTGACTGTCACTACTATTTGTAGTATCTACTTTCTTACAATTGCTGTTATTGCCAGAACATGTGTGGAAATACGTTTATTTCATTTGAATGGTTTAGTGGCAGGTCACAGTGTTCACTGAATATGAGGCTAAAACCTGCATGTTTATGGCCGGGCATCTTAAATATTATGTATACACAGAAGCTAGCTGTTACTATCTAGGATTTCTTTTCCCACGTTGGGTACAGAGGATTAAAAGCAAATGCTTTCTGTAGAAGTACTTCACAGTATGTGATTACAGATGGAATGTATGTAAATCAAGGTCACACATTTCAGTTTAGGACATAAATCCCTGAAGGCTGCAGTGGGGAGTAAGTCTATCATGTTTCTTGCAGTGCCAGAAGGCAGTTTTGCTGCCTTGTGTTCTTAAAACCCATTTGAGTGATTAATCAAACAGCCATTTGATGTAATGCACTATGGGTGTATAAACAGTAGTGCAATACCCCTAATGTGCTCACTTGTTTCCTGGAGTCCTCCTTCTCTGTCCACTTTAATCATCTGCTATTTTTTTATGCACTCTGGGTATTGTATTTAGTATGAACCCAGAGCTGGGTATCTGGAGGAAGCTGGATTCGGATAGTGGTATAGATATAAGCGATTCATCATGCAAACTCAGTTGCCCCTAGCCTGGTATATGACACATTGTTTTGTTTTAATGCCATCATTCTATATAATAAGCAGGACTACTAACCAGAGTGGGGGAAAGTCAGAATTGTATAGCACAATATAATCATTAAAGATTATATGCAGAATAATTCTGTAAACTCTTTAATCAAAGATTAGAAAAGAGGAGTGACACATTACATGTGGCTGTAAAAAAGAAATACAGCAATCGATTAGTTACAAGGAGAAATAACTACTAATTAGTTGCAGCGGTGCATTCTGGGGGGTGGGGGTATACCCATTGCCTGTTCAGATCAGCTTTGATACCTGAATGTAAAACGGATGTCAGAATGATGTAACACAGCAGTGAACCCTGGGAAAAGGATCATTACTGCTAAGACTTTGCATCAAAACATTAATAAAATGTCTCGGCTTTCCTGTCATGTTCAGTCTATTAAGTTCTGCAGCTAAAAATCAGTAATGCAATCATTTTAAATGCAACTGGATTAGCTTTTATTGTGAAAGTGAGATGGTGTGTATTTTGTACGTGGTCCAAAAGCAAACTATTTTACTCATTACTTTGCTTTTTTAAATAGAGGCTGACTACATGTTCTTATAACTTTACATGTCATGCTTGCTTGTACTGTAGCAGCTTGCTTCAAGATCATTGACACTGTTACATAACACTGAAGATATCCACTTTACCAGCACTGGCGTCCATCTAAACACTATTGTGTCTACCAAACTGCATTGAGTTCTTCCTTGTCATGTGATTACAGAACAGAGGCCATGTTATTCTATTGTTACTTTGTGTAAAAAAAATTACAAATAGATACATGTTCTCTCAGAAGCAAGAAAATGTGTGCACAATGTAGCATTGCCAGTGAAAGTGCTATTGAGCGAAGGAAACACTTGCTTATACTTTTTATTTTGCTGAGTCTCTGTAGGTTACAACATTGGAATTTTACACAAAGTTAAAACAAGTCTGCTTGCATTTTCAAACATTCTGGCAGCAAAGACATTTAAATAAGAGTATAACTAGAATATACATGTGATGTTATTAATCTGCAGTCTCAACATTTCTTCAACAAAATGCATGGCAAATGCCTCTGTCAAGCCAAGTAACACAACTGTTGTACACAAGTGCATGGAAATATGCATAGATATTGAGAGGAATTTATCAGTGCAGTAAGTCACACTCATATTTTACCTCATTTAAAAGAGGAATACAAAACTATATAATAATGGGCCACATCAGATCTTTAAAACAGTGTTTGTTTTCTGTTCATCTTATTGTTTCTTTCTTTTTGCAGTCTAAAATACATGCTGCAAGGAGCTTGAGTGAGATTGCTATTGATCTGACGGAGACCGGGACCCTAAAGACTTCAAAACTTGCCAATATGGGCAGCAAAGGAAAAATAATCAGTGGAAGCAGTGGGAGTCTGTTATCCTCTGGTAAGTGTTTCTGCAAAGCTTGTATGACAATGTGTTTGAGTAGACATTGCTAGGAACTAAAAAACCCAATGCACTCATCTGTTTTCCAAAGGGTACACCACATTTATTATGCAGAGATTTACAGGATATAAAATCACCTTCCCTTCATCACTTTATGTCCTGAACAATATCTGCTGGTTACAATCCCATGAAAGACCACTGAGCAAATAGGTCTTTCTTCATGCTAAGCTGTATTGGGATATTGCTACCCCCCTCCCCAGACCTGTCCTGAGTTTGATTAAAATAATAAAAAGTAACAATAACAATACATTTGTTTGCTTAGCATTGGCTGTTCTATAACATAATAAAAAGTTACCTTAAAGTTGAACTACCCCTTTAACTTTGTAGTTTTCTTGTGTATATGGATAATTCCATCTGCCCACCACCCCAGAAAAACTACATAGGGATACTTTAAAAATTATTATTTTCCTGAAGAGCTGAACAAATAGATTGTGATTAATTATTGTGGCTATTACGAGAGGTGACTCACTTCACCGCCATGTCTGTGAGCTATACATTACTCCTAGCGTGCAGCTTTCATCCTTCAGTGCAGTTCAGTCTTCATCCAGTGCATTTGCCTGGGGTTGTGTGCCATTCAGCAGGACAAGGGCAATTAGAGGATTCATTATACAGAAAACTTTAAAGCATTTAACTGTGTCATTAGTTATTTTAAAAGGCCACACATAAATAGGTCATGTGGGAGGGCTGGCTACACTGTGACCTAGTTCTGTTTTTTTAGACAGTACTTGTACAACAATTCTTCCAAACAGCCAATGTTTGGGGACCTTGTCTTTTCCATCCATAGAGCTCACCTCATTTTTACAAGTCACTGTGAGTAACAAGTCACTATTCTTCTATAAGTATTTTAAATGCTTATTTCTGTCCAAATAGAATTGTAAGCATTAGGAGAGAGGTAGATATATTCGTTTATTTCTTACTGGGTTCTTTTGTCTAACTTACCCACTAATTTTTGTTCCACAGCTGTGTTCCTCCTGTTCCACTTTATTTCCTTCTATCACCAATGACTATCTTCATTACTCACACTATGTCCTCACATCTTTAACTGTACCACCTCTCTCCATCTAAAACCTGTAATTGCTTAGAATAGGGCAATATTCTGGAACCCTTTAATAAACAATCCAGTATGAACAAATGAATGTGTTCCTTTCTTAGAAGAGAATATTTTATGGACTTTTAGCCAGGCAATACAGGAAAAAAAATAATATATATATATATATATATATATATATATATATATATCTCTGCAATACCATATGAACCAACAATAAAGTGAAAGTTTGAGCCCCCATCCAACCACCACTCTCCACATTACAATTTCCTTCCACTTAGTTTTTTTTATAAAATTCGTTGTGTTTTTATTCTGTGAATAAGCAGCATGCCATTGCATCTTGTAAGTGGAAAAAAGTGGTTGTTATGGTTTTGCAGCCACTAATTTATTATTATTAGTGGATCCCTTGTGTCTCTGTCAGTAAAGAATGCTGATCAAGAAGGATATGGGCATGTGTGTATCCTGTGATGCTCCCGAGGTCCAAGCAATGAGAAAGCCCATTGTTTAGTTGGAATATAAGGATATCCTTTCTGTAAATCCATCCCAGATACTCGCCTATCTTCCTTTTTACTTGCGTTATTTTAGATTGCATGCCATGAATTTTGAAACTTCAGAAACAGCTGTTATGAAAAGAGAGAGGTTGGTGAGGGAAGCAACATTGTAATTGCAAATAAAAATTAGTTACGTACAATTTACCACTTCAAATATAATATGCATTTTAGGATTTATTTGCTCTTTAATAAAGTGCTTTGTCAAAGTGCTAGCCATGATTGAAGCTCTGCTTCACAAACTGTGAGACCAAGCCCTCTTGGAATGAGGCACGAGTCATTGTTTTCCATCACGCAGATAGTGCTACCTCTTGGGAAACTATACTAGCCCTGCTATTTTTCTCACCTTTTCTCTAGCATCACGTATCCTTTCTTTAATGACCAGGTGGCAACCATACGCAGAACTAAATTGCCAATTTTCTTGTTCCTGATCCAGGATTTATACAGGAATGGTGTCACCAAAAAGCTAGGTCAATGCTGAGCATTCTGGTTATGATTTCTTTCAAATGAAGTGACATTTTAAAATGAAGGCTTCTATTGTCAAGTTGTATGTGTACTGTTGACTAAGGCTAATGTTAGACTTGGCATTTTCTCTGAAGTTGGGATAAATGCCAATATTGCCTGTTCCTATTGTCAGTGACTTTAATGGCATCCACTTGTCACTGCAGTCTGACAATTAACCTTGGTTAAAAGAACACTGATATCTGTTGCCCTGTAGGATTCTGTTCTTGAATTCACTGAGTAAGAGGACTATGTTTTATTATCTGGTGAGTACCATAACTATTTTATTGTTTTGGATGGTTTTAAAATAGTACATGTGTCAATGTGTGTGCTTTTGACTTTTCTAAAGTTCCTGGCATCAGCCTTACTTGTAACGCCTGTATATCTACTAGTGGTGATGATATGATGGTGCGGATTTAACAGATGTCTGGGGAACTTGGCAGCAGTTCAGCTGATCTAGACAGTTACTAAACAGTGGGAACATTTAAAAATATTCTCTGAACTTACCACTTTATTAACTTGTTGTGAATATAAATAGTTTCTCATTTTTCTCTTAAGTGTATAATGTGCGTAAATGATCCAAATGATTACTTCAGCAACAGGAAGAAGTGTGGCAAAATACAGAACTCTGTCTGTTAATTGCTTCCTATAACCTAACAAGTATAGTTTGTTTATGTTTGTGTGCACCGTGATTCATACAATCCCAGGAGGCTGTCCTTATTTTTTTAAATGGCCATTTTCTATTTATGATTACCCAAAGGCACATGCTACTAAAAAAGTATATTATTATGAATTTACATGAAGCAGGGTTTTACACATGAGCTGTTTTATGCAATATCTTTTTATAGAGACCTATATTGTGTATGGGGTATAGTTTTCCTTTAAGGCTACTAACAACATTTAAACAATTCCTCTATGAAGCTAAGTAATCCAATGAGTTTGAGCAGTGATCTTCATCATCTTGGCAAAGCTCATGCAGCCTGTTAAATTTGCCCCACTCTTGGATTCTGGACTCGCAGCCTGGTTAGAATCCAAGTGACTTACTTGCCTTGGAACCAGTTGGAATAACACTGATGAGGAGTGAAGTCACAACTCTCTGCCTGCTGAGCTCTTACATACAGCTCTTTGAAGCGAGGGCCTAACATGGTCACAAAACAATGGTCACTCTGGCCTTCCATTACCATAGGATATATGAATAGCTGAGCAATATAGATGCAAAATATGTTTGCATTATTCTCAAAAGTTAACACTGATAAGTGGTTTACAGGCAAATATTGTTTCTGTGCCTAAAATATTTCATTTTTTTCTTCTGTTGAAAGTACTACGCAGGATATATAGAAACACACATAAAATCTATTGAAGGAAGATGAAGTTGCACAAGTGTTTGTTTTGCAACTACAATCTAAGCTTGTGATTATTGTGATGTTTAATTGCTAAATCAATGGATACATCTGATATTACAAGTGCTCTAATGTAGGAGATTGGGCTGGGTACAAGACAGGCACAGGCATGAAGGCTTCCAATGTACAGTGTGTTCCTAGTGCTTCAGGCTCTTGCATGTTCTGACAGGACATGTTGCTGGTTTAACCTGTAAGCACACATACCTCTTCAACTTGCAGCCACCTTGCTGTGAACTTTAACAGACTTGCTTCTCAATAGAATTCCTCAGTGTGTGTATCTGCCGGGTGTTTCTGCTGAGTTTCAGCGCAAGGCACAGTTTGACATGGCACGTTCTCTACATATACATGCTTTCATTTATAGCCCATCCTTTTTGCTTTTCACATAAAATATAAAATGACATGTATGGTGTTATGAAAAACTACTTGCAAAATCACTATATAGAACTGAAAGAATTCTGATTTGGGGGTTTCCGTGACTCCATCTCAACCGTGTCTGCTTGAATTCTTGTGGGATTTTCCTCTTTGTACCAGGAAACATTCACTTGTAATGCACAAGGGAGTGGGTTTATAGCTTCTTGTCTTACAGGATAAGATGTCATTCCCATTACAGAGTTGAGCACGCAGGAATACCATTCCTATAGAGACTTGCTTCATCCTCTCTAATTAATTCAAAGACATTAACTTGTACTTGATTATGCGCCAGCTTGCGTACATCCATGCTGATTGCAAAATAATTTAATTTTCACAGTATTAAGTTTTCAGTAGCATTAAGGCTTTCTGCTTTTGACGTTCATAAAGATCTGATATCTGGAAAAGCCCAGGTTCCAAGCATGCTACACATGCACAGCACTTATGTTAAATCTTTGTGTGGAAATGGGCAGTTTGCCAGATTTGTAGACCTTTTATTCATTTTGACTGCAGAAGGTAAATGCATTGTTTCAGAATCATTTTTACAAGACACAGAACAGACATTATATATACTTTAGAAATGATAAAGTTTAATGGAAAATTCCTATTGAAAAGCAGTTATTTAGCCTAAACCCTGAGGGCTTATCTGTCCCTATAATAATTCTCACAGTGCAAGGATAGTTGAATATTCCTTATGTTAGACTGGCTTATTCCATCTTCTATTCCTTTTCCTTTGTGAAAGCAATTTCTGTTTCTATGTTCTTTGGGGACAGCATATATAAATGTAAGTTTTCAGTATTAGCAGTGCCAAATATGCAGAAGTAAGCAAACAGGTGTGCACAGCCGGAAACAAGCATCTGATTGTGCAAAGAGAATGGTGTCCCCTGTGCTGGCCCCATGTTTCTCACACTTGAGATGCCGAGGCTTTCTGAATGAAAATTCATGATTGCTCCAGATGTGCAGGCTGTTGTCAGCTGGCAATAGTGAAATCATTTGTTTGTTGACAGGTTCCCAGGAGTCCGATAGTTCCCAGTCTGCCAAGAAAGACATGCTGGCTGCACTGAAATCCAGGCAGGAAGTTCTGGAGGAGACACTACGCCAGCGCATAGAAGAGCTGAAGAAACTGTGTCTGCGGGAAGCGGTATGTATTGGCCATCACTTCCTGTTTTGCATGTCATGTATACAGCAAAGCGTCAATGTAAAGGGAGTAAAGCCTTTCCTGAAGCTTTGTTGTCTCTTTGTATATATTCTGTAGCTGCTTGTAGATTATTTCTGTATACCTTTGTCTCTATTAGAGGCTTTTTCAGCCCCACTATACGTATAGCCATGTAACTATAATATGGTACAGTCTGAGTCTTTGAAGGGGGGGTATAATTTTCTTTATAGAAATCAGCTTGGCTCATTCCTGAATAGTTGCTGCTGGTGCTCTCACCTACACAATTGATTCAAAACGATGTATAAAAGTGGCCATAGATAATTACAATCTTTCTTGGAAAAGATCTTTGTTTCAATACACACGTGTAAGAGCTGAATCGTTCTACAGGTAGAAACAATAGAATTCTACCTGTCACTTAAAATTCATAAATTATCTGTGGGTCTATGGTCCCTTTACACTTCAGGAGCTACACTCAATAGTCTTGAACGTGTATGTCCAATGTCTTATACCTATATTGCATGCGTGTTGCAAGCTGAGAAGGTTTGGATCTGCCAACTGTCTTTCAGTAAACGGAGTCCCTTTAGTATTCCCTTTCCATAATAAATGTTTGGGGTAAAAAAATACTGCTTCGGTATCGAAACATTTGAGTTGTATGACAATATAGGTTATTAAAACATGTATAGTCCTTGATAGTTGTGATGAGGTGGAGGAAACCCAATCAAAGTGACTTGATGCATTTGTGAGCAGGCTTGCCAGACAGTGACCTAATACTGCTATTTGCAGATTGATTGTATGATCAATGCTACTAGGTGTTCCTATTGGAGGTTTACACAAGGACCTCTGCGGCAGGAAACAAAGGGCTGGTAAATCACCAACACCCCCTCCCCTTACCATTTGTAAGGAATTTTGAGAATCACAATAATTTCCTGAGAGAATTCACAAGGACTGTGTGTGGGAGTATTGCTTGGCAATGAGGAGTGACAAAAGTCTGGAAAAAGGAGTTATCTTGCACATTTACTTGGTAAATGATTACGTGTCTCATGGAAATCAATTATATGCTGTGGAAAAGAGACATTTAATGAGAATTAAATATTTTTTTTTGGTAATTAGAAGTTGGATCTATATCAAATGCTTCAATGTTAATGATTATACTGTTGATCTTATTCCTGAACTGTGCCAATATCTTAGCTAAAGTGTTTGATTCACTTCATTTGTTTGGACAAGCCTAAACATTCAACTTCCTTACAGTAGTGCAGCTATTGAGGGATGAAAGGCAGGCATATTTATCCCTGTGGATCTCTGGCCCATGTTTAATGCATAATTCTGAAGGTTATACTGTAGGTGCTTGTTGTCCCCAGTGGCCCAAGAAATTGGATATAAATTGTATATTTGTAAGTTCCCTTAGTCAGCTATTCTGCAAGTTACTGTATTTAGGTACCTAATAATTGTTCTAAAGTTTCGTTTAGAAATGTATGTTTTATGTCTTGTATGAGAAACTACACGTGTGGTATTGACTGTAATCTGTTAAATATTGTATAAATACTATCACATATTTACAGTTTTGCAATTTCCTATTACATGAAGCATCCACTTTGCATTACACAATCTAATACTGGTTCTGGCTACATTGTAATATTAACTGTGATCATTTAACATTGTACAGTGATTAATGAAACATAATTTTAACAACTTTATGTACTCACTCTAGGAGCTGACAGGTAAATTGCCAAGAGAATATCCTCTAGATCCTGGGGAAGAGCCCCCTACAGTACGAAGAAGAATAGGGACATCATTTAAGCTTGATGAGCAGAAACTTCTAGCAAAAGGAGAGGTGAGTGTGTGTGTGTGTGTGTGTGTGAGTGTGTGTGTGTGTGTGTGTACACCTAGGTACCTTATATACTACCTGTGAGTCTAGTCATCTTATTTTCCAACTCAAGTGCAACATTTGATAAAGTTAATTGATAAGGTTTTCTTATATCTGTATCGTATAGAGTATTTGTGGCAAATATGTATATGTCTTACACCGGATTTGTATTTAACTCAGAGACAGTAGGTGAGATCAGTTGAAAGGCAGATAAAACCAGGGTTGGGCTAACCTACCAGAGTGTTTATTGTGAGCCCCAGCCATAGACAACCCCAATGCGTATAGAATACCTATAACATTTAGAACTGTCGACAGCCAATCCTTGTGAAAGGGGGCCCTAAATGTCAGGTTCTAGGTCCAGTTCTCCAACACCAGATATCCATATTTTAGTGCTATCTACAGCCATTTTTTGTTAGAATGAGCCCATAGATGTTACATTCCAGGGGTAGACTAAGAAGCCCACACCAACACAGGATAGGCTATTTACAGTATTCTGTGATGTTGGCTAAACTATGTGACCAAGGATAGCAGTGGGCGGAACAGGGGTGCTGCTGCCATGAAGTGAGTTGAAAACTATACTCGGGTAGCAGCAGCTCACAAGTTACCAAGGGCTGCGAAAAGCCAATTCTGAAAACTTCAGAAGCTGAAGATTCTCATTTCTAAACCAGAGAAACACTAGCGATGTAGACTTTCCTTGACCTATTCCTACGTGAGAAGTAAAGCATCTGCTGGGCTTCCTCAGGACAGCACTTAGTGCTGAAATCAGGGTCACATCATCAGTAAATGATCCCCCTGTTAGCGTGCATACACATACACAATGACGTTGTGGGGAGAAGAGTGGAGCAGCGGGAGCAAGTAAAGCCATACTAGAGTTAAGCAGATGACCCTTTGAAAAGGTACCTGCCCAGCACCCCACCCCCCTTTTGTTGCGCCCTAGGCAGGTACCTCTTCTGCCTACCCCTAGTTCCGGCCCTGGCTAAGATTCCACCACAGTACTTATTATGTTTTGAAAACACTAGCTAAAAGAGACAAAAAATAAACAAATGTAGAGTGTACACTTTAAAACCATTTAGGGATTTCTTTCCGCTCTCGCACAAGTCATTATTTGTATGGTTTATTTAATGTGTCATCAGTGGTGATTGTTCTCTTTCGTCCATCATTCTGTGGGTTGAGGCATTGAACCGTGGCTGTAAAAACAGCTTAAGCATCTTTCAGGACAGGAACTCGGAGAAAACCTTCTAAGCCCAAAGACATGCCTACCATTGTTTTGTCCTTGGTTCTCATACCAGTGAGTCAGGTTTAGTCATGTCCTCTCTAGGCCAAATGAAAAATCTTCCTCCTAGTACAGCAGGATAATCCTCATGTCTTAAGATCCTCACAGGGTGACTCCTAACCAGAAGCATTTATTTTACACCAAAGACGACTTCTACTAAAAGTGATGTTTTAATAGAGTGCTCTATTCCATCTAACCCATTTACTTGTATCTACTTTCTGTTCCAAAAAGAGCAGTGCAGATTTAACCCTCCATATAAAAGTAGGGCCACACTGAAATCATCTTAACACTGCTCAAAGTCTGAAGTGTAAATTTAAGACATAAAAGTATCATGGGGTGTTTGAAGTTGTTTTTAGTGACTCTAAAGACAAATATTGTTTCAAGGAAAGCATATTTCCTTGCATTATAAGTGCAAGTCCCCTTGATTTCTGTGCATGCTGCTCTGTGTATGCTTTTGTGCTAAGGCATGCTCGTAACACATTTTACTATAAATGTTTTAAAATGCTGGCATGTTATAAACACTTTAATAGTACTTTAGGCTATGCAAGTACATGTTCTGTGATATGCTTCAACAAAACCTTAAATTAAGGGAGTTTTCCTCAAGTGTAGAGTGAATCATGTTCATTTCTGAGAATAACTTTATGATGAATGGATAGTTAAATTAGATGAGCTTTGACAAATGCACATTACACAGTCAGCAGAATGTTGCCTTTAATTGCCAGTGACCATAAATACACTACGTTTACTAGGCCACTTTTTTGTATTTGTTGTCACTTTAAGTACATTTGTAGAAAGGCCTGTGAAGGTGAATGTGCGCCAGTAATAGCTTGTGATTTGCTTTAATGCCTACATTAAAATGTCTGCATTTTCCTATACTGTAGGAAGTGGAGCTGGAACGCCTGGAGAGGGAGTTTGCAATCCAGTCACAAATCACAGAGGCAGCTCGTCGCTTGGCCAGTGATCCACACGTCAGCAAGAAGCTGAAAAAACAACGAAAGACCTCATATCTGAATGCACTGAAGAAACTGCAGGAGATTGAAAACTCAATCAATGAGTACCGCATCAAATCTGGGAAAAAGCCCACACAGAGGGCTTCCCTGATAATAGATGGTGAGTACCAGATGTGCAAATTTGAAGTCACTGCAATATACAAACTGTAACCCTTTTGACACCTCATGGCACGGGACAACTCTGAGCCACTCTGCAGTGTTAATGGGAGAGACTGGGTACTAGCAAAGTGCCTCCACCTAGTGGGACCCCGGACTGCACCTATGGGTGGCCCCACTAGAAATACAGTAATAATACACACACACTATTTAGTGAACTGAAAAAAGGTTTTTCTGAAATAAAAGGGCAACTAGTGCAAACAGTATTCCTAACCTGGTAGAAATAGGGGAAGCCTCACTAAACAGGCGCAAATGATCTACCTAAGTCCTTTAAAGGGGTTGTTCATCTTCCAAACACTTTTCTGTTCAGTGGTTTCTCCATAAAAAAGACTTTTTTCAATTACTTTCCATTATTTATCTTTTACTGTTTTTCCAAAATCTAAGTTTAAAGTTGAATGTTGGTGTCTGGTGTTTGAGTCTGTCTGCTCAGTAATTCAGGCGCAGACTCTAAACTGATACAATTTAGCAACATTTAATTGATACATTTCACAGCAACATCTCTGGAGTATTGGCAACTATTGTATCAATTCTAACAGCTGCCTGTAATGAAACCCAGAGATTCTGCTCAGCAGGGACAAAGATAACAAATGTATCCATTAAATGTATCCGTTTAGAACAGTTGGGGGGGGTCGGCAACCCCCCCTCCCAGAGCTGCTTTAGAAGGTGAAAAATGACACTTTACACTTCAATATTAGAAAAACAATTACAAATAGAAAATAGACAGTAATTGGAAAAAGTCGTTTGAAGGTGGACAAACCCTTTAACTAAAGTCCAGCTGCACCCAAACTGTAGGGGGACACATTTTGCTAAACCTGACCAGTTTCTGGGCAATACAGCCTGCAGCGTTCTTCATTGTCTCTGTACCAGCAGTCACTGTTCTGATCATGCAGTTTAAATTCCTCAAGAAAATCAGCTGTTCCTAACCTTAGTTTCAGTGAAGGCAGCAGCAGCATACATCTGCTTGAGCTTTGTATTAATGCTATTCTTTCCACACAGAAGCCAATCTCGGCAGTGAAGACAGCTCCCTCTCCGATGCTCTCGTGCTTGAAGATGGTAGGTATTCTTTGCTTCAGTGAAGGTAATTGCCTGGAACAGATGTTTATAAAATTGCGGAAACAAGTGCAGACACAAAACACAAATCAAACACTGAACAGGCATGGGTTTGAATTAGTACAGCTGTCTTTAGGTATTGGGCATAACATAGTATAATATAATATTTACTAGCTTGAGTAGTGTGAGATAATCTGCATGTTAAAAGCGAAACCCACTTAAAATATATTTTGATGTCGGATCAAAGACAAATGCCAGTTGGTCTTTATTATTTAGTATTATTATGTGCTCCCTCTAATATACATTTTTTGCTTTTTTGGCTCTCTGTTTTTCACAAAATGAACTATTGTTGCTAAGCACACTGATCATAGCATTTCAGAATAACTGATTGTTAATAGAGGGCCTTGCAGCCTGCCTTGTTTAATATGTCACATGATTAAATTGAAGGCAATGCACCTAAATATACATAAACACTTCTTCTCTTTCTTGATTTCAGTGGAATGGCAGGAATAGCTACATCACCCACGACATTTTTATTCAAAGCCCCTTTTCCTGAATTCAGTCTGAATCATTTCTTTTGGGAATAATTAGCAGATACTTTTGTGCTTCCTACACACATATGTTTTATTTGGTGTTATTTGGGACCTGTTCTCCAGAATGCCCAGGACCTGGGGTTTTCTGGATAACGGAACTTTCTGTAATTCTCTTCATACCTTACAACTATTAGAAAATCATTTATAGATTAAATAAACCCAATAGGTTTGTTTTGCCTCCAATAAGGGTTAATTATGTCTTAGTTTGAATCAAGTACAAGGCACTGTTTTATTATTACAGAGAAAAAGAGAATACAATTATTATTTGGATAAAATGGAGTCTATGGGAGTCAGCCATTCCATAATTAGGAGTTTTCTGGATAATGGATCCCATACCTGTATATTGTGCTCATCATTGTCCGTTAATATTAAAAACAGCATTTTCTCTGTTGTTCCTACAGAAGATTCTCAGGTTCCCAGCATACTGTCTCCTATGCAGTCGCCTCACAAAGGTTTACCACCAAGGCCCCCATCTCATGCCAGACCCCACCCTCCACAGTCATTGGATGGGCTGAGACAGCTGCATTACCAGAGAAATGACTATGACAAGTCACCCATAAAACCCAAAATGTGGAGTGAATCCTCCTTGGACGAACCTTACGAGAAAGTGAAAAAAAGATCCTCGCACAGTCATTCCAGGTATCCATAGTCAGTTGTCTTACTGTAAATAAAACTTTAACTTTTATTACTCCACTACAATACAGGGAAAATTCTGCTTCATATGAGGGTCATAGACTGGGAGCATAAATGTGACTTTTGCCCCAAAGTTTTCTTGTCATAATGGCAGATGTTTCGGAGATGTATTGGCACGAAGCCTGATTGGTTAGCAAACCTTCAGCTTGAGCAATAACACTGCAATGAAATGTTATTCCTCATTTATCCTGCTCGGTATATTGTATGGTAGACATGACATTGACTTGTTTGGTCGTTATATAAAAGTTCTTTTATTTTTCAGTCATCACAAACGGTTTCCAAGCACAGGAAGTTGTTCTGAGGCCGGAGGAAGCAGTTCTCTACAGAATAGCCCAATCCGAACACTGCCTCACTGGAATTCCCAGTCCAGCATGCCCTCCACACCAGACCTGCGTATACGCACCCCACACTATGTTCATTCAACCAGGTAAGATCATGCGTTTCAGGTATATTCGTCACGGATGTATTTTTGATATGTGTGAATGAATACAAAGTTCGCATCTGCATAGTTAATTGAGTTTTACTGTAAGAATTGTGTAAGACTTCTCCAAGGCTACAAATCAATTTTGAAGAAAACGCCAGATCAGACATGCAAAAGGATTTCTTTAATATGATCATCACATTGGTTGACTTTGTTTGTGGTCTGAACCTGTGTATATAAAGAGAAAGTGAATGCTCAGAATTCAAGGAATGCATGGAATGTTTGTATTCAGTCACAGTAATGCTTTTAACCTGGTTAATAAGACTCATTCTGATCTCTACCTGTTGGCTATTGTTGAGTCCACAGATAAGAAAGAGCAAAGTGTCTGTTGGCCTGAGGCAGGGCACATACTGCACCTCTG
>CM044436.1:60386516-60399768 GCA_024363595.1 Xenopus borealis | reverse complement strand
TTTTTTTTTTCTTTTAACTGCAGGTTCTGTTTTAATCTACCCAGTATTGGTTTTAGTTGGGGAAAATAGCAAACCTCTTTTTCCAGGTGCTAACAAGATGACCAGTTGCTTAGTTAACTAGGTGTAAAGTTTTACATATATTAATGTCAATAGTTTTAATACAAGGTGTGCAGACATGGACTTTAGCTTCTAACCCCAAAAGCAGCCAACTGCACACTGCAGGAGTAACGTGCTGCTCGCCTCGGTGTCCATGAAGGAGTTAAATAATTACGCTTGCTCCTAAACCAGACTATAGAGCATGTACAATTCCCTTTTTTTCTGTTGATCTGTAATCAATGAATAAATATGTAGAAAAGCTGCAGTGTTTTTCAAAAGAACCCTGCTATTAATTTATTCTTTTTGTATTAAGAATTTGTATAGTACCTTTACATTTTGCAAAATGGTGTTGTCGACACTTCCTTAATAAAGCATTTTTAAAATGAATAAACTCTGAATTGGTTTCTGTCTTTTTTATAAGGCAATCTTGCATTTGCAAGACGATGGAGGTATACAAGTAGAGAATGTGTAACGGCCTGTGGGCAACGTTCCCTCCAATTCCTTTTTGTCTATGGGTGCAAATACGTTCTTTTCTGCACTGGTTTTAAAAACTTTGTTCTCAGGTCAGAATTGATAATAAAAGTTGTATTTTCACGCAAAACTCTGTGCACCACAGTTTGTTGTGTGCGCTGGACTTTGAGGGAACTGTGGGTAACTGCTATGAATGACTAGGAGGTTGGAGGCTTCAAGAGTTGGGACAGTGTTAATTCACATCAGATATAAAACATGAATCCATGTAAAACCTAGTAATAAACCAAGCCTGGAACCTTCCAAGGGCTCTTACACATGGGCATTTTTACTTGCATTCCATTCTGCCGCAGGGGAGTGCAGGAGTAGACGCATTCAATTCTTTTAAAGGGCCGTACTCACACAGACGCGTGTAAGCGATGAACACAGGTAAAATAGTGCGCTCCCCTGCGGATGAATGGAACAAAGGTAAGCACAGGTAGAAACACCAATGTATAAGAGCCCTAAGCATGATACAAATACTTTACACAAGAAAGAACCACAAACGTAACAAAAGGATGGCAACTGATGTGTGAAAGTAAGCAATGAAATATAAAACATAAAGTAAGGAGAACTAGAAACATTTATGGTTTAGCTCAGTCACACTATTGCACAGCATTATGTCCAGCGTATTGTAATTGTTTGGGCAGGTCTCACGGCTCTAGTTTAAATAGAATAAAGCATATTTTGCTGAGCAGTCCCACAGTGCAACAGATAAAATATCTGCCCTCTGAACAGCTTTGGCCAATAACTAATGCTGCATCCCCTATAGCTTATTAGATCTCCTGATTGCCCCTCTAGCAGTTAAATAGGAGGCCTCTAACTTGCATAAAATACAAGAAGTGACCATAACATCCAGGTACAACTGGCAGCAGGGCATACAATCCTTTTTAGGAAGGTGTGCTGCACCTTACAATGTAGAGTTTTGCTGCAAACCAGTAAATTCTTATTGCTGTATTGGATATGCTCCTTGCACCCTGTCACCCTTTATATTTTGCCTGAAGGGGTCTTGGTGCTCCGAAAGCTTGCTTTTTACTTATTCATTGAGCCAATAAAAGGTATCACCAAACTTTACAATTTATGCATTTTTTCAATGGCTAACATTGTACTACATGCTGAAGTGGACCTGTCACCCAGACATAAAAATCTCTATAATAAAAGTACTTTTCAAATTAAACATGAAATCCAATTTCTGTTTATTAAAGCATTCATAGCTCATTTAAAAATATCAGCTGTCAATCAAATATGGTCTGCCCCTCCTCTATGCCAATGGCAAAGAGGTGGGGCAGACAATTACTTTCACTTTCCATTCAGCACTAGATGTAACTGCTCTCCACACATTCCCCCATTCTCTTCACTGTTTAATTGTGTAGCCAGGGCATGGGGATGGACATTGGGTGCACAAACAAGATTATAAGATGATATAAGGCTTGCCTTAATAAGTGTCCACAAAATGGCTCCTGCCTGCTTGCTATAATTTTGAATTCCCAGACTGAAGGAAACAAGAATCAAATAATTTATATAGTGTAAGTAAAGTTCATTTTGCTTGACTAATGTGATAAAATAGGATTTTGAATATATCTTTTGGGTGACGGGTCCACTTTAAAACTGTGGAGAAGGAAAGGCTGGAGGCACTTGGGGGTGCCAGATGTTGGGCACCCCCAAGTGATTGTATCTACCTACCTGAAACTCTAAGCACCACGGAGAGATCTACTTCAGCCTTCTTCTGTCTTTGCACAGCTGCACAAGCACAGTAGAACAAAAGGCCGAACTTTAATAAAAAAAAATAAAAACAGCTGTTCCATTAAACTGCGTATGCTTTAGTCTGGGGAAATCGAAGACAGAAGAAAACGGAAGCAGATCGTGGTGCTCACTCGTGTAACCCTGGGCTATTCTGCTGATAGGAGCACCGGGGTTTCAGGTAGGTAGATACAATCTATTAATAATTCAGTCACACAGAATCAGCAGCATGCATGTCATGACTGTTGGTTTTCTATTACTCTACAACACCTACTAGTAAATTATTTGCCATGTGGAAATAGAATTTCTACCCAAAACAGGGATTAATCAGTTTAGTGACGTCGGTCTGTTCTTATTCTGTACACAACAGAGAATGCACTGGGTTTCATTTGGAGGGCTTAGACTTTTGGTCAGCTCACTATGTAACTATGCAGCAGCAGCTGTTGGAATATTTTGCCAAGAACAGACTTTTGCTTCATTTGCTAAAGATTTCCCATCCGACTCTGTATCAAGGTATTGGCATAAGATCTGGTACAATAATTCTAAAAGGAATCACAATCATATTTAGGAAATTATTAAATGAAAATCAAAAAATGTATATACTTGGTCCGTTACATAGCAAGGCTCCGATAATATGCATTGTTTTTGTATTGGAAACTGAGCGGAATGCAGAGATCTGTTGCATCTAAAATAATTGATTTGATTGAAACGGCTGATGTCTGATATCTCTGTGGTAGAACTGGAGACAGTTATCAAATACTGAGCTAAGGGAATCCAAAAGGATTTGAACTCAGTATTTGCCCATTTATCATCCTGCTAGTGAGGGAAGAGTTTTAATAAATGAACAACTTTACCTAAAGAGATACCCGAGTCAGTTTATCAGTGTGGCAGTGTGCGCAGAGACATCTAAAGAGACTCTAATGATTCAGATTTTTTTTTGTTCCAGCTCAGAAAAGAAACAGCTGAAAGTGCAACAATCATTTTATCATAACAGAGCAGGCATGGAAATTGTGAGCATGAATGCAGAAAAATATATTTTAAGTTGTTACAGTTATGGGACCTGTTATCTGGAATGCTTGAGACCTAGGGCTCTCAGATAACGGATCTTTCCGTAATTTGGATCTTTATACCTTACTGTCATGGGAAAAACGTTTTATTTTCCCAAATGCATCAGTTAATAGTGCTGTTCCAGCAGAATTCTGCATTGAAATCCATTTCTCAAAAGACAGAAAACAGATTTTTTTTATATTTAATTTTTAAATCTGACATGGGGCTAGACATATCATCAGTTTCCCAGCTGCCCCAAGTCATGGGACTTGTGTGCTCTGATAAACTTCTGATAAAATCCCTCTTTACTGCTGTACTGCAAGTTGGAGTGATATCACCCCCTCCCTTTCCCCCACCCAGCAGCCTAACAACAGAACAATGGGAAGGTAACCAGATAACAGCTCCCTAACACAAGATAACAGCTGCCTGGTAGATCTAAGACCAACACTCAATAGTAAAAACCCATGTACCACTGTGTTCTATTCAGTTACATTGAGAAGGAAAAACAACAGCCTGCTAGAAAGCAGTTCCCTCCAAAAGTGCTGGCACAAGTCACATGACTGGGGCAGCTGGGAAATTGACAATGTCTAGCCCCATGTCAGAATTCAAAACTAAATATAAAAAAATCTGTTTGCTCTTTTGAGAAATGTATTTCAGTGCAGGTCTACTGGAGCAGCACTATTAACTGATGCGTTTGGAAAAAAACAGGTTTTCCCATGACAGGATCCCTTTAATCTACTAGAAAATCATGTAAATACTAAATAAACCCAATAGGTTGGTTTTGTTTCTAATAAGGATTAATTATATCTTAGTTGGTATCAAGTACAAGGTACTGTTTTTATTATGACGGAGAAAAAGAAAAAAAATGTTTTAATTTGGTTTATTTTGAAAAAAATGGAGTCTATGGGAGATGGTCTTTTCAATTTGGATCTTTCTAGATAACAGGTTTCCAGATAACGAATCCCATATGACATTACTTTGAACAGGTATGTGTGAGGTCTGAAGCCCTTTGAAGCCATATTAACATTGCATTTATGAAAACTTGAGAAGCACGACCTCAGCTTGGCTTTATGAAACCCCCGTCGTTTTCTATGAAATGTAATACTGTTCCCTGTGGGAGTTTGCAGCAAAGAGATATGGTATCAGAAAGCACATCTGTAAACACACGGACATTTTTTTTTTTAAACGTGACATTTTCAGTAAATGGTTCAGTACTGACCGTATCCTATCATTTATAAAGACTTAACCCATAAGTGACACATAAAACTTGAGGGGTGGCAGTGGCATTGCTGGGAGGATAAGTACAGAAGTCCATCAATGAAATACATCCTGGAAGGGAAATATAATCTCCAGTAAAGGTGGGACCACCTTATATAAGGAAAGAGTCACTCAGTGGGTCTTTATTTCATTTTATATTTTAAAGACAACATTTGTTATAGCCTTACAATATAGTCCTGCACGGGTCCATTTTTTGGGACCCGTACCTGCAAACTGCAAACCACACCCGCATTCTTACCCAATTGGACCCGCAAATACTTTATCCGCAACCCGCTGACCATCAAGAATCAGGAAGTGCTGTCATTGTAAACCGGAAGTGATATCATCGGAAGTAGACGTGCTCAGAAGAAAGGAGTAAAAATCACTATGGAGAAGATCCACGGCCTGACCCTCAACCCGCAAAACCACGACCCGATTCTATACCCGCACCCAGAACTTCTACATGCAACCCACAAGGTACTGCAAGATTTTGCGTGTAACCCGCAGGTACCTGACCCGCTGCAGGACTCTACCTTACAACATCCACAGATGGGACATTCAGTGATGAATTTGATGAAAAAACAATGGAGTATCTCCAGGAAACACTGAGGAGTACACTTTCCCTACATTACAACTCAGCATTTCCATGTTGGCCTGACTAATAACCTAAAACCTTGTCTCTGTTACAAAGCTCAGGCCAGTCTAGGGCATGTTATTTCTATAAACTAATAAAATGGTGGTCTCCCCTCCAGCTGATAATGTTTCAACAGCTTATCTTTCTCACCCAAACATAACGTTATGTGTGTATCAGAATTTTACTACAGACTTGGGCCAATACAAAGTTGCACCCTTCATACTAAACACCATGCATGTGATGACGGCAAAGCAACAATGGCTTGGAAGCAGTTGTTAGTGCCGGGGGAGTTTGGGAGGCACACCTAAACTATGAATTCTATTTTATAAAAACATAAAGACATTTTGAATAGGCCTCTTAAGGCCCAACAAATGCTTACAATGTGGCCAAACTGCAAAGAGACGGAGTCTGATGAATTGCAGTTGCCATAACAGAGTTTCCTCCTGAGAACTGGACTGGCTCTCACACTCAGCAGCTGCACACAATTACACACATGCCGTGAGAAACACAAAGCTTTGCCTTTTTCTTTCCAGAATCACAACGTCGCGTCCTTCACAAAAATCTGAATGGGGATAAGGATCATTTGTTCCAAGATATACCAGAGTCTATTTTAGTAGCTGTAGGGTAAAGAAAATATTGTTTGAGCTACTCTAGTGCAAGTGACTGTGCAAAGCTGATAAGTCCAAAAGATTATGTATTTCTATAACAGTGGCATGAGGTGTTTCTTCTGTGTCTTATAGAGTTTTTGATTCTGATCCAAAGTTAGTTTTGCAATTCTTCTTTACACAAGTGCTTGTACATATATAAATGAGTGAGTTATTTTACAGACAAAAATAACAAACTAGCAGTCCATATCTAGCTATGTTAATGATAATTCAATTGCAAACAGTATATTGTATGCCTACAAACTAAGCTGCATGGATCCATATTGGAGGCAAACAATCCTGTCCTATGCTCCCTGGGTGCATCATATTCCTCCACCACATAGGCCAGAATTCCGGCCCTCTGAACCACAGAAATTACTCAGCACGGATTTAGATCACTGTGTGAAAACAATGTCAAACTATTAGCCCCCCTCCATGCACTATACACTTTTGGGGGTTTAGGGTTTTTAGCCCCATCAGTGCTACAGATCATAGATTCTACTACATGAAACATTGCTTTATGACATCACCAAGAGCCAATCATAGAATATGGTGCTCACATATAAAACGATTCACTATGACCAGTGGCATTCATAATAATGATGAGCTGTTCTGCTAATGTACAGGGCACTTATTCCCCAGGTCTGGATGAGCTCTTCACCTTGAACTGGAAAAAAAATTGTCTCTTCACTATACAAAGTTATCTCTTGTTCCAAATATATGTGACTTTTTGTTTATGATGTGTTGTGTTTAATTTACAGTGATAATATTAACCATCAAAAAGATAGGTAAAATATGTGGTATCAAATCAATCAGAATGTTCTGTATTTGCATCATGTTTTGTATGTTGCAAAACAATTAGTATCAATCAATGGGAGAAAAGATGCATAATGCACTACTTTTAAAGTAGATTTTTGAAAAATTATTAAAAAAAATTTAGTGTATATTTGTGGATTGTTGCTTTTGTGTAAAGATATATAGGCTTCTGAGGCTAAGTTCTGATTGAATAGGATTCGTACGATCGAAGTCTTTGATCGTTCAAATCGTACGAATCATCAAATAATTAATTCGAATGATCGAACGATCGTTATTCGATCGTCGAATGATCGAAGATCGAATAAAAGGGTAGCCTAAACCTATTTGATAATCTAATATCAAGTAAAAACGAATATTTTTGGGGGATTACAAGCAAATTATCTGTTATTACGATTTTGCTAATGAAGGTGAATTGCCCTTTAAGCTGCAAGTCACAGTTTCCCCAAGAGACCAGCATATCTTAAATTGTTAGAAAAGTATTGAAGTACACCTGCCAGGTATTCTAGGCTCTCTGCCAAAAGTCAATTAAGCTTCAGAAACATTGTATTTTTCTCTGGCTGTTCAGTACAGGAGATCGAAGAGAAAGTCCGGACATTTCAGTAACAATCTGGGGGTTGAGTGATCAAAATCGGGACTGTCCCGTGAAAAATTAGAAAGTTGGGAGGTATGGGGCAGCACTCTCCCATGCACCAGCTCTAGATTTTCATGGGTGAATGGGAGGTTTAGAAATAGTATTGCAAGAAGCAAGCAGGCAATCACAGGTTCTCTGTGTGTAGAACCCCCTAAAACTGCAAGTCTGCTCCCCTCTCGTTACACCACTGGCAAAGTGGTATTGTCAGCTGTCAATTGATATTCAGATTTGTTATACCACAGCACAATTTGCAAACTACTGATCAGTGAATTTGCCTTTCTTGGGCAATCAAAGCAGAGAATCTCTGCCCAATAGACTAAATCTCTTACAGTAGATAATTATGTTCTTCCTAACAAAAAAATGATCAAATTCCAGTATACTTTTATGGGGGACAGGCCTTGATTATATGTAAAGAGCTTGAAGTGGAAGTGCTACATATTCAACAAGCGTAATGTAATTTCCTGCCCATCATGTTAAGCCTCTCAGAGGTTATATAAAGCCGATATAAATATTTTTCATGGGGTCCCTAGTATATATACTTATAATCTACAGTCTAGTCATTTCCATAGGGACCAGACTGTAAATGATATCCTTATGAACTAGGGATGCATCAAATCCAGGATTTGGTTCGAGATTCGGCATTTTTCAGCAGGAATCGTCTGAATCCTTCTGCCCAGCAGAACCGAATCCGAACCCTTATTTGCATATTCCAATTAGGGACGGGAGGGAAATTGCATGACTTTTTGTCACAAAACAAGGAAGTAAAAAATGTTTCCCCTTCCCACCGAATTTGAATTTGCATATGCAAATTAGGGTTTGGATTTGGTACAGTATTCGGCCAAATCTTTCTTGAAGGATTCTGGGATTTGGCCAAATCCAAAATAGTGGATTTGGTGCATCCCTATTATAAACTGACATCATAATGCTCCGTTTATAACAGGGTCCCCAGGTGGCAAATTGGATGGCAGAACATCCGAAATTACAGCAGGGGGTACATTATCCACTATATATCTTTCCTCCAGCCTTTCGCCAGCCCATGTACAGTATATAAGGTACAAATATTAATGTTGTTTGGCTTGGGTAGATTGCAATGCTCCTGGCATAGACTAAAAGTAAATTTAATTAATAAAATGATTGGTTTCATTATATGGAAATCCTAAAAATTATTACATAGAATGTTATGATCAAAATCACTGCCCTATGTTTTTATATAGGAGTAGTTTTGAAGAAATCTACAGATAAATCTTGGCCTTAAAGCAGCCTACAGTTCTGCTCAGTGGGTTGAGATATATATAGGCTGCCATGCTCATTTTTGTTATTCGTGCTCTCATTAATATTGTGACTGAAGGAAATGAATTTATGCTATTCAGGAGAACTTTGATATTACTTTTGGAAGCTTGTCAAATTTTGTCACCAGCCATGTATCTATAATTAGTTTCTTTGAGCTGTGGATGATTGGCCCAATACAGACTTGATCTTAATAGATTCTTAATCAATCCAGCCAGCAGAGTTAAAGGTCAGTGATCTGAAATACCTCTGGCAAATGTCTCAGTGGGGTATTAAGTAAAGTTATGGATCGCTAGAGTGATATTCCGCCTCTCTCCAATCAATTCTATGGGATTTTGAAAGGCACATTTATCAAAGGGTGAACTTTCACTTTCATCCACTGATAAATACTCTTAAAAATCCCATAGAAATGAATAGAGAGTGGCGGAATTTCACTCTAGTGGACTGTAGCGATCCATAACTTCACTCTTTGATAAATATACCCCAATAGCTTGAACATTTTTGTTTTTTCACTCCCCATTGCTAAATCAATTCTGGAAAGATTCCTATGACCCACTGAGTAACGTGTACTCTGTATTGCTTTTTGCCATAACTGCAGGCCCTCAATCAATCCACCAGTCTATTCGTAGGGAACAGTATTTTGTTTTTATCAGCCGGTGTCCTTAGATGTCTCCACAGCTGCAGAGTGCTCGGAGACTCCTGTACAATAAAAATCACAAATTTTATTGCTATGTACATGCGTTTGTGTGTTAAACTGATGGTGTGTAACTAAACTTAAATATTCCCTGGTGGTGTTGAAATAAAACCACTGAATTCTGCTGTGCAACCTTTGAAAGCAAGAGCTAGTTTATGGACGGGATAGTTTTTGCTTTGTCACCAGAGGCCTGTTGGAGTTTGTGGGCTTTGTGTCTCCAACACGGCATAAATTATGATCCTTACTTTGAGGATGCTAATTAAGTCAATAACTAAAGAGCCTGCTCAAGTACATTTTTTACTGCCACTTTGATATCTGCTTGCTTTGGCAAAGCAAGGTAACCATATGCTTATGGCTCATTAAAGCAAAGGTATTACAGGCAGTAAATGGTGAACAATATACATAGGTTTGTTATTTTTGTCCAAAAAACATGTTGTGATCTATTTAAACAGTAATGTGAGACATGAGTATGTTATTCACATATGGAAAGGGGCAAACCTGCCCGACGTCTTCATTAATATAGCACTAGCACATCATTATTGTAATTAAATGTCATTAAATGTTAATCATCATTGCCAATTAAAAATACCATCTTCTCTTTTTGGTCACATTATACAGGTACAACAAATACTGCTGCAAATGCAACGGATTTTTTTGTGATAATTTGGAAAACAAGCTAATAATAATAAAATGGCTCCAGTTAAGTCACTTTCTTTAAGGTCCTGTCTTTTTATGGAATATCCAGTTACTGCTGCTTTTCTCAGAAAAACAATACAAAAACATATTTTATATACACACACACACACCCCTACGGCCACACACATGGCTTCATGACCTACATTTCCTTGTTACTGAGAAAAACCTCATGTGACTATTTGTAATTATTTTGCATACCCAGTTCATTGGCCCTTAGGCTGATGACCATTTCATTCATCATTGTAAAAAAATCCTTTTCAAGGGGAGGTCCTTCCTTTTTGGCCTGCAGCAGTTGCTCTGGGTGGATGTCAACAAGGCACCAGACGTGTTAGGCCCTAAAGGTACAATCCTTTTACCGAAGTCGGGGAGAAGTGACCCTGTGAACTACAGTAGGTGAAGCTAGTGTGCAGGTTAGCTACTGTTATAGCACTCTCTAGGAACAGTGTGACAGTCAGATTGGTTAGCAAGAACAGCATTTCAGCTCCAACAAGGAGCTAAATAACTCAAAAGCCTTAAATAATAAGAAATGAAAACAAATTGCAAATTGTCTCAGAATGTCACTCTCTACATCATACTAAAAGTTCTCAAAGGTGAACAACCCCTTTAAGAAAGTCACTTGTTCTCAAGCATGTGATATGGTTTCTTTACAGCAAGAAGAAAAATTATACTCATCATCCAATAAGTAATAACCTTTGCATAGAATATAGCAAAACACACAGTAGCATACATATTGCATTAAAAACAAGAATGTGCCAGAGAATCTTCCTGTTGTGACAGACACTGTGACAGACAGTGGATGTCAACATTGTTTGCTCTTTTTAGTAATCTACCTATAATGCTTTAAGTGCATTTGCTCCCAAACTGCTGGACGTTTCTGCTTTATCATTTTATTTAAAAAAGTCACTGGTTTTTGGTTTTAGTACTTGTGTCAAGGTAAATATTTAATTATGGCTCTGTGCTCACCTACAGAATGAAAATCTTAATCACATAAACATGTTGCTTGCCATAAATTATTTGCAGCATTTGGTGCAAAGGGCCAAAAACAGGCACTAATTAAATGCCTCCTAACTGGAGAACACATGAAGTATCCTCAACACAAAGGGATTTTACTAGTGGTCATTTTTTTCATGCAGTTCCCTGGGTGGCTTTTTTATTGTACCACCGCACAGGAATGCATGAGTTTAAACACCCCATTCTATCCTATACTAGTAGTATCCATTGCAAGTACCTCCCAACTGTCCCTTTTTTGGAGGGACAGTCCCTTTTTGGACAGCTCAACCTGCAGTCCCTCATTTATACTGAAAATTCCTTCTTTTCTCTGTGCTGAACAGCCAGAAAAAGAAACAAAGTTTCTAACTTAATTGGCAGAGAGCCCAGAATGGCTAACAGGTGCAAATAAACTTTGTAACACTTTTAAGAAAATAAGTAATTGTAACAGGAGAAATATTTTCAAGCTTTCATAATCTGCCACATTTTGTAAAATATACATGGTAATTACTTACACTGAACTACTAAAATGTAGGTAAGACACAACAGCAACCTTGCATCTGTTTGGTGGTTCAGGGCAGTGCCCTGGGTATTGTAACTGTGCAGGATAGAATGGGATATCATGCATTCTATGTAGCGAAAGGCATAGAAAGTCACTGTGCAACATGACCTTAACCAGTAGTTAAAACATATTGCATGTATTTAATCTAAATAAAAACACGCATAGCTGCTTAATATTTGTATACAGAGAGTATGGTACAAGGAATGATATTTTTGTATTGCTGTCACTTATCAAATTACTTGAATATAGGGTTGCCACCTGGCCGGTAAAAATGATTGTTGATACCAATGTTATTAATAGGGAAAAAAGATAAATATATAGGAAGGCCGGTATTTTTTTTCCAGGAAAGGTGGCGACCCTACTTGCATGTAGTTTTGTATAAACCAAAGGCATAACTGGATTGTTTGTGGTGCAACTAGAGTTGCCACCTTTTGTTAAATAAAAATACCGGCCTATACAGTTAGCTTTTTTTCCTATTAATAACATAGGGATCACCCATCAAAAATGCAGGTCAGGCCCATAAAAAAACGGCCAGGTGGCAACCCTAGGTGCAACACTGGCTGCACAAATACTGGAGCATATCTGTACTTACACAGGTGTACATGACACTACACTAGCACAAAGATACACTAGCACACAAGGTACACTAGCACACAAGGTACACTAGCACACAAGGTACACTAGCACACAAAATACATAGCCTTTTCTACTTGAATAAACAAACACAGGCTTACCATTTCCTCCACAGCCCCTCACACTCTTCCCAGGTGCAGCATGGCCATGTGACTTTTTTTTCTTGCTTCAAGCTTTATTGACAACTCCTACAGGATAACAAATAAAATATCTATAGAATTGAAACTCTAACAACTGATTTTGTTTCTTTTCCCACTAATTAAAATATTTCAGGCTCATTGAAAATTAGTGGAACAATGTGACTGGTTTTCTTGCGTGACAATGAAACATTTAGGGGAATATTTATTATGCGGTGTAAAAAACAGTGGGATAATACACCACACATCGTCATGTAAAAAACAGCATATAGAATTGAGTAAAAGATGTACGCTTTTTTCTTATTTTCTGTCGGTAACAATGTAAAATGTCAAATATGGCTTTCACGTGACATACACACACCTGCACCTTTTTTTGTTTTACACAGCTTTTTTTTTTCTTTTTACACAGCATAATAAATATTACCCTTAGGCTTGCGCTATTTTGCTTTTTCTCAACATTGGAAGATCGGCCTCTCTGCTACTACGTGGAGCGTCACAAGGTTTTATATCTGCTTCGTTTATATTTAATCTGTGCATTAATGAGAAATGAGGAGGGTCCTGAAAGTGCAACAACAAAAATTGTAGAATTTTAGATCTGAGCTGGCATTTACAAGTGCAACAGCACAGTTACACATGGTTGCTGCTCTCTGCACAGAGAACTGTAGAAACACAGCATAACCCTGTCCTTACGGCCTGCCCGTAGTACACTACCCTAATGCAGGCTGTGCTGCCTTCTTCTCCTTAACCCGAGTATTTAAATGATGCAGAAATCTCAGATATTATGCAAACACCCTTTGCAGGTAGGGTTGCCCCCTTTTCTTCAACCTTCCTTTATATTTATCTTTTTTTCCTATTAATAATATTGGGATCAACCATCAAAAATA
>CM044436.1:60349695-60375059 GCA_024363595.1 Xenopus borealis | reverse complement strand
GCATAGCTAATATACTGAATCACAATAAATTCTTCTATTTAATCCTCCCATAAACACAGTACAATGACTTCTCAGTTTACTGGATTTGATGCAAGTTGTTACAGACACAGATCAATTTAATAAACATGGTAAACCAATCTTTGATATAGGAGAAAGCAACTGGACTAATTAGTGACAGCAGTAAATAAATGATTAACTCTGTGGCTTATGCAGTAACAAAACTTTTAGTAAAACATTGGCAGACACTGTAGGTTTAATATTGCTATTTGCTGGTGCTTATACAGGAAGTCACTATTTTTCAAACTCATTCATGGAATGTGCACCAAGTGCTTTCACATTATTGCTTACATGCCCAAGGAAATTGCTGAGAAAATACCCAGAATTCCAACTATTTACTCTTTTTAAATATTGATGTTAATATAAACATTATTTCATAATTTACAAATGGATCTGATTGATAGCTCACAATGGATAATCTGGCTAATGATCTTGCAGGGTCATTAACTTGGGGTTATGATGGGCAGGACACAGCTAGTGATGCATTGGTTCATCACAAAGGTAAAACAATTAGATCTGTACAATGATCTAATATACAGGGGATGTCCACCCAAAGCCTGTTTTTGCCTAAAAAAACTAAATGTAATTCTGCACAACTTACATTGTGGTTTTATTTGCAAGTAGTATTTCTTTATAGTTTTCTGTTCTCTAGTTGTCAGCGCTGGATTAGTTGGGCAGACACCCCTAGGCTGCGCAGTAGTGGAACCCAGCCGCATTAACGCACGCTGGCGCAAGAGGGCCTGCTCACAAGTGCCCTTAGCATCGGAGCACCAGGGAGCAGTGCATCCTCGTTGCTCCCCCTAAAAATCTGCCGCTCCTAGGCCCAGGCCTATGTGGCCTCGCCACAAATAGGGGCCTGCTAGTTCTCCACGTGTCTGTTAATTAGTTGGATTCTGCAACAATGTTTTAAGTGAAAATCAGTGGCACAGAGGGTATAAACTGCCAGATAGATTTTGCTTTGGACAGCTGTAGGATTTCAACCCAAAATGTAATTTGTTACGTATTAAGAAAACACAATTCTTAGCAACTTTACAATATAGATTCATTACAAATGTACTAAGGTATCTAAGTTATTTGTATAGTTATCCCTTTCTGTTCCTGTTCTTTTTGCTGTGTTAAAATGACTTGATTTGTTCTATAACATCTAAAATGGTGATGTTACTTTAACCTTTTGATATTTCCTGGTGGCTAGGAGCCAAGAGAATGTAGTCGTAGAGCCAGTTGCTCAGGTAGTTACAGTAGTATAGATGATACTGGAGGTTAAGATGTTCTTAGCAGAGTCATGGTACAGAGGAAATGTTGTGTTGTAAGAATTTTTTTATACATAAGGAGAAAACATTTTGCACCTGATTTACGCTACCTCACTCTACTGACTTTTGAACGTATTCACCCCCTTCTAGGTTTTCATTTATTAATGTTGTTTTATTGTATGTGATTATGATGTTATGTATATGTCTATGAAGGTTTTCATTCATCCAGATTAATCTATATCTAGTAGAAATAAATCTAGAGCAACTGGCGGTTTCACAAAACTTCACACCTCCTTTTATGCAACTCTCGCCTGCCTCTTTGAGTTGCATAACACAATGGTAATTGAATCATAGTAACTACACAGTATTCACAACTGCTTTGATTTTCACTTGTCACCTCTTTGAATAGTTACACTGCTCCATTGTGATTGGATTATTGGAAGAGTTTATATGATGAGGATTTCCCGTACAAGTCAGTTGAACTGAAGAAGCTGTTTAGATGAATAGTGAAACATCTTCAGTGATTAATTAGCAAGTCCAATTGCTTTAGATTTACTTCTACTAGATATGTTATATATAATTTAACATACTGATTTTCTTATTCTGGGGTCAAATTTGTGGAAACTACAGCTTATACTATCTAGTTGTTTTTTCTTTTTATCACAATCTCCCATTAGGCCCTTCTGGTGACTGTACAAATCACACAGTTAATCAATGTTAATATATATTTGCATATGCTTTTGCCAAGATGCTGCACTTTTTGAACTAGAGGGGTGGTAACCTCCGTTTTCTCAGTCATCACATGCTTACCAAGCTCTCATACATTTGAAAACAAATTGACAGCACTACAAAATATGTTGGCACTATAGAAATACATGTTAATAATAAATTACTACTCAAATTACAATTAGATGTAAAGGGCCCATTGTAATCAAATATTATTTTGGCCTTTTGTTTGGGATAATTGAGCTACTGGAAAATAAACTTTCTACTAGATTAAAACAGACTCATTGCACCATAACTGCTCTGACTGATTACATCAAAGTGTATGCAAATATGCAATAGAACCCTGAAATTACCGATTTCCTGGGCTTGGCAGTAATTCCTGTTGGTTGCATTTGTAGCAACAAGTACAGTTAAAGCATGCTCATTTACTATTTTGCATGTATATAAAGCTTTGACTGAATACCGAGGACTACATAGTGTAGACAAATACAAGAGGTCCTCTGCACTCAACCCATTATCAATATATTTAAGACATTGAGTCATTTTGTGCATACAGCTACTAAAAAATGCCTTACCCTTTAAACAAAACAGGTATTACCTGTCCATATATTGCAGTATATTTAAGCTGGCCAACTACGTCAAAGTCATCCCATATCTGGCCAGTCCTACTCTCAAATTGCATCTGATTCATCAAGAATTCTATTACTTTATTATATATTTTACAAAGGGACTAAGTTTTACCTGCAACTTACTTGCTGCTTTCAAAGTAAAACTCCCACACTTGGTTTTCCTTTTATTAGACACCAGTGGGATCACCTGACTATAGTTGGGAAGGGGTGGGAGCTACAACAATGAGCTGGTCACTGCTCCTATATGAACTATAACAAACAAGGGAAAGTTGTGCTCACCACTAATTTTTAAAACCATTAGGTGGGGGGTGCAATGAGGCTGTGACCACAAAATACATATAGACAAATACAAGAGGTCCTCTGCACTCAACCCATTATCAATATATTTAAGACATTGAGGCATTTTGTGCATACAGCAACTAAAAAAATGCCTTGCCCAAAGCAGCCATTTTGTTGTCCATATATTGCAATATATTTAAGCTGGCCAACTATGTCAAAGTAATCCCATATTCTAAATAGTATATTTGGTATGAATAAAAAAACTTTGATAAATATATATTGGAGATTGCTACAAAACATGTTCTTTATTTGGTTGCCTGTGCTGTGACCAATAGGTTTGCTTGTTATTCATTATATAATGCCTGAACACAATCCCTATTTGGGGTTTTCCAGGCTTTATAATATAAAAAAGAGTGGTGCACTTAGTCACCATGTATTGTAAAGATGCAATAGAACCCTGAAATGACTCTATACTTGGGCCTGTGTTTATTTGGGTTGCGTTTGTAGACACAATTACACGTAAAGCATGCTTACTGTTTTGTTTGTGTATAAAGCTATAACTGAATACAGAGCACTGTCGTGCTCGCAGCATTCACAGGGACTTTTTTCGCACAACATCCTTGTATTAAATGGTACCATCCATCCCTGTTTGTCTGGTACAAAGACCAGTTTCTGCACTACTACATCACAATCCCTGTGGGCAAGGTACACAGGGACAAATGGTATTTTATTATTACTGATATTTATTAATAAACAGATTTTGTAATAAAATAGGAGCAAGAAAACAGCAGGCAGAGCTGAAATTGGGTTTTATTTAAAGCCACTTTGAATTTTCAATTGACCTGGTAACAACTGGAATGGGAGTAGAATAAATGATTATTATACATGCACGGAAAAGCACTAAGAAACATGGCAAACACATAAGTAAACACCCTGTAAATGGCATGGGTACATACTCCCAGTTGCCAAACCAAAACATACAGGTTTAGAGAAAACACAAAGTGCAACTGAAATTTGCTGATAAATATACCTTTATTTTGCAGAATATCATCATGCTGTTTATAAAGCCTCTGATTATTGCAGTGACATCAACGGAGAGTCCAGAGACTCGCAGAGTGTTTCAGGTAATGACCTGGCCATTGAATTGTAACATAAATAATTCAGTTTAAACTTTTGAAGAATTAGTGATATTTGAACAATTATAAGTGTATTGTTATTACATTTTTTTTTATCTAATAGTTTGGAAATAGGATTTGTTAGGTTTCTTAAGCATATAAAGGCATAAGAAAACTTTTAAACATGTCATGGCCCTCAAACTTTGTTAACATTATTTTAATTTATGGGATATTTACATTTATTTTAATGTAATATTTAATTATCTATTCTAATTTATGGGATGTTTTATTACTAGAAAATATGGGGTTTAAATGCATCCTGTGACATAAGTAACCACTGATTATAACAGATATCATTAAAAGTAGGAGGAAAGGTGAATTCACTGGTACCCCAATGATTATATTCACTTAGCTAATACCCCAAGCTACTTCTCATTTAAGCAAAACAAATGCATCATCCAGGGGTTCCACCACAAAGTTATCCTCCTATTTGTCTTTTTTTCTATTCTCTGGGTCAGACACATGAGCAGTAATGTGAAAAAGCCATCTTTTTTGTTAAAGTCATACTTTTCACTCTGTGCATCTGCATCCATAAGAAGAAAGAAGGAATAGTAAGAGGATCACTCTAAGGTGTTTGCTGAGAACAACCGTAAACTGGTGCAGTTATCTTCTAACAGGAGCACTGACCCAGGGTATCAGGCATGTAAATCCAATCACTTGGGATGCCAAATGTTTGCCCTCCCAAGCGAGTTCAACTTTCCTTTAACCTTTTTCCTTTAACCACTATATATACAGTTGTTATTATAGCAAAGAAAAAGGAATTACATTTTACAAGTAATAATTATTTGCTTAACATATGGTCTGTGGGAGATCGCCTTCCTCTAATTTGGAGTTTCCAGAACATCTGGTTTCCAGATAAGTGATCCCATACCTAAGAAATCATTTACCCACCTTTGGGAAATATAACATCTTCCAATAATTATATGTTTTTTATAGAGGTCATGGAACTACTAGGTAACTTCTATTTCCTCATGTTTTACAGAAAGAGGCACATGCATACATAATACACATTTTTTTGTAACAAACAACAGGACTGGGGTCAACAACAAAATCAGCTGACATCTTGTTCCCCTGTATGCTCCCCTGTATGTTGGGGCACCAGGAGATGTCAAGAGTTGTCATATAAAATTAAAACAGGGAATTTAGTATTAAATGTGGACATCTAGGTCAAATTCTCTTCTTAAGGATATTATGTACAATGTGGCAATTTCCATTCAGCTTCAGAAAGCAGCATTTATAATAGAGAAACACTCTAATCTCCATGTATCTCATGGTATCCCAACCCTGCTTCTGTCATGACATCAGCCACTGCCACTACACTTGCCCTCATCCACACTTCTAAGAGGCATGTAACTCGTTGTGACTTCTAATACCTTTATTCTGATCATAGACCTCTGAATTGACTTCTATCCTTGAATAGTACAGAAGCAGGTCTGTGGGTTGTGGGTCTCATCTAAATTTTGTATGTTATATTGCCTATATTTAGCTCCTTTTAACATTTTACAAAACTTGTTTCTGTCCCCGCCCACTTTTGATCATGTCACTTCCGGGTTTGTAGCAACATCACTTTATGTTTGATGGTGGTCGGCAGGGTGGAGGTTGGGTTTGTGGATAAGGGCATAAGGCAGTTGTGGGTCCAGGTAGGGTAGCACATCAAAGTTGGTAAATATGTGGGTTGCGGTTTCGGGTCATGGTCTTCTAAATTGGTTCCACGCAGGACTCTAGGGTGAGGTACAATTTTTTTATAAAACACAAATAGCATCATATGACACAGGTGCCACCACTAACTATCAATTATAACTGATGCCATTACTTAGCATATGTACATAAGGATATATTTTACAGGTAATTTAAATTTTAAAAAGTGCTTAGTGATATTACTTGAATGCCTATTTATTAAAGGATGAATTCTAGCATTTTTGAAACCATAACAAAACACATGACTCACATTCTCTAAATGTATAAAAACAGAAAATTGAATCTTATCTTATATAAAACAAATATGAGTGCACCTTAAGTGAGTCAGAGGTATGATTTACCTAATCAATGAGTTAGTTATAAAGAAGTAAAACCCCCAATCACTTGCTCTAATGGATCAATTACTATTCACAACAATTTGGCTAAGACTCAAAGAGAATTCATTAACCAATTCATTTAATATCAGTACAAAAAATCATTACTTATGAGGCTACCCCAAAACCTCCAAAATAAATGTTAAGTAGAAATTATCTTAAAGTACTTAGTGCTTGGTACCCCACAGCTGTTTACAAAAATTCTTTTAAAAGGATTGTTGGAAAAGACCACTACCGGTCATTACCTAATTAAATGGTAGAAGGGAACTAAGAATTAGTTCAAAAACTATTAAACCATTTAAAATCAATTCATACAATTGTGGTTAAATTAATTGAGTATATACAGCGTGAGGTAATTGTGCAATAAATTAATAAATAAAATGACTGTGGACAATTAAGAAGAATGGTTGATTAAATACTGGTAAGAAGCTATTGGCTTCCAAGATTATTATACCATTTAAAATCGATTCATATAATTGTGGTTGAATTCATTGTGTATAAAAAAAATGTGAGGTAATTTATTGCACAATTACCTCACGCTGTATATACTCAATGAATTTAACCACAATCACATTCTCTAAAACCATGAATGTCATGGACTATATAAAAGATCCGAATATAAAAAGTGCAAACTAAAAAAAACTCAGAACGATGCACTGAAAGATCTGAATACCTCTAGAAATCTGAGTTTTTGAACAATTCCTAGCAAAAAAATCCGAAAACCTAAAAGATCAAATTGATTAAAAGGAGTCCTGTCATGAACGGCATCCAAAATCCAGAACCAATGCTAGGCAGGCACAGGTGAGGATAGCGAAGTTCGGAATAGTCAGACAACAGGCAAGGGTCAGGGTCTCGGAATACAGAATAGTCTGGCAGGCAGGAGTCAAAAACTGGAGTCAGATTCAGAATAAAGCACCCATGAAACTATCTAGTAGAACCAAACAACAGGTAATGAGTTTGTGCACCGAGCCACTTTAAATATTTGAATTTCGTGCCATTGCGATGACGTCATGACGCATGCGACCCACTAAAACCCGGAAGTGCTCACCGTGCTCATCATAGGAGACCCAGTAGCAACAGAGGAGGATCACTGCAGCGGACGGCCCTGCCGAAGGCACAGCGGGCGGCCTTGACGGCCCAATGGACCACCAGGGTGAGTCTTCACAAGTCCAATAAGATCAGCAAAGCTCCTATTGACTTCTATAGAACCTCAACAACTTTTACTTGGTGAATTATGCATTAGAGGTTTTCGTGGTTTTTACACCTAATAAAGCTCGAATTTCTAGAGCTTTTAATAAATATAGAAAACCACAACATTTTCGATTGTTTGTAAATGAGTATACAGTATATTCTTCAGTAGGCATACATTATTATCTATTTTATTGGATATACATGTCTTTTGTTATTGCTTATATACCAGATCAATCCCATATATGAATGTACACATGAGAAATAATTGTACACTAATATTTATATAACTGAAGGTCACATTTTAAAAACAATATCCACAGTAAAACAGATAGTAGTAGTGCTGGGCTTGAAATGACACATTAGAATATGAATAATCTCTATTTTATAAAAACAGGAAAGACATTATTAAAAGTCAATACAGTTTATTCTTCTATTTTATCTCAAAATGCCTGAATTATATAGATATTCCAGAGAGAAATCTGATGGTTTTTTCCTCTGGGCAATATCTGCTTTATTTTGCAGTGCTATTTCAATCACCATAGCAAATGCTAGTTGTCTGGTTTGGGTATTTAATATTCGTAACACGTAGCATTCTGTGCACTGTTTAATACATTTGTCCTCGGTTGGCTGAAATTAAATGTTTGTCATCCTTGTTAAAAATGAATTGTCATCGGATAATAAGAATTTTGCATATATGAGAGAGTGAGCTAATTAAATCCTCAGCATTAATGTAGCTCCATGTGTAATGGAAAATAAAAGGTCACCTCAATGAAACATACAGTTGTATCTCAAAACTATTTACTCCACCTTCAGGGTTATCTGTTGTATAGTCCGAGACAGTATGAACTTGGTTTGAGAAGTCAATTCTAAATCACAGTTTATTACATCATTATTTTATGTACTCTTAAAGGTGTATATGTTTATTATTAAATATGCATAGTATAGGTTTTGGTATAATTGGCAACATAAGTTCATGGAAAATAACCCATATCTACAGGGGTGAATTTTCGTCCTTGGAGCCCCAAGGCCTCAGGGACCGAGCGCCCGCCCCCTGCTCAAGCACACCATCCCCCCCCCCTGCGCACAAGTAAGGGAACTCAGAGTTCCCAATGCAGTTTTAGGATGAGGCGGGGTGGCATACCGGCCTCGCCACAAATCCGGGCCTGCAAATCTAATGTGTTTCCCAATTCTCTCCTTTAATGTTTATATTGTGCATCCTACATGCAGTTTCCTACATTTGAAACATGTGGCCAGACAGAAAACTGCATGTTACTATTAATGTACTATTTTGCAGTCCTAAAGGGACAATCGTGTATACACGGATGACTACCACATTTATAGCAACCAAACACCCCAAAGGGCCTAATGTTTTTATCTTTAGTGTGGTCTACAGCGCTACGAAATATGTTGGCCGTATAGAAATACATGTTATTAATAATAATATCAATAATAATAATAATAATAAATACTGTGTGACAATAAATCTCCCAGTGTGTGTTTATCTAGAGTAAATACATATAGCTACATTTACAGTCTTCAAGTAGTCCTCATTAGAATTCAGTATGGATAAAAATGATTTTAACAGGCGCACAACTTCATAAAATTGCTTGCTAAATCTCATTACAAAAGATAGCTTTTCTGACCACTTCTCTTTTTTATTTAACTAATCTCTGATTGTTTATCATGTTTCCCTATAAAAACCTAAGGCTCTGTGCAGTTAGTTATGTCACAGCTAGAGCACTGCTCCAAAAATCTATTCTTCAAATCCTTTCCATGCACACTATGCGCTAATACCAATTTTGTTTTGGAACAAAAACCAACACAAGTACATAAGTACATCTACTTACTCAACATTTCTCTTGTTCTATTGTTGCATTCTATACTGTGCTCCACTGCCCTTTTCTGACATCTATTGTACTAGTTACATCTAGTCCTTTCTGTAATGCACTAAGGGGCAGATTTACTATTGGTCGAATTTCAAATTTAAAAAAATTCGAAATTCGACCATGGGAATAGTATGTGAAGTAAAATCCTTTGAATATCGAATTCGAAGGATTTTACCGCAATTCGATTGGTCAAACGATCGAATAGGAAAAATTTGATTGATCGATTAATTGTTCGATCGATTCAAACTATTTTTTCGATCGATTGAATTTTTTTTATTCGATCAAAAATAATGATACCCATAGCTTTGATCTGGCGAACTAGGTGGTGGAATAAAAATTTAAAGGGGAAGTATTTCGACCAATCGAACAGTCGAATATTCGAATAAAATGAAATTAGAATATTCGAATTCGAATATTCGCTGGTCGAATTTGCCTAATTTGCATATTCGAAGATTCGAATTAGAATCTTTTTGAAATTCGATCGAACTTCGAATTCTTCATGTGAATTTAGTAAATCTGCCCCTAAGTAAAGCAGCCTGTCCTATCTACCTTTTGTATTTAGCTTTACAAAAAAATGATTGGCAATTTATTAGTAAAACACAATTGTCAAAATATATTTATCAAACTGTTACAAAGCAAAAGTTTTCCATTTGCACAGCTATTGTATATTCCAGCAGTTTTGAAGAAGTAGCAACAAGAACTGAAGTGAAAAAGGTCACAGCATACATTGAGAAACACTGGTATATGATACGTGTAAGACTTAACTTTCCTAAACTGAAATTGCTCTTGTAGAAAGTTTGGATTGGCTGCCTTTCGCATTATGATACTCAGATCATTGCAGGACATGCCTCATTGGCTTCTAATGACATCAGTATTTTCTTCTTGTCGTACAAATCTGAATAGGAAGTATCTATTTTTCAGGAATCTGTGAGTTGTTTCGCTGTAACTCTGCCTGAGGAGATATAGAAAATGAATGCACAGTCATATTATAAGGCTCCTTCACTTTTCTCACCCTGCTGCTAATTCTACCATGACAGAATTCAATTGAATCGACATTACGATTCAAAAAGGAGAAATAAACAAGTTTGACATTAACTGCAGACCTTTTACAGAATAATTGTAATGATATATACACTCATTAATTAGATTTTAAAGTTTCTCTTAATTATGTGTCTTTGAAGCTAAATGTAAGCTGATGAAGTAAATTGATTGTACTCAAATGCTGAGATGGTAGAATTTGCCTCAATCCTGTAAGAACTCTTCTGGTAGTCCCTTGATTTCAGGATTTTTTTTAAATTATAAACTATACATAATCTTAACCTTGGCAGAATTTATGATTTATTTTTCAGAGAATATGAATGATAAAGCAAAAACATCAATGACAGCTTGAAGTCTGTGGTATTTGTGGATGAGGCTCTTTATCTTCTCAAATGGTAAAGCTGCCCATTCTTCCTGGAAAAAAGACTTCAGTTCCCGTAAATTCTTGGGCTGTCTTGCATGAACTGCACGTATGAGGTCTCCCCAGAGTGGCTCAATGATATTGAGGTCAGGAGACTGAGATGGCCACTCCAGAACCTTCACTTTATTTTGCTGTAGCCAATGACAGGTCAATTTGGCCTTGTGTTTTGGATCATTGTCATGTTGGAATGTCCAAGTACGTCCCATGCGCAGCTTCCAGGCTGATGAGTGCAAATTTTCCTCAATTATTTTTTGATAAATTACTGCATTAATTTTGACATTCATTCTGACCAAATTTCCTGTGCCTTTGTAGCTCACACATATCCAAAATATCAGTGATCCACCACCATGTTTCACAATTTGAATGGTGTACCTTTCATCATAGGTCTTGTTGACTCCAAATGTAGCGTTTATGGTTTTGAGTTCAATTTCAAGTTCAATTTTAGTCTCATCAGGTTTGAGGCTTGCCTCTGTGCTGTTTGGCATATTGTAAGCAGGATACTTTGTGGCAGTTGCGTCGTAATGGCTTTCTTCAGGGCAACTCAACCATGCAGCCCATCTTTCTTCAAGTGCCTCCTTATTGTGCATCATTCATATTTTCTGAAAAATGGTTAATCATACATTCTAACAGGGTATGTAAACTTATGAGCACAACTGTATAGATAAAGATGTCTATTTTTAATGGTTGTTGGTGTTGACAATTGGGTTATACAGATGCAGTATAATAGAGTTAGGCTATTGATTCTATAGTGTCAAAGTGGTATAATCAAATCCCTGAGGGAAGCTGTGTCGAATCCATGGGTCCCATACAACATGTTATGACCATATTGTCAGTTTTTCCATTATAAAGTGTGCATATACTGTATTTAAAACTGAGTATATAAACTGACTATACACCAGAATCTTTGGTGCAGGATCAATAGATATGCTCATTGTGCCTACCTCTACACAATCCCTAAAGCAATGTGGGTCTATGTTAGGATCCCAGGATGCCTGCTGAGTACCTTATAAGAAGTTTGTAAAGCATTTACTGTGTATTAAGGGGCAATCTGTGGCCCACTCTATTGTGTATATATCTATCAGTGTCCTCCATATCTAGTTGAAGTACTTGTGTCCAATCCTGGATGTATTTAAGCTCCATTAATGGAGTTGTGTTTCTTAGGGTAATAGGTGACTTTGAGGATGGATAGTTCAAGCAGTATGTTACCTTTAGCGTGATACAACAGGGGTCCCCAACTTTTTTGTACCGTGAGCCACATTCAAATGAAAAAAGAGTTGGGGAACAGTACAGGCATGAAAAAGTTCCTGGTGGATGCCAAATAAGGGTTCTGGTTGGGTAATTGATAGCCCCTATGTGCACTTGCACACTACAGGAGCGTCTGTTTGGATGCAAGCAAAACTTGCCTCCTTCCTTCAAATTTCAAAAATAAGAACCTGCTTTGAGCCAACTGAGAGCAACATCCAAAGGATTGGTGAGCAACATGTTGCTCACAAGCCACTGGTTGTGGATCACTCCTCTACAGGATACATCAGGTTCCTCAGGAATGTCAAACTCACAACTCTTAAATCCCAGCATTCTCAGACAATTGTTGGCTCATCAACAATGTTGGCGGTCATATGGCACCAGCGGGTGGTGAGGAACGAAGTTTACCTCCCTGACGGCCCACTCAGTCTACTGAAGTACCAGGGTACGTACGTCTTAGGGTCAGTCCACACAAGGAGATTTGGCGAGATTAGTCACCCCATTGACAAATCGCCTCTTTTTTGGGGCGACTAATCACCTGCGGCAATTCACACGCGGCCCTTTGTTTTCCGAAATCATACAATACTTGGTCCTATTCTTTGTACTGCAAAACTCCAAAAATGTATGCAGCAGAAATTATATCAGACACCTTTGAAGTTGAAAAACAAAATCTGTTTACCTCAAGCTGCAAATATGAAGGCTAAGGAGCTGTACATGTAAGTAGAAAGGTTTCTTATGCGGCAACTCTAGCAAGTGAATTAGCTAAACTATAATTCTGTATTGCAATCATCATTTCATACTTTGGATATAAACTGCTTTGCATATTAATGAGCATTATGCAGATCAAGAGAGATCAAGAGAGTTTCTAATTTAACCAGCTTGCTTGTAAGACTTTTTATAATCTCACCTAGCAAATATGTGTTGAGAAATAAAGGTGAATTCTATTGCAATACATCTTTCCCATAGAACAAAATATTATTTTTCATATACATTGTACATGTTCTACTAAGTGGGATTTTTTAGATATTCGGCTATACCTCCAACAGCAGTGAAGAAGGCAATATCCAGTTAATTATGCAGTATTTTGTACTATTTTAATAGTCACTGCAGACAGGTGTTTACTGCCATTCTTACTGTTAAACTGTGCATGATAAAAAAAAGCATTCCAAATAAAATTTTTTCTGGTAAAGGGTATGTGACGTCTTCCTGTTCCTATATATATATATATTGGAATCGAGAGTGCCAATATAAAACAAACAAGGGAAAGTGCAATGAGGCTGTGACCACAAAATACATATAGACAAATACAAAAGGTCCTCTGCACTCAACCTATTATCAATATATTTAAGACATTGAGACATTTTGTGCATGCAGCTACTGAAAAATGCCTTACCCTTTAGGGCTGTGACACACTAGGCTATTTGGGGAAATTGAGTCGCCTGGCGACTAATCGCCTCGATTGGTCGCCGCAAAATCGAGGTGATTAGTCACCAGGCGACTCAATCTCCCCAAATAGCCTAGTTTTTCACAGGGATTGTTTGTCCATAAATTGCAATATAGTTAAGCGTGCCAACTTCGTCAAAGTCATCCCATATCTGGCCAGTCCTACTCTCAAATTGCATCTGATTCATTAAGAATTCTGTTGCTTCATTATACATTTTACAAAGGAACTAAGTTTTACCTGCAACTTATTGCTGCTTTCAGAGTAAAACTCCCAAACTTGGTTGCCCTTTTATTAGACACCAGAGGGATTGTCTTTATTATGCTTCCTTGGAAATTTGTAATAAAAAATGGCCACTTCAAGCATTTAAAACCCCAAAGGTATTTTATTAGTTAAAATCTCTATTCTTGGATCACCTCCTTTTTAATTAAATGAAACCAGCTTTTACCCTCAAAATGACTCATATACTTGCCCACCCAGTGAATAAGGTAATTATCTAATCAAATCCAGATTAGATTCCTTAACAAATTTTAATCAGTGATTATCGATGTGTAAAAAAGTCCAGTTATTTAATTAAATTAGTGCTTGTACATGATAAGGATTATAAAATCATGCACAAATTGCCTTAATTCATTGACAATCTTATTCCCATAAATCAGTGTCCCCAAAAACACAGAAAAAAAAGAAAAATAATTGATCCAATACTCCCCTTAAAAAAGATTTCAATTACTAATCAATTCATCCAGAATGATAAATTAGGTAAAAATCAATGTCTATTATTGGATATAAATAATTAATTAATGACACCAATTCATTAAAAACTCAAATAAGGTACATAATTGATGCATTTGCAGTAACATACAACCTATATGTACCCACCAGGTCCGGACTGAGAATTAAAATAGGCCCTGGCATTTCAGGTACACAGAAGCCCAATCAGTCCACGTAAGAGGCCCAAACAGCCCCCACCATCCCATTAAATACTGATATTCTATGGGACCTTATAGCAGCCCCTCTGGCATTTGCCAGAACCCACAGATTGCCAGTCCAGGCCTGGTACCCACCCTATTCAAATTGACCTAATCATTAGAGTACTAACAAAGTTTTGCTAGGCAGAAATGAAGGCTAGTGAAAGTTCGCATTTTTGTGAATTAGTGTAGTGGTAGCGAATTTTCATCTGGTGAAGTGTGGTGGATTGTTCTCTGGCGAAAATTTGCCCTTAGTGAATGTGGCTTCATAGCAGATGGGCATCTTTTTTGTACTTTCAAATAATGGGAACTTAAATGTTAATGTAATAAAAAAACACAGCCAAATCTTTTGTAGTTCCTTATTCTAATAGAGCACCTACTTCCTGGTCCTAACACACTTGCAGTCCTGAAACTTCCTGAAAGGAGTAAATGCTTTCTTGGGATTGCCAGAACAATACTGTTTTACTCTGTAATAAATAGCATTAAATTCTGTATTTATTTTAAGAATTGGTTATTATAAAAATAACTTTTAGCAAATCACATTTATTCTGAGTCTCCAGTTTTATTGTTGTTATTTACCTTCACATTATCATTGCTGAGAAATAAATGAACATTGCAGCAAATATATTTTTAGGGAACAGTTGGGGGGGGCACAATAGTAAGGGGAATTTTAGACCTAGAAGTATAGGAAGTGAGCAAGCAAGCAAGTAGTCAGCAGTGGCAGGATGGATTTTGTCGACTGCGAGTAGGTATGGGGTGGTGAGGTGATGGGGCCAGGTAGCATTATATTGGGTAGCAGTACTGTTATACATTGTTTTATCTACCAAATCTTCTAGTTCCCTGGCATTTCAGACATTTTAACTTTCATTTTGGCTTGTTTCACCCGGTCAACCCATAGCAATCTAGTCTCCTACTCTAGTAAAAACAAGACAGATGCACAATCTTTTCACATCAGACACGGGCAAAACCGGGAGCATGATTGGAAGTGAGGTCAGAGACATAAATGGCCTTGGCTGGCTTGTAATGGGGTATGGGCAAAAATGCACCCCAAAAAAGGACTCTCCAGGTAGATTGCTTTATTTGTTTATTCTTTACTTTTTTGGTTACTTTAGGTGCTCACTATACATAGCAACATAGTAGATGAGGTAGAACACACATTTATCCCTAGCTACTAGCTAACCTTCCAAAACTGTTAGATACATAATTGTCAATAACTGGACCATAAGACAAATATATCAGCTGGTTCTGAGCGTAATGAAAGATGAAAAAATACCTTTAAAGTGGACCTGTCACCCAGAAACAACAATCTGTATAATAAAAGTCCTTTTCAAATTAAACATGAAATCCAATTTCTATTTTTTATTAAAGCATTCATAGCTGTTGTAATCTCATTTAAAAATATCAGCTGTCAATCAAATATTGTCTGCCACTCCTCTATGCCAATGACTTTCCATTCAGCACTTCCTAGATATCACTGCTCTCCACACATTTCCCCATTCTCTTCACTGTTTAATTGTGTAGCCAGGACAATGGGGATGGACATTGGGCCCCCCATTCTGGTGCACAAACAAGATTATAAAATGATATAATGCTTGCCTTAATAACAGTGTCCACAAAATTGCTCCTGCCTGCTTGCTATAATTTTGAATTCCCAGACTGAAGGAAACAAGAATCAAATAATTTATATAGTGTAAATAAAGTTAATTTTGCTTGACTAATGTGATTTTGAATAGTTCTTTTGGGTGACGGGTCCCCTTTAACATGTTGCTGTAATACTCACATATTAAGTAGTAAATAGTAAATGAGTCTGTTAGCAGTATGGCATTTCACTTTGACCGCAAAAAAACCTATGTATTGGTATAGATTTCTTCAGAATTGGAATTCCAGGAAGTGAAGGTGACAAAGCCACAATGCACTTGTTTCCGGGAATACAGTTTGAGATAATCACACAAAGGTCACTTTCACATTTTATGTTTGGAAAAAAAATCCTGAAAGCAATTTCCCAATTTCTGCTGCTGTATGCTACTCTGCTGTTTGCACTATACAATATGCAAAGTACCCAATTCTACCTTTTGGAGCACTAGAACATTATTTGGTCCAACCTTGGAACTTAATTGGGGTTTTCACCTTTGAGTTAACTTTTAGTATGATGTAGAGAGTGATGTTCTGAGACACTTTGCAATTGGTTTTCATTTTATTTTTTGAGATTTAGTCGCCCGGCGACAAATCGCATCTTCTTCGGCAACTAGTCTCCCCAAAAAGCCTTCCCGCCGGCTAGAATATGCCTCACGAGGAAACTCGGGTGACTTCGGAAAACAAATCAATCCGAGGGCCATCCCGCCACCGGAGGGAAGGCTTTTCCAGGAGATTAGTCGCTCGAAGAAGAGACGTTTTGTTGCCGGGAGACTAAATCTCCCCGAATCTTCTCATCTGTCTCTGCCTTAAATGTTAACTTAAAGGTGAACCACCCCTCTAAGGCCCGCATCTTTGTGCATGTTTGCCCTCTGTGCATGTGTGCTGGCATGTTATCCACCCACTTAGATTTTAAGCTATATGGGGCAGGGACACCTTTCTATGGTGTCTCTTACCGCATGGCTTTTAAGGTATAGTGATCCAATTTACAGAAAGATCTGGAAAATACGAGGTACCAAGCATTCCACATAATTAATCTAATACCTGTGCCTCTTCTTAAGTACTTAAACATCTATATATACTATATAGCAGATTTGAAGTCATTTACTCCCACTCATATCATATATTGCCAAACAGTGTATGTAGGCAACATAAAGTGATAAGTCAGCAAAAGGATCATATTAAGCATAAATTATCAAATAATCTGGCAGGTTTGATATAGCACTCCACCCAGTGTCAAGCCTTGTCAGAAAATATAGGACAACCTAATCTGTGATACACATTTCTTGGTCTGTCACGAGTACATGAACATGTAATATAATATGAAATGATTAGAAATATCTCCCTGCTATTCCTTATTTAGGTTTGCCAGTTCTGATTCACAAACACAAGAAGAGGTGGGGATTACAGGAATTACAGGCGTGAGATGGGTTGAGGCATGACTAGGTGGTTTGGGCAGTGACCTAAAACATTCAGATTTTATACTGGGTATCTTTGGAGGTACGCAAATGCACAGGCAAATACTCACATACTACTCATTTACAATTATTGTTGTATAATAAACTTTTTACAAGTATAAATAGTTAATGATATGTTTGTTCTCATATTATAAATATATCACATTTCAGTGGGATAGTAGCTGTCGCTAACACTAACAAAATGACCACGTTTATAGAGCTAAGCCCTAAAAATGAGGGTGGCTAAAAATACCATATTTTACATACTGAACTTATTGTACCAGCCTAAAGTTTCAGCTTCTCAATAGCAGCAATAATCCAGGACTTCAAACTTATACCATCTTGGAAAGTGTCTGTGACAGTGCTCTGAACAACTGTTGAGAAACTAAGTTTAGTGGTCATCCCAAATTTACAAGCAGAAAAATAGATCTGTCTGTAATATTAGCTGATGCTACAAGGCTGATATACTTTATAGATGAATCCACATACAGTGTACATTTTAAACATGACCCCATAATATTTTCACCCTGTCACTGTCATTCATGAAAGTGGTTTATAATATCACATAATAAAGTATTAATACAGGTGGTTCAACAGAGAAATAAGGTCACGAAATTCCCCTTTTGCTGCTTATACAGAGATATGTCAACACAAATAAATATTTTGACCATATTCTTTTTCTAGGTGATGAAAGCATGGAAATTAAAAAGCAGATCACTGGTATGAGAAGGCTTCTAAATGACAGCACTGGCAGAGTCTATCAAAGGGTTGGCAAAGAGGGAGAAAAACTAAAAGAAGAACCCCAGGACCTAGACCTGCATTGGCCAGAGAGCTTGAACACCCCCTGTGCAGCAGAACAGGCTATCCCACTCTCCCAGAACCCATGGAACAGTGCACCATTACCAACAACAGAATTTTCAGGACAATATGGGACCCGGTCAAAAACTGTTCAGAATCATGTTAAAAGTTCAGGACTGAATGGTACGTAGCATAGAAGCTGAGATTTTATCATGGAAATTTTTTTTCTTTTTACAGATATTTATATAGTGCTAAATGCTAATTGCTCTATGGCATTGGCCTTTCATCTCTACCTGCTTCTTATATGGTCTTTCAGTTAGGATTGAGTTTATAGAATCATCTCTTAAATTAAGACTCTAGGCTCTCCATAAGGGCTAGGAAAACAAAGGAAATGTTTAGTCCCTAAAAAGAGGACTGGTTTATTGTCTGCTATAAGAGCTGCTTTTGTGTAGTAGCATAATAAGTTACTGGGTCTCAGAGCTCGTTGTAGTGCCTCCAAAACCTTAGGTTCTGGGCGATCTTGGGACAGCTTTTGGACAGCTATTATGGAAATGTACAAAAAAACATTTATATACTTATAATCATTATGATTGTTATTATCATTATTTATATACTTTATTTATAAAGCACCAACATATTCCACAGCACTGTACAACAGATGGATATATATATAAGATGTGGTTGTGCAGATTCCCCATAGTCAGTTGTGCAAATAATCCCATTGTTCCAAGTGATTTTGGGATAAAGTTGCATGGAACATAGAAGGGAATTCCAGAAAGATGAGCAGCTCTAGAGAAATCTTTACTGCATGTATGTGAAGTGGTAATTAGTGATGAGTTGAGAAGAAGATAGTAGAAAAGCATAATAAGCCTGAGGAGTACTTGAAGATAAGTACAAAGCTTAGAAGTCAGGGCCATTACGTTGAATATTATTATAAAATGCAGAGAGGGGACTAGTCAGGGAGATTAGTCGGCCAAAGAAGCGGCGATTAGTCGCCAGTCGAATAATCTCCCTGAATCTTCCCGTGTGGTCTAGCTGTAAGATATCTGGGTTGATGTTAATTTGGCAACATGGCAAATGATACATCTTGAACTTGATAGAATGAACTGAATACTGGGACATTGTTACCATATATTTACAGATAATGCAATGTTTATGTGTTTTGTTTAAAGTGAAAGCAATTACTAGATTGATGACTAGTGCAAAAACAAATGTACTGGTGCTAAGATACTCCTGTGTTTGGCATTTTTTCTTAAGGGTAATGGCATGCAGGGAAGGTGCAAGAATTTTTCTGCCTGTGCAGTTTCTTACTTAATAGATGTTTCAAAACACTTGCGACTGACCCTCCACTAATTGTAACAATAATCGCTTGGGTCCTACCAATATACTGGTGGGTTAGGCTATCAAGTGTCTAAAAAGCTCACTGTGCTGGCTTACAAATATACAGCAACAGCAATTATTTTTAGTCAGTGCAAGGGCAATTGCAAACATTTTGCCATCTGCCCACCATATTGAAATTTCAGAGGCAGCAAAACACTTACAATCTGCCTGTGACTGATACTGAATGTTCCCTTTCAATGTCAGTGCACCTTCATTGGCTAATGTCCTTGCTTTGTGTTTCAAATACTCCTGGAACACAGCATGAGCACATACCATGACTATAAATCACTCCCGTACACCTGGCTTCTTCTGAATAGCCTTGAAATTCTTTCTGTAGCTTCAGGGCACAAGTTAAATTTTTTTCTTCACCTTCTCCCACAAAGTCCACTAATAATTGCTTATTTCTTAATTTTCCTTATGGATTTATGATGTTTTTAGTACCGTTTATATTTTATTTTTCTGCTTATGATACTGATTTATGACAGATATTCACCTTATATTTAAATGGACTTTCATGTACTTTTTCACTAATTATTGTTCTTTAATAGGCGATATAAGAATGGCAAATACACCAACAGAATCAAAGTGTTGTACATGCAACTGTCAGCCAACCCTGCAAGCCATCCTGCAGGAGCTGAAAGCAATGAGGAAATTTATGCAAGTACAAGCAGGTGTGTTTCTCTTTGGACCAAGTATATATTTATATTTATTTATTTTTGGCATTGGGTGGTTTTGGTATTCTCTTTATTGTCATTTTTCTGCCAGTGGATAAAACACTTGGGGCAGATTTATCAGTTCTAATTTTTATAGCAATTCAAGTTTTCCTTGTACAAAATTGTGAATCAAAACCTCCATAAATTCAAATATTTGACAATGATTAGGTGGTTCATCTTTAAGTTAAATTTTATTATGCTACAGAAAGGCCAATTCTAAGCAACTTTGCAATGGGTCTGCATTATTTATTTCTTTATAGGTTTTTTAATTATTTGCCTTTTTCTTCTGAGTCTTTCCAGCTTTCCCATGGGGGTCACTGATCCCATCTAAGAATACAAATGCTCTGTAAGACTACACATTTATTGTTATTGCTACTTTTTATTACTTATCTTTCTATTCATGCCCTCTACTATTCATATTCCTTATATGCATATTAATATATTCCATGTATTGGTTATGCAAATCAGTGCATAGAGTAATTTGGACTAGCAAAAAGATTGGGAGATTCAAGCTATTTTTCAATTTGAAATAGTCTTTATTGCATTACAGAATTTTTTCATAATCCAACTCTTTGGTATGTTGTATATTACAAAATTTGACAGCTAAAATATAATAAGTGTACCATCCTAATGGTGTACTTAATTAAAGCTAAAGAATCATGTTGTACCATACCTGCAGTGCTTGATATGTATTTCTAGAGAATAGGTTAATAGGTTAATTACTTTATCACTTATTATCATTTAATCCTTATCTATTATCCCGTTCAGGCCAACAAAAAAGTGCAATAGACTTTGTTAATAAAACCAGCGAAACACCAACATTACAGACCAGTTGGCTTTGTTCAAAACTTAAACAATAGAGCTGTGTTTTGCATACATTATACTTTGAGGCAAGCTAGAAACAGTGCAGTGGGCTTTTGGAACATTACCACAGACAGGCCACTAATAGCCAGAGCTGGATTTCAGTGGTGGGCATCCCTAGGCTGTGCAGTCCTAGAGCCCACCACCCGCAGCACTCTATCAGTTGCAGGCACACTGGAGTACTGGGGAGCTGAGCATCCCCAGTGCTCCCCATTAAAAAACGGGGCAGCATGCAGCCCCTAGTAATTTGCCACAAATCCAGGCCTGCTAATAGCTTATAATAACATATATGAAACTGAAATCCTTGGATTTAAATTAACTTTTAACATATAAACCCACAAAGGCCAATAACACAGTTCAATGGTTTCCTAATGAAAAATATAATGATATTGGAAGTCACAATGCTGCAGGCCGAGGTCCTGAAACTCAGGGTTTCAATAATGCAATATAGCTTCATTTATCCCCACTATAAATTGTAACCTATAAGTCACTCCTTCTAAATTGCTTCATTCAAGTTGAGCTCATCTTTCCTAAAGTTTTATCTCCTAAGACACTTTTATTTGTCATGCAATGCATCCTACTCTACCACATAAGTGCTATCTCTGCACTTGTAACTTTTCTTCTAGCACACTAGTGGGGGAATATAATAAAAGTCAGTAACAAAAAATAATTCATTTGCGAAAAAATTTTCCTTTGTGCAGATTTAATATAGCTTTTGCAAACCCAGAAACTGTAAAGCTACCTCTTTCAATGGTGGAAGAAGGTTTGTGAATGTATCCATTAAATGTATCAGTTTAGAAAAGTTGGTGGTGTTGTCGACCCCCCCTCCCAGAGCTGCGTTAGAAGATGAAAAATGACACTTTACACTTCAACATTAGAAAAATGGTTACAAATAGAAAATAGAAAGTAATTGGAAAAAGTCATTATTTCTGATGATCTATCTGAAAACAACTAGTTGTTTGAAGGTGGACAACCCCTTTAACCAGCTTCTTGAAAGTGGGCACAACTCAGTAACAGTTTAAGGAAGAATATTACATTGAGAAAATGCAAATGTGTATTCATATTTATGCAATTTTTTTGTCTTTGTGAATTTTATTACATTCCCCACTGATGCCATCTGCAATGTTCTGGTCCAAAGGAAATGTTTAGACATTTTTATCTGTTGTGCAAGGTTTTATTATTTCAATAAATTCAGTCTTAGTTCAGTTATTTAGTAAAACGGTCAAGGCGGTTTTAACACTTAACATTTGTTAAGGGTCCAAAAGGTGTCTTGAGGTGTCATCTACATTCATTTGAGTTGTGAAGTTCTGCTTGTTTGCTTTCCATTATTGAGCAGACATTTGGGGGATCTAATTCATTTTTACAGATTTACTATATTCAAATGAAGGTAGCTTTGCCAAAATGTACTAAATGTACAGACATTGGGGAAGGTGGATATTTAGAACCCAAATGTATTTACTATAAATTCTCAAATACGACCATCTTGTGCAAATCATTTTGAGGAGCCAGAATGATGTACTGTATGTTTCTCAACTTTAAAATCAGTAGTCAACTAATGATTAACACCATTTATGTGTATATTTGTGTTTTATAATAGTTGCCCAAAGCCGCATGCAGCTCCCTCAGTCATGTGTTTGCAATCAAAAGACAGCCATGGCAAGGAAAAGAATAATAAAGAAAAAAGTGCTTTCGAAGAATACAGCACTAGCTCCTGTAATCAGCCCACCAAGTGCTAGTCAGAAACAGCACAAGGTCGAGGTGCTTCCAGAAAGGTCCAGTCAGACTGAAAAAGAACGAGCCAAGAAGGAGGAAGAACACATGCTGGGATTTGGAATTGTTGCTGATTCTTCATCCCTTGATGTAAGTTACACTGCAAAGGTTAATCAGTTGTGTTGCCCTCTAGCAATATAATGAGTTACCCATAAATTCTTAAGAAACCCGTGCAAAAAAAAAGAATTTCTACCTTGCAATCAGTTCTCATTTTTTTAGGCTCTTCCTTACATACTTAAATAGTGAATCAAAACCGTTCTATATATACATAATTCTAATTATATTTATCCAATGTAGTGGCTTTATTGGTAGAAAGGTCATTTTCTATGCATGGCTGATATTTTGACAGTTTTTTTCATGTAGCACAACTATTGCGATTATTATTATTAACATGTATTAATAAAACACCACTATATTTTGCAGTACTGTGGACCCAGCTATGCTTGTTGTCGTAAATGAGTTCCCTCAGGACTTTGAGCATTACTTTAGTATGCCATCTTGACAATTATCTGTATTATTATTTTGGTAGCCAGATGTCCAACTTGCAGAAGGATTTGATGTATTTATGCCAAAGTCTCAGCTGGACTCTATTCTAACAAACTACAAGAGGTCAGGAAGTCTACTCTTTAGAAAATTGGTGTGTGCATTTTTTGATGACAAAATACTGGCAACTTCACTTCCCAATGGGAAAAGGAAACGGGGTCTTAATGACAATCGACAAGGCTTGGATCAGAATATTGTGGGAGCAATAAAAGGTGATCTTTGAGTTTGTCTGCATGTATACCACTATTTATATTTTTAGCATAACCATATATTTGCTTCTAATATTCATGATGCCTTTTTAAACAGGTGCATGTTTTATTTACTCTGTAGAGAAACCATGTTGAAGACAATTTTTAAGAGGAAAAAATAAATGTAAATGTATTATTTGGTGGCTGCATGGTTATGCTAGCCCAGTGATCCCCAACCAGTAGCTCGTGAGCAACATGTTGCTCTCCAACCCCTTGGATGTTGCTCCCAGTGGCCCCAAAGCAGGTGCTTATTTTTTAATTCCAGGCTTGGAGGCAAGTTTTAATTGTATAAAAACCAGGTGTACTGCCAAACAGAGCCTGAATGTAGGTTGACAATCCACAAAGGTGCTATCAAATGGCCAATCACAGCACTTATATGGCACCCCAAGAACATTTATCATGCTAGTGTTGCTCCCCAACTCGTTTTACTTCTGAATGTTGCTCACAGGTTCAAAAGGTTGGGGATCCCTGTGCTAGCCTGTTATATTGTTGCCGTATGTGATTCGGCGTGTTGCAGACTATGGGGAAAAAACATTTTATTCATCTTTGCCAAGAGCAGCAATTGTCATGTAAATGCTGATAAAGTTAAATTAAAATAAGTGCTAGCTAAAGTGCTAGGTTAAAACATGCTCGCTACATTCCTAGTATGCATATTTGAATTTTTTTTTAAAATTAATCAGATACTAGCCATTAGGGGTCATCCAAATTGTCTATGCCGGGCTCTTTTTTATGTTGTTAATATGAGTTAAAGCATGTACAATCAAGGGTTCTTCATAAACATCTAATTTTAACTAATAACTATAAATTTATATGTGTTTGCTTCTTAGTATTCACAGAAAAGTACTGCAATGCTAATAATGTGGAAAAAGTTCCAGGCCCACGACATTGGGTACAAATCCTCCAGGACCAAATAAAACTTGCAAGACGACGATTAAAAAGAGGCTGCGATTTAGGTGCGTTGAGACTAATGAAAATACATGTCAGTGCATGCTGATTGTATTGTATTTCTTCTAAAGTATTTTCTAACCATTTCTTCTAAAGCAATTATTCTTATAAAGCAACCTTCTTCTCCATTTATGGAAATATGGATCTGGCTATTTGAGGTGTAAGTCATTCAGTTTCATCAGATTCCACATGGTTTCTCAGGACTGGTCAGCCAGTGCTTCTCACTGTAATTTTTAGGGTGTCAGGATGTGATATGACAGCACATACTCCCATGTAAACTGTGATGAGCAAGGGAGAGGGACTACAAAGGAGCAGCTATGCCATGCTGAGGAGTGTCATTAACACGTCACATCAGCTGGCAGCTGGAAGTAGAGAGATTTGAACTAGAGGTAGTCAAAGGGGGTATGTGCCTTGCGTCCTCATCCTGTTGCGCCCTAGGAACATAACTATTCTGCTTAACCCTAGTTCCAGCCCTGCAGTAAAGAAAACCTTTCCATGATATTGGTGAAATCTCAGTAGACACATTTTTTCACTCTGCATATAATACATCTTTATGATGCTCCTATGCACTCTAATTTATTGTCTAACATTTATTCATTCAATACGTTTTATTGAATTTCTCTTACATTTTTTCAGAAGTGC
>CM044436.1:60293271-60312588 GCA_024363595.1 Xenopus borealis | reverse complement strand
TATTTTGCACAGCCTATTTACCCAGTTTTTATTTTTACCCTGAACTGTTCCTTTAAAGCTGCTATAGAGTTTCACAGGCTATTGCACTAGCTACTACCTCTACCTTATACATAACCTCTTGGATTTTTAGATGGGTGCATGCCCAACAAGATAACTGCAGCAAAGACTAGGATGATGTTCATAGCACAGATATTATAGCTGTTCTTAAAGCAGTGGACCTTTAAAAAATAAAATAAAAACTTGTGCCTATGTTTTAATGGCAAGTTGATAGCCGTAAAAAATCTTAAGTGCAGTAAATTCACTCTAAATCTTCATCTGGTCGAACCAGGCTTAGAAATCTCTTTGCTATTATATGGCCACTAAAGCAGCACCCACCCACCCAAAAAAATGGCTGCAGCATTAGAAAAACCCTCAAGGAGAGTACAAATCTATTCCTTGAATTGTTCACCCAATTCTCTGTAAATATTTTTGGTTAGCGGTCTTGCTGTGTTATGGTCAGGCATGCATTGAGATGGACTAACATAAAGACCTAGGGAAGAACTGGACAAACAAGTTGAAAACATCACATATTGTGTTTACAGGACCAGTACCAAGGAAGTCCTTTGTGAATTTGTATTTTCTCTACAATGTGTGCTTGGGCATCCTGAATGAGCATGCACCTTATTTAGCATTTGTTTGTTCCTATGCATTTTAGAAACAAAAGATCGTTTCTGTAACTGGTCCAAAGTATTGCTTTTATATGCACACATTTACACAGATTAGCGAGAGCATTGCTGTCAGTACAGCATTTGAGTATCCCTGTAATGCAAATGGTTTCTGTAGTTGCAATTCTCTTTCAGTTCTGGGGAGTCCAAATGTGGCTCACTGGTTGAGGCTTTATGCATTAGAACTTTGCTGGATACATATTGTTCTGTGTATTAATATTTTAATTTTGCCAGTGATGCAAATGGGTAAGGCTGAGTTTGGATAATATACAGGTATGGTATCCATTATCCAGAAAGCTCCAAATTACAGGATGACCATCTCCCATAGATTCCATTTTATCCAAATAATCCAAATTTTAAAAAAATATTTCCTTTATAGCTATAATAATAATTAAAAAAAAAAAACATACCTTGTACTTCATACCAACTATTACTCCTAATTGGAAGCAAAACAAGACTATTGGGTTTATTTAATGCTTACATTAATTTCTAGTAGATTTAAAGTATGTATATTCAAATTACGGAAAGATCAGTTATCTGGAAAACCCCAGGTCCTGAGCATTCCGGATAAATGTCCCTAACCTGTATATGTAAAAAAAAAAAAAAATCAAAATATTAAAAATGACATCTCTTTATCAGGCCTAAAATATTCAGGATGTTACAGAATGTAACTTCCTGAATTTTTTTACAGTAAGTGTTGAATTCTCCTTTAAGTTGAAATGTAATATATTATAGAATGGCCATTCTAAGCAGTGTTTTAATTTGGCTTCTTTTACAGCTTTCATATGTGGATCACTAACACCAGCAGCCAAAAAAATACATTTAGAAGTTACGGTTACTATTGTTATTTTTTATAACTGATTTTTCTCTTCATGCTCCCTCCTATTCATATACCAGTTTTTCATTCAAACAACTGTCTGGGTACTGAGGTAATTCTGATATAACAACTAAATAGCTACTGAAACCTCATACTGGAGATAAGTGTAAGATTTAAAAAAAAAAAAAAACCCCAATTGCAAAATATTACTTTTGACATTATGCTAAAAAATAACTCAAAGGTGAACAAACCCTTCATTAAAATATGTGAAAATAAATATGAAAATATGTTTATGATTTTTTTTTTAGATAGATCGTTGTAATCTAAATGCCTTTTTGACTGCATGCAGGTATTTCTTATTGCTTTAAATTGTAACTTGCTGCATATGACAAAAGCTAGATCCATTAGACTGGCATTAGTATAGGAATTAAAACATAATCTGCCTTTGCTTTGTGCTAGTACAACTGGTGTGTTTGCTTCAGAAACATAACTATAGTTTAAAAAAATGAAATTGTTTTAAAGTAATAAAAATATAACGCAGTGTTGCCCTGCACTGGTAAAACTGCAGTGTTTGCTTCAGAAGCATTATTATTGTTTATATAAATAAGCTGTTGTGTAGCCATGGGGGCAACTAGTCAAAAGAGAAAGGCTCAAGTTACACAGCAGATAGCAGATAAGCTCTGTTGAACATAATGTTATCTATTATCCATTATTTATCCTGTGCCATGTAGCCATTTCTCAATTTGCGCCATTGCTACTTAGCAGCTTTTTTATATGAACTATAGTAGTGTTTCTGAAGCAAACAGATCAGTTTTAACAGCGCTGGGCAAAACTACATGATATATTCTTCACTTTAAAACACTTTCATTTTTTGGTGTTATCCAGCCTTTCCTTGTCCTTTAAGCACCTCTTCTCCGGCATGAACATCCCCAGTTGGGCCAGTCTTTCCTCATAGCTAATATTTTCCATACTTTTTATCAGCTTCGTTGCCCTTCTCTGAACCCTCTCTAACAATAATGTCCTGTTTGAGTGATGGAGACCAAAACTGTACGGCATATTTTAAATGGGGCCTTACAAGTGCTCTATAAAGTGGAAGAATTACCCCTTCCTGCCTTGAATCAATTTCCCTTTTAATACAGAGCTTATTTGCTCTTGATGCTGCTGACTACGTGGTCCTTTTCCATAATGGATTTGCCTAGTGCAGTCCCATTAAGGGTATAAGTGTCTTGAATATTTTTACATCCCAGGTGCATGACTTTACATTTATCAATATTGAATCTCATTTGCCACTTAGCTGCCCAGATTGCCAGTTTGTCAAGATCCTGTTGCAAGGATGCCACATCCTGGATGGAATGTAATACTTGTTATAATGAGGCTTCCTCTTTGTGAAGGATAGGGTTGTTTATTATGAGTTTTTCATACAGGACAGCGACTTTGCTCATAAGAAATATAATGTGATTCTGTTTTCAGTTTTAGACAAAAATATGTGCAGCACAAATCTTATTCATAAAACTTTTTTAAAGGGTATACTGGCCATTTAATACAAACTGTGTACTACCTTGCCATTTACTGCAAGCACTTTGCAGAAAGCGGTGTTGTTGGTTGATCGTTTTATTTCCTGGTAATGTTGTAAAACTACTTCCTATCTTTATGGTGTTTATGACAAAACTTTTGCACAGTTCAATAAGTCCTATAAATAAATTGTGCAACTTGGCTTCTTCCCAGAGGTTTTTTTTATATTTTGGCCCGTGGTTTACTCTTAATTCTTATAAGTGCCAATGTAGACAAATTGGGGGTTAGTCAGCAAAAATGGGCAGTAATAGCAAATATCAAACAAAGCAACAGAAATAAAGATTAGTAAGCTCAAATCAATAAAAATAAATTATGATTTTTAAAGAACCAGTAAAACATTATAAAAGCAAGGAAGTTGATCTTCCCAAAAGGTCACCTTGCTGTTTGCCATTCGAATAAAACCCTGTTGTCCGTTCATTTGTATTCCTGGTAGCTTTTATCATTTATTAAAGGGAAACTATCATGGGAAAACATAATAGTGCTGCTCCAGCAGACTTCTGCACTGAAATCCATTTCTCAAAAGAGCAAACAGATTTTTTTATATTCAGTTTTGAAATCTGACATGGGGCTAGCCATTTTGTCAATTTCCCAGCTGCCCCATGTCATGTGACTTGTGCCAGCACTTTAGGAGGGAACTGCTTTCTGGCAGGCTGTTGTTTTTCCTTCTCAATGTAACTGAATAGTACGCAGTGGGACATTGGCTTTACTATTGAGTGCTGTTCTTAGATCAGGCAGCTGTTATGTGTTAGGGAACTGTTATCTGGTTACCTTCCCATTGTTCTTTTGTTAGGCTGCTGAGTGGGGGAAAGGGAGGGGGTGATCTCACTCTTACTTGCAGTACAGCAGTAAAGAGTGATTGAAGTTTATCAGAGCACAGGTCACATGACTTGGGGCAGCTGGGAAATTGACAAAATGTCTAGCCCCATGTCAGATTTCAAAATGAAATATAGAAAAATCTGTTTGCTCTTTTGAGAAATGGATTTCAGAGCAGAATTCTAATTGAACAGCACTATTAACTGATGCATTTTGAAAAAAAAGTTTTCCCATGACAGGATCCCTTTAAAGCTGGGTTCCCTTTAAAATAAGTACTGCTGTATAACTCAACCTGATATTTATTACATTTGAGAAACTATTTACTCAACTATGTAACCTAATTTGTATTTATTTTAATTAACTAGGTTTGTTGGAGAGGCAATATTCGTTCGATAAGCACAAGGGGGGAATAAGTCGCAAACCATGTCTGTTCGGGAGTCTTTCAATCCAGAGAGCTATGAGCTCGATAAGAGCTTCCGCTTGACTCGCTTTGCAGAGCTGAAAGGCACTGGTTGCAAAGTTCCTCAAGATGTTTTGCAAAAGCTACTGGAATCTTTGCAGGAGAATCATTTCCAAGAAGATGAACAGTTTCTGGGTGCAGTCATGCCAAGGCTTGGTGAGTGGAATTCTTTTCACAATATAATGTTGGGTTATATACTACAGGCACATGAGTAGGCCTTTTTGTGTTGCTGTTTGGTCTTTGCAGTCTTTTTGTTACACAATTGTGAAGTAATCTTTGCCAAAAAGAGCAGACCTCACAGCTAGGAAAACGTTAAATCCTTAGGTGATATTTAAAGAAATATTTTCAAGCTAAATAATATATTTTAAAAATTGTACTCTTTAACAAAGAAGCAGCAATCAAGACAAGAAATGAGAAACACAGAACAGTTCTAAATTGGTAAAGGAGTAAGACCACCTTATTCAGAGAGCACAATGAACACATAATGAGAAGTAGAACAAAAGGACCTTGGACCAAGGATCCAAGATGAGAGGATGAAACCTCAACATCCTGTTATATGCTTTGAAACACTACACTCATAGCTGAAAATGAAAACCCTGACTGAGTAACTTAATAATTAATAGAATTTATAACTTATTATAATTATCAAGTATTAGATGATGCTTATATGAAAACAAACATTCAGCCTGTAATTATGGTTAATTTTCATACTTTTTTCTAGAAACAAATTCTAGACTGCCTTCTTAGTTGTAGTATTTGTAGTTAGCATTACAGGCTGTTTGATTGGATAGAATTATTGACAAATTAACTAAAACATCCATTTGGAAGTGCCTAGTTGGAAGCGAATTGCTGCACCAGCTACAATGAAGGGATATCTGTTCTCTCAGGTGTTTGCACAGCAATGCAAAGTAAAGATTAAATTTCAATTGATCCTGCAAAGAAATGGAATGTGTCTGGCCTTCTTCCAAGTAGTTAATGTACTCTAAGGATTATAGAACCTGTTTGCCCATGTTACTTGTGAATGACCTAGCCACAATGATTTCAGACCGGAAAATTAACACACACAGCCCCCACATCCCGCCATTAATTAAACTGGTTGAAGAATGTAGTTATAGTTTGAATTGTTGGGAGCAATACTGTACAACGTTTTCCACATAATTGGCTGCTCATTTAACACACCATATGTGCGAGTGCCAGACTATTATAATATTACATTATACAAAGAAAATGCCTGATTTAAGGCAAATATTGTTGAATAGAAGCTTCCCTGGGCCACATTGGATAAGAAAATTGTCTGGGGCCACACATGAAATACACAAACACTTTTTTGATTTGTAAACGTAAAGAAAATACAGAGAAAAAAACTACAATACCAGTTGGATAACCAGATGGAGCTATATACTGGAATATGGGACACATGGATATTAAATAGACTTATTATTACTAATTGGGCAATGGGCAAAGTCCTCCCTCCTCTTATATCCTTTACGACGTGATGTTTCCTTGGGAACCAAGTGTTTCAAGCTGTACCGCATTCATATCCATCAGGTTGGACACCCCTGATTTAGAACAAGCAGTCCCCAGTGAATTTTGTGTACTGACTTTATATTATATCATTTTGACAACTCTACAACTTTTGTACTAAGAAATTTAGTAAATCACAAGTATTGATAAATACTAGGTACAGTTTCTCTAGAACATTTTTAAGGGTTGAGATCCAGGGATACATAGTAATCTATAATGGAACTGAACTGACCATTATTTATAAAGGTTACTAAAAGGCACCAGTTCTTATACTCTGACCCCATGTTTTATTACAGTTATTTTATTTAATAATTCATTATTTGCATGCTTTGAGCTAAAAGAATATTCCTCATGAATGAGATTGGCCTTGGATTCTTCAATAGGTGATGCCTTGTGTTCTGATTATTCATATTACAATTTTTGTGGATGCACTGAAAAATACATATTGCAGTAATGTTTTGCAGTCAGTCATTACGCTAATACAGTGATCCCCAACCAGTAGCTTGCAAGCAACATGTTGCTCACCAACCCCTTGGATGTTGCTCCCAATGACCTCAAAGCAGGTGCTAATTTTTGAATTCCTGGCATGGAGGCAAAGTTTAGTTGCATAAAACCATGTGCTACCGAATATCCAATCACAGCCCTGATTTGTCCCACAGGAACTTTTTTCATGCTTTTGTTGCTCCCCAACTCTTTCAATTCACTCATGGGTAAAAAAGGTTTGGGACCCCAGTTCTAATGTAATTTTTTTTGCTTGTTTTAACCCTTATACTTTTTTTCTGTAGGAATTGGCATGGATACATGTGTCATTCCATTAAGACATGGTGGCCTTTCTCTGGTTCAGACAACAGACTACATTTATCCTATAGTAGATGATCCTTACATGATGGTAAGTAATGGTTTGTAATGCATATAATAAAGAGGGATGCAAAAGAAACCTACATTCATTAAGAACAAACAAAATTAAAGGAACTCGAACATCATTTTTAAAATGAGCTAAATCTTTATAATCGCTAAGTTTTTAAAATTACTTAACGATTCTCTGCATGCGCTCCTCTTCTGAGATGGCGACGATCCAAGGTGCGGTGCACGATTTCTCCTCCTTCTATAGGAAATAGGCAGGGAGGAGAAATCAAGTGCCGCATGTTGGATCGTCACCATATCGCCATCTCAGAAGAGGAGTGCATGCAGAAAATTGGTAAGTAATTTCCTTTAATGCATTTTAACAGTACATCCGTTAAGATCTTGGAATGGAAAAAGAATAATTCATTTACATTTACAAAGTTTTTAGAATTACACCCTCATCAATTTTACATTCACTTATTTTAAAGGTTTACTTATCCTTTAAGTTCTGTGAAAAAGTATTTATACCCTAAATGATTCTGTGCTTAAAGGAGAATTCAACCCCTAAGTGCAAAAGTCCCTCCCCTGAGTAGGCCCTCCGCCCGGGCAAATGCCCCTAACTTGTTACTCCTCTTTCCAGGTCCTGTCCAACGGAGTTCACAGGCACAATCTTCACCAGAGCGGTCTTCTTCCTGGAGTCATTGGTGTCTTCTGGCACATGCGCAGTAGTAGGCATTTGCCAGTACGGAGCTACTGCGCATGCACCCGAATTTCACAAAGTTTCTGATTTCTTTTTTTTATGCAAGACAGAAATTTATTTGCTTTAGTAGCTACAGAATGACACTGCCCAGAATTAGACAACTTGTTATCCATAAAAACCCCAAGATCCTTCTCATTTAAGGAAACTCCCAACACACCATAGCCATTTAGTATATAAATTGCATTTATATTATTTTTGCCAAAGTGCATAACCTTGCATTTATCAACATTGAACCTCATTTTCCAGTTTGCTGCCCAGTTTCCCAACTTAGACAAATCACTCTGCAAAGTGGCAACATCCTGCATGGAACCTATAGTTCTGCACAATGTAGTATCATCTGCAAAAATAGAAACCGTATTTTCAATGCCCACATCCAGGTCATTAATAAACAAGTTGAAAAGCAAGGGAGCCAGTACAGAGCTCTGCGGTACTCCACTAACAACACTGGTCCAATTAGAAAATGTTCCACTTACCACCACTCTTTGTAGTCTGTCTTTTAGCCAGTTCTCCACCCAGCTACAAATGCTATGTTCCAGGCCAACATTCCTTAATTTAACCAGTAACCTTCTGTGTGGCACTGTATCAAATGCTTTAGCAAAGTCTGAGTAAATCACATCCACTGCCATCCAGAATAGAGGCCCCTGCTTACCTTCTTAAAATTAAGTTAATCTGGCAAGATCTATTATGCTTAAAACCATGCTGGCACAAACTCATAGTATTGTTATTTGAAGTGTTTCATCTGAAGTGCCCTCTGTGGGATTTCAAGCATATTTTGATGCCATTGAATTTCTGTGGTGTGGCCTTGTTTTGACCAGGCAGTTCCAAAATTTGCATTTCCTATTGATAACTGATTTTGGTTGAGTCACGTGTTTTGTGTACTTGTCTTGCTGAAAGACCCACATCACTAACTGATTTAGTTTCTTCCCTGATAGTAAATTTTTCTGGCTCAGATGTAGGAAATATCCCTGCACTGTGTACTCGGGTACATAGAGAACCACTGCACTAGTAATTTGGCAGTAAGGTGGCTCAGTGGGTAGCACTGCTATTGTGCAGTACTTGAGCCCTGACTTCAGTTCTGACCTGGACACTGTCTGCAAGGAGCTTGTATGTTCTCTCCATGTCTGTGTGTATTCCGTTTTCCTCCCACACTCCATTCAGGCGGGTTATTGGCTCCTGATAAATGTGACATTGTATGTGATAGGGACGTTAGACTGTAAGTTCCACAAGTGCATGGACTAATGTAAATGCTAAACAATCAGACCTTATTTCATGTTCCAGTGGGCCCTGTGCAAATATATAATTGTTTGGCCCCCTGTGGCCTTGGCAATTTATTTGTGATAGTACTACACTCAACAGATGAACTTGAATTTTATAAGGCAAACGTTAAGAAATAGAGTTGAAGTGGGATCCAGGCACACTGTTTGAGACCTGGCATGGTCATAGGCATGGCAGTGGATGGATTATATATTGTTATATTATATATTTCATTTCTTTCTTTCTGCAGTACCAGAAATTTAAAGCTGCACTCTGTAGCTGCAATCTTTTTTTTTCATTGCTTGCTTGCCCTGCAAACATTAAAAATCATTAATAAGCAGCAAACAGAGCAGACAACTTTTCAGAATAACCCTTGCATCTCTTTGGAAATTGACACTTTTGTTCCTATTAGGTGAGCAACTTGCAGTTGCTCTTGAGATGTTGGGTGCCATTTAAATCCTCCAAGAGAGTATGCCAATGATTAATATGTATACCCTCACCTCAATGAATCCCTACCTCACCCTTTTTCCCTACCTGGTCTTTTCTCTCCCCCGCCCCCCCTTTTACCCTTTTGCTTACACTGTATATATCAGGATGTGTGTTATACAAAATACTTGTCTAATAAAAAATATCAGTTTAAAGAAAAAAAATGTATACCCTCATTGGTCCTCTGTGGGCTTTTTATAATAACCACACAACTTTTGTGTTATGCTACAATATATTTTGATTAAATTATTTGCTACTTGTTAATTCTGTTTAATACTGAACTGTTATTAAAGTAGGATCTTCCGATCGAGGCCCCAAAAATGACAATTTTCAGCAACTCACCCTTTGGCTAATTTTAGCCATTACTACAGATATGCTAGTATAACTACTACGGGAAATCGACAATTAAATACCTGTATAAGCATGTAAGTGCACAAACAAGGCATCACTGGGCAAAAACGTGTCATTTCATTAGAAAACAATTTTACAATAAACACTTAACAGAGATCACTTGTCATTGTAATACTAGTATACCAAAAAGTACACTTATCCAGCTTCCCTTTTAGGGGCCCAACATAAAGCTTCTCATTAGGAATAAAAGACTTTTGTTTGATTATTTTTTTCTTCTAGGGCCGAATAGCGTGTGCAAATGTTTTAAGTGACCTGTATGCCATGGGTGTTACCGAATGTGACAACATGCTGATGCTCCTTGGTGTCAGTAATAAACTGACTGATCGGGTAAGTGTGTTTGTTTAGACATGGTAAAGAAATGGTAAAGAAAAAGAGTGTAGAATTGTATTTTTAGGAGATAATCATAGGTACCCTTTACACCTAAATTATCTTTCTACAAAACAACGTGTAATGGTATTTAGGTTGGCATCCACAAAAAATTGATTTATTTTTAAAAAGATACAGCTACATTTCTTGTTGCAGTGGAGAATATAGGTGAATATATTTCATTCTTTTAGTCATGTTTGTATAGAAGTGTTTCTTAATCTAATAGAGTACACAAAGTCCATGAATCTGATTTTATGGTTTTAGTTTCAGACTAGTTAAGAACCTCTTTTTAGTTTTCTGTTTTAGGAACTGATTTCATAGTATTAAAGATGATCTTTTTTGCCAACTCTAAATAGCATGAAGACCTATTTTTGCTTCCTGACCCATAAGTTACAAATCCCCGGAACATCCAAAAATCTGCAATAATTATTTTACTAGTTGGGGAGATAATTAAGCATAAATGTATAGACAGGTATGGGATACATTATCCAGAAAGTTACGAATTACGGAAAGGCTGTCTCCCATTATAATCAAATAACCCAAATTTTTAAAAATGTAAAAATAATAATAAAACAGTACCTTGTACTTGATCTAAACTAAGATACAATTAATCCTTATTGGAAGCAAAACCAGCCTATTGGGTTTATTTAATGTTTACATGATTTGCTAGTAATTATAAGGTATGAAGATCCAAATTACGGAAAGTCCCAAGCATTCTGGATAATAGGTCCCATACCGTATTTTAAGAAAATACAATAAGCACATGATTATTGAATATCCTGTAAATCATCAACTTATAAACAGTGCTTAGTGATATCATCAGTTATAATCAATGCATATTAATTTTATATCTGTTCTGACTCTCTGAAACTTTTGAATTATACTAAATAATATACCCCCTGATGTAAAAAATGGAGTTCTAAGACCTTGGAACTACAAGGCCTTTATATGGTCGTAAAACGCCTTATGACATATGCTATCCCTGTATATTTTAAAATAGTGGGTACATAAATCATTCTTTAATCTAAGGTATGGAAATGTACCAGTAAAACATACTATAAGCGGTGTGTTTTGGCATCAGGATTGCACACTGGCTTCTGCTAACTTGTCTCCAGTTTTCACTGATTCATGTTTGCTCTCTTGGCTGCCACCGCTGCATTAAACATCTGTGGCTCTTGCCGTTATATTTAGCTATTCAGTAACTACTATTTCCACTTTGCTTGAATCCAAGAGGGTCGGCAATGCTGTCACATGTGGAGTTGTGTGGCTAGACAAGAGTGGCAGTCGTGACGAGAGGCAAAAAAATCATGGCAGTCGCCAGTGTGACGAAAGCAACGCCGTTGCTTTAGAAGTAGTGTACCACAGTTCATTCAGTATTACTTGGTCACATTATTTTTTATGTATCAAATCTGAAGTATTACGAATTAATTGGGAAAATAAAATTATTTTCTCATTCCACTGCAGGAAAGAGACAAAGTAATGCCTCTCATTATCCAAGGATTTAAGGATGCTGCAGAAGAAGCAGGCACATCAGTTACTGGGGGCCAAACTGTGCTAAATCCATGGGTTGTTCTAGGTGGAGTTGCGACTACAGTCTGTCAACCTAATGAATTCATTATGTAAGTTTACAAGGTTCTGGCATTTTCCAGTTTCTTCTGAGATTCCCATTTTTGTACCAGTAGCAGATTTTTCTAAAACCTCTCTAAACTATCAGGGGATATTTCTGTTACAGTACATGCTAAATTTACTGTAGTACTATAGCAACCTGTACCATATGGTACTCTGTATTTAATTGATGTGAGTAGAACCAAGTAGTCAGCTTCTCTAACGGGCTCCAGGGGACATAGTCTGCTGGGAGTTTGTGTAAAAAAAAAAAATGAGTAAAGCTGTATCTTTTTTCGCTCTATTATTACTCCTGCTTTGAATTATAGTAGAGGATGTGATCTAAAATGAGACCTCTGGTGAACTCACCACAAGGTAGAGTCCTGCGCGGGTCCATTTTTTGGGACCTGAACCCGACCCGTACCCGCAACCCGCATTTTTACCCGCTTGGACCTGCGACCCGAACCGTACCCGCAACCCGTGATCCGCAATCCGGACCCGCGACCCGCTGACCATCAAGAATCAGGAAGTGCTGTCATCATAAACAGGAAGTGACATCATCGGAAGTAGCCAGGATCAGAAAAAAAAGGAGTAAAACAGGAAGTGCTGTCATTGTAAACCGGATGTGACATCATCAGTAGTGGAAATGCTCAGAAAAAGGAGTAAAAATCCCTATAGCGAGGATCCGCGTCCCGACCCTCAACCCGCCAACCTGCAGAACCACCGGCCCGCTTCTTTACCCGCACCCAGAAATTCTACGAGCAACCCGCAGGGTACCACGGGATTTTGCGGGTAACCCGCGGGTACCCGACCCGCTGCAGGACTCTACCACAAGGGGTGTCCTTTGCTTTTTGTAAGGCCTCTACAAAACCTTTGGTGAAAACGACAACAATAAATCCCCTAAAATGACTGTAAACAGCACGCGGTCTCCATTTATTTTTATTTTGTTTTTCTGATGCAAGCAGCTTAACTGCGTCTATTTTAGCTACTTCCTTGTCTAGTATGAACCCCCCCAAGCTCTCTCTAAAAAGGTGCCTACTGCACAAGGCTAAACTAAAAACCATAGTTCATGTGTTTAAGTAAATTACTATTTTGAAGAGTAGTTTTTTTGTGCCAGTATCACAATTGGGGGTATGTTTTGTATTATGTTGGTAAAATAAAATACACTGGGGTTCATTTATAAACACTGGGCAAATTTGCACTTGGGCAGTAACGCATAGCAGCCAATTAGTAAGTGGCTTTTTCAGCCAGCTGCATGTTGAGCAATGAAAGCAGACCTCTGATTGTTTGCTATGGGTTACTGCACAGTTGCAAATTTGCCCAGTTGTTATAAATGATCCCCAATGAGTGGCAGTGGGTTTGTGCACTTTGCACTCCCTGAAATATTTCTCCTAATTTTGTGTGGAAATTAAATTGGAAATATAGTTCACCTCTACTTGCAGCGCTAACTTATCTTTCAGGCAGTCGTGCTAGGGAGTCAGATTTGAGGCTGAATTAGTAGTGATGATGCCAGTCCAGATTGTGAGGGGTCTGCTCAAACTAGCTCATTCCAGCATGGGTATTTCATTACTTAGTCAAAAAAATGTGTTACAAGGTTACAAGCAAATATAACTTGTAAGGTTTTAAACTTTTTTAATGTTTGTTTGTGGTTTAATTATATTCCTATCCTGGTTTATACAAACTCGGCTGGTTATGTTAAGGACCCCACAAACAGCCTGTTGCTGTCCTTTGTAGGGTAAAACATAAGCTGCTTACTTGAACTGGCCAAGTTGCCAGTCAGTGTTGGCCCAGGTATAGGCTGGGTTAAATGAGGCACACTCTCCTCAGTAACTCTGTGCTGAATTTCATTTATTATGAGAAATATATATGGATAATAGTTATGGCATGTATAACCTTAAAAACCATGTTCTCAAAAAAAGCTCTGAAATACAGGAATGCCTTTTCCAAGTCCTATTATAGCAGTTAGCTGCATATTAGGCTGTCTCCTTGCTGCTTCTTTTCCTCCTTCCACAAGTCAAATCTCATTCTTGTTTCCTCCCTGCTCTTTTCTCCTCATTACCAATGTGCTTTTTGGTTTTCTTCTGCTCTCCCCTTACAGTCTTAAACGGATACTGTCATGGGGAAATGTTTTTTTCAAAACGCATAAGTTAATAGTGCTGCTCCAGCAGAACTTGTTGCACCAGCCTAAAGCTTCAGCCTCTCAATAGCAGCAATGATCCAGGACTTCAAACCTGTCACAGGGGGTGATCTTCTTGGAAAGTGTCTGTGACTCTCACATACTCAGTGGGCTCTGAGCAGCTGTTGAGAAGCTATGCTTCAGGGTTGTTGTAAATTATCAAGCAGAAAATTGGGTTTTTCTGTCATATAAGCTGATGCTACAGGGCTGATGTTAGTTGCTCTAGTCCAGCCTTATGTGACATTTTTGGGGAGTTTTAGCGGCATCTTCAGAGGAACAGATCTTTACTTCTAAAGGGCTGGGGTTACCTTGGGTTGGTATAGAAGGCCAAAATATAGTGTACAATATTTCTAGCCTACTTCTTTAGTTTAACTTTAGTTTTCCTTTATGGACATTAGCAGTGCAAATAAATATTCGCAAGTCTGTCTGCACATTAAATACACCACTTTTATCCCACTTTATAAATATAACTGTGCGCACTGTGCAAACCAGTCTGTGCTACACAGAGTTCATAAATGAGCCCCAGTATCACTTGTTCGTTTAATCACTTAATTTTCATTTTTTCTTCTATCCGTTCATTAATTTCTCCTATTTGTTCTCATGTACAAATGTGGAATTGCCATCGTATAGGCATACAAGGCAAATAGTTGGTTTGGCCCACTGACACCTGGGCCCATCAGGACTTTTTAAAGACTGCTTTGGGCCAGTCTGACACTGGTTTTACTGGGACATAGCAGCCAATGGAAAATATCTGCATCTGCCCTATAGGTTGCCAGTTCTACCCTGTACTCCGTTCTAGCTTATAAGTAATTGTTCCATAGACCATTTTTGTTCAGTTTAGGTTGTACAGTGATTTCTTAGTGTTGGTTTGCCTTTTTTGTGCAGGCCAGACAATGCTGTACCAGGTGATGTCCTTGTGCTAACCAAACCTTTGGGAACCCAGGTGGCAGTAGCTGTTCATCAGTGGCTAGATATTGTAAGTATACTGTATGTGGTTTTTATTTTATTCCTGCTATATAAGAATATGACTTGGATTTTGGTAGCTGATGCATACAGAATTTTTGCAGGAGCTTAACAAATATTTAAATGCACTACACAATCCCTTTTTTAATCTATGGGCATTTCTGCTGGGCTGTTTTAATTTATTACCAGATGTTCTTGATAAGGGATTGCTCATTAGCATAACATTTTCTGATTTCACTCAACTGGCATGTGCACAACTGTCAGTTGGTACTTATGACATCTGGGAAAAATGAAGTATCTCTTTGTTGGAAAAAAAAGAAAACTGCACCAACCCTTGGGAAAAAAACTAAGAAGGAACGCTAGCCTGAGGAAAGCCACCTGCAGTTTGGCAGACTCTCCATTGCCTTCCTTCTGCAGCCCAGTGCTTTTAGCTGAATTTATTTGGGAAACCCGACCATGTAGCAGGAAGCATGCAAACAGAAAATGAATATACTTTTGCAAAACTAATTGAAATATTTTTTTTTTTTTTTTTTTAAAGCACTTTTCTCATTTAGCCATGCTAGCTTTTGCAAGTGCATTGATACACTCTATCATTTCACATGCTTTTTTTTTTTTTACTAGAGATGCATAGAATCCAGGTTTACATTTGGGTTTAGAAAAATCTTAGCCTTTTTCAGCAAAATTCTGCTGAATCCAAGAGCTTGACTGAACCACTCCAACCCCTACAAACTGCAAAACAAGTTGCAGAATGAATCCAACAAGTTCAACGAAAGTGGTTATCTCCATTTGGTACCATTACTCAGTCTAAGGGCAATGGCACACAGAGTGTTTTGTCACCTGCATTTTATGTGGCTACAAGATGCCTTTGCAATACAGTGATAATGGAAGGTAAAAATACAGCTTTAGACAAACTTGATAAAGGCAGTGTAGACAATGCTAAACCTTGCAGACTGAGTCATCCTAATTGGAAGGTATTGCAAAAAGTTTAGTTAGCCAATTGCCAATGATGCCAGACAACCCCAGTTTGCCGCATTGATGGTTTTATATAGGACAGTAACAACCAGATAATTTTTTAATTGCAACCTAGAAATAGGAATGATACACTATAATTCAAAAACCAAAATAAAGAACAATTAATTGATGCTTAAAATAGGCCTATCTCGAACATACTAAAAGTTAATTTGAAGGCAACAAAGGTTTAGTGCTATCTCAAACATTTCTCTTATTGGTTGTGGTGTTTTTTAATTTATAGGCATGATCAAGTCAAGGCTCAATAAATGATCTAGAACTAGGTTTATGTACTTTCTGTTGTGGCACATCAGATTTAATATTTCTTATACAGAATGTCAATGTTTCTTCCATTATTTAGCCAGAAAAATGGAATAAAATCAAATTAGTGGTCACCCAAGAGGATGTGGAGTTGGCATACCAGGAAGCAATGATGAATATGGCACGATTAAACCGAACAGGTAAATCGTGTCTGATTAAGCACACTTGTTTGTTCAGAACATAGTTGGATATGATCCCAAATTATTTATATAACAGTGGATTTGCTTGTTTTTGATTTTATCAATAAAAAAAAATCTTAAAAGGTCAGTTATAGATTTATATTCAATTCCCTGTGTAAAACTTGTCTATATCATTATACACATACAGCACTCTTAATATAGGTGATTAGTCAGTTTATTTTACTTTCTTAAAGAGATCTATGCAATTAAATCTTATTTTCTTCTTTTTTTTCAGCTGCTGGCCTCATGCACACGTTTAATGCACATGCTGCAACAGATATAACAGGGTTTGGAATTCTAGGCCATGCACAGAACTTGGCTAAACAACAGCGGAATGAGGTTTCTTTTGTTATCCATAATCTGCCTGTGTTGGCCAAGATGGCTGCTGTGAGCAAGGCCTGTGGAAATATGTTTGGTCTTATGCATGGATCGTGTCCCGAGACATCTGGTGAGTCTGCGTGCCGTACAGAATCTTTTGAACAGATACTGTTTGCATATTCAAACGGTATTATTTCATCTCCAATTTACACAGAAAGCACAAACTTTTCAAATTAAATTTTTTTCCCCAAATGTGTTTTGTTTCTGCTAGTTACAGCAAAGATAGTGTGCACCAGCAACATAATTTGTTCGTCTTTTACTGCTTTTACTCTACTAAATAGAGAGTGGTTTGTGGATAAGAAAAAAAAATAATTTTACAAAAGTTTTGGCCACACAATATACAGACTAAAATTATGGCATAGCCAAAGAATACACTGATTATTTTCCCCCACTGCCTTGAAGAAATTGGTGGGTGGGGCCTCTCCAGTGATGATCATACAAAGCAAAAAAGTATATGTACATGAACATAATAAGTTAGGATGAAAAAAGACACATCCATCAAGTTCAACCTTTTAACTCAATTTAAACCTACCCAACTGCTAGTTGATCTAGAGGAAGGGAAAAAAAACAACAATTTGATGCCTCCTCAATTAACCTCTGGTGGGGTAATTCTTTCCTGATTCCAAGATGGCAATTGGACTACTCCCTGGATCATCTTGTACTATGAGCTATCTTCCATAACCCTAATATTCCCTCCCTTGCTAAAAAGTCATCCAACCCCTTCTTAAAGCTATCTAATGTATGACTGATTCAGGGAGACAATTCCACATCTTACAGCTCTCACTGTAAAAAAAAAAAAAACCCTTCCGAATTTTTAGATTTAACTGTTCCTTTAACAAACACCCTCTGTACAGATCCTGTAACCAGTTTCCTATCCACTTAGCCCAACAGACCTTAGTTTAGAAAGCAGTCGTTTGTGGGAAACAGTATCAAACGCTTTGGCAAAAGCCAAATAGATCACACCTACTGCTCCCCCCACTGTCCAGCATCTTACTTACCTCATTCTAAAAAGCAGTCAAATTTGTCTGACATTACCTATCCTTCCATACTATACTTAACCATCTAGAGGAGTGAATTGCTTTGCTAAAGATTTTTTAGTGACTTTCTTTTAAATATTTTCCTACTCTGCACTTCAGGACTTCCAAAATGTTCATTTCAAATCAAATTTAAATCTTTTTGCTTATCCGTCATAGCTTGCAGGTGACTTATATGGTATATAGTATATATGTACACATTACTCTATTTTCATTTATATTTTCTTTCCCTTAAGAAAGCAGACTATGAATGAATCCCCTTAACTAAACATGGCTGTACACTGCCACAACCTCTTATTTGGCAGTGTTGCCAGACAAGCCGATCTGGGTCCAATTTGGCCACCCACATTCTGGGCTAAATTGAGCTGATCAGATTATTATTGACCCTAGGTCCAATGTTTGGCTCATGCATTAGGGCCTATGGAGACCTGAAAATTGTTCACGCATCAATCAGGCTGGTTTGAAAATACCATTGAACAAGGACCACATCAGCATACTGATTCACACTGAACCTCAAACATGGAAAATTAGCTGCTGACTCGGCTAAAGGGGCCAAGTGACTTGAAATGATCTTAAATCTGCCATGCATGGATGTTTATAGTAATTGTTCTGTAATGCTGGAATTGGTTAGTCTACTGTGTGGATAAATCTGATTTGTTTGTGTTAAATTAACAAAAAATAATTAATAGACCTCTATCTGTGTGCACAGGACCTAATGAGACTATACAACTCATGAATATATGTATATGAATATACAGATTACTTCTTACTGTTCAAGTTAGTGCTTTATTATTTCTTGTCCATACATCTCTGAGGGAACACTGAGACCATCACAAAATGGTGACTCAAGGGAAAAGGGCAATATTTACTTATATGTATATGCCGGTATGGTTTCTTTTATGGGTACCTTATGATAAAAATCTGTTGAGTAAAGGGGTTGTTCACTTTCCAAACACTTTTTCAGTTCCGTGGTTTTTAGATTGTTCACCAAAAACAAACTTTTTTTAGTTGCTCTCCATCTTAGTGTTTTCCCAAATTTTAAGTTGAATGTTTCTGTGTGTCTTGCAGCTCAGTGATCCAGGAGTATTTTTAACTGCTACAATCTGCTACATTTAATTATTACAATTAGTTGATACATTTTTCAGCAGCATCTTTGGAATATTAGCAATTCTTGTATCAATTCTAACAGCTGATTCTGTTCAGCGTGGGGCTAAAGTTATCAATTGTAACCGTTAAAGCCGGGGTGTCCAACGTGCAGTCTGAGGGCCCAGGATAGATGTGAATGCGGCCCAGCTTGAAACGATTGGTTCCAGAGGAATAGTCAAAATAATATTATATGTCTATTTACTGTAATATCCAGCTGTCACATATTCCAGTGTATAGCTCCATCTGGTTATCCAACTGGTATTGCAGTTCTTTTATGTGTATTTTCTTTTCTTTTACAAATCAAATGTTTGTTTGTCTAATGTGGGGCCCCAGACAATTTTTCTTTTTTCCAATGTGGCCTAGGAAAGCCAAAAAAGTCTGAGAGAGATGCTTCCTATCCAACCTTGTTTCTGATGAGCAGAGAAGAAGCTGATGAAACTACCAGTCCAATGAGAAGCCCTTTGAAAGGAGTTGCTCAAAGGCTGTAGTTTAGGGACTGA
>CM044436.1:60259583-60282420 GCA_024363595.1 Xenopus borealis | reverse complement strand
AATACAACTGAATCAGGGAGAGAATTTCACATCTGCTTAACCTCCTTTCTTTTAATCGGAATGGATGCCCACGTGTCAGCTGGAAGAACCTACAGGTAAATGAATAGTTACAGCAAAGATAGTGTGCAGCAGCAACATCATTTGTTCGTCTTTTACTCTACTAAGAGAGAGTGGTTTGTGGATTTTTACAAAAGTTTTGTCCTCACAATATACAGACTAAAATTATAGCATAGCCAAAGAATACACTGATTTTTTTCCCCACTGCCTTGAAGAAATTGGTGGGTGTGGCCTCTCCAGTGATGATCATACAAAGCAAAAAAGTGTATGTACATGAACATAAGTAAGGTTGAAAAATTACACATCCATCAAGTTCAACCTTTTAACTCTATTTAAACCTGCCCAACTACTAGCTGATCCAGAGGAAGGAAAACAAAACCAACAACTTGACTCCTCTTCAATTAACCTCGGGTCCTGATTCCAAGATGGCAATTGGACTACTCCCTGGATCATCTTGTACTATGTGCTATCTTCCATAACCCTGTATTCCCTCCCTTGCTAAAAAGTCATCCAACCCCTTCTTAAAGCTATCTAATATATGACAGATTCAGGGAGACAATTCCACATCTTACAGCTCTTACTGTAAAAAAAAAAAAAAACCCTTCCGAATATTTAGACGGAACCTCCTTTCTTCTTATTGGAATGGGTGACCTTGCATGAGCTGGAAAGAACTTCTAGTAAATAAAGCATTAGAGAGATTGTTATATGATCTCCTTTTATATTTATAGATCGTGATCATATCACCCCTTAGGCGTGAACCCTCTTCTCCAGCGTGAACATCCCCAATTTGACCAGCTAAGATTTCCCATACTTTTTACCAGCTTAGTTGCCCTTCTCTGTACCCTCTCTAATTCAATAATGTCCTGTTTGAGTGATGGAGACTAAAACTGTACGGCTTATTCTAGATGTGTTCTTACAAGTGCTCTGTACAGTGGAAGAATAACCTGTGAAAATTCAGCTCAAGACCTTATTTGCCTGTGATGCTGATCACTGGCATTGCTTGCTACAGCCAAGTTTATCATCTACAAGGACTCCAAGGTCCTTTTCCATAATGGATTTGTCTACTGCAGTCCCATTAAGGGTATAAGTGTCTTGGATATTTTTACAGCCCAGGTGCATGACTTTACATTTATCAACATTGAATCTCATCTGCCAATTAGCTGCCTTGATAAGTTTGTCAAGATCCTGTTGCAAGGATGCTGCATCCTGGATAGAATTAATTGGTCTGGATAGTTTTGTCTCATCTGCAACAACTGATACATTACTTATGTATCGAACATATTCAATAACAATAACAAGTGGACCAAAAACCGAGCCCTGAGGGACACCACTAATAACCTTCCTGAACCTGTAGCCATTTCCTATCCATGTGCAACTTTATTAAGCCCAACAAACCTTAGTTTAGAAAGCAGTTGTTTGTGGAGCACTGTATGAAACGCTTTGGCAAATTCTAAATAGATATCAACTGCTCCCCCAAAATGTATCACATGTAATCGGCCCAGACCTGACAAACCCACTTACTCTGCACCACTTATTTCCAGAAAGATGCAGGATCAGATACCAGAAAGTAATGGTTGTCCTGCAGCACCTGAGCTCTGTCATAAGGAGTCAGGGGCTACGGAGAGTATACACTAGGAATGCAACGAATCCACTATTTGGGATTCAGCCCAAATACTGCACCAAATCTTAATTTGCATATGTAAATTCGTGTCGGGAAGGTAAAAAGTGGAAAAACATTTTTACTTAGTTCCGCCAGGCACAAGGATTTGGCTGAATTCTTCTGGAAAAGCCCAAATCCTGGCCGAATCCTGAACTGAATCCTGGATTTGGTGCATCCCCACATTGTGTGCTATGCCCTGTATGAATAATCTAAATTTTAAGTATCTTAATGTTGACCTACTATTGTTCAGTTCTTGGGGTATTGGGATGTTTCTGAACCAGAAATGCCCCAATTGTATGCATATTATCATCACATATACTTGTTGCCGAAAGCAGCATATGTCTGGTTGTTTATGTAATCTAGATTCTGTATCTGACTCCTAGCCAGTTGGTTAAAATGCCTGGAAGAGACCTGAGCCACTACATTGTTTCAAGACTAAAAACTCAAGAACAGAAAGGAATAAACAAATACTGATATGGATCCCGTTATCCAGAATGCTTGGGGTCTTGATTTTTCCAGATAAGGGGGCTTTCCATAATTTGGATCACCATGCCATAAATCTATGCGAGATGGTATTCTCGTAATCTGAGCTTTCTGTAGCACAGTTTTCTGGAAAATTGATCCCATATTTGAAATGAGTACCGTTTCAAGTTTTACAAACCTGCAGCAGCTCATCTGCAAATATTTGTGCATTTGCCATGTATGCCAGAGCTGTCTGTCTAACAGTCTGTAAACTAAAAAGGCTGTAATTTTACATTATGTGATTCCATAGCTTACAACATTTTACAAACCCAGGAAGAAATTCATGTAAGGTTACTTGTGAAAGTCACATTTAATTAGCTTTTCTTAAACTGTCCTGTCCCTTTAGTGATCAATAGATATAACTGAACATCAGCCCACCAGCTTTTCTTAACTACAGCTCCCATTATTCTCTCATGTGTTTAGCAACGTCAAATGATGTTGTAAGCTATAGTTGAATGCCATTTAAGGGGCCACAGACTGATCCCTGAAAGCTGCTAAAATAGAGTGCTTAGGTAGAATTCAAATAAAACTTGGGAAACACCATTTTCACTTTAAGTTGTGTGCACGATTCCTGTTCTCCAAAAGACATTATACTGTGAAAGCAATGGGATAGCAATTAAAAATAGCATGTCCACCACATTAAGGAACCTGTTTATCATGCTGTGTTAAAAATTTTAAATAACCTGTGATGTTGCCCATAGCAAACAAAAAGCAATTCGATTTCAACAGTGATCAGAAAGTTAGAAAACAAAAGCAAATTCTGGTTGGTTGGTAGGAGCGCCACCTGTCTGGTTTTGACCCAGACAGCCTGTTCTTTTTAGGGGCTGCCTGGGTCAAAACTGCCTGCCCGGTTTTCCTAGGATTGATGTGGTGATTAGCTCCGCACCTGATGCCATGACGTGCCCCACCCCCAATGCTATCCACGTATTTTACCGACCTGGCTGGTAAAAATTATGGTTGTTCCCAGTTAGTAATAGGGAAAAATAGATAAACATATAGGAAGGCCGGTATTTTTTTCTGGAAAAGCTGCCAACCCTAATTAGGCAGTGGGAACTAAATTCAGCCACATTGTATCCAGTAGGAGGCAGTGCAACATTACATTTAGTATAATTGATGTTAATGGCCAGTTTGATTAAAAATGCCCCTACACATCTAGTTGTATAATTGCCGTGACTGAATTAGGCAGGTTTAGAAAACAGAATGTGTAGGCGCATTTATGGAGGCGTAAGGAAAGCACACATAATTTTAAGCGTGCAATGCAGAAATTCAATTACGCCCTCATGAACTTTAGTCTTTTTACTAACAAGGCCTCTGGAACTACTTTACCCAGCATTCCATAGGGCTGTTGGACGTGACACATCGCCAGACCAATAGTTACGCCGAACTGTAATCAGCTGCTCTGTTCTTATTGAGGTAACCGAGAGGCGGGATAGAGTGGAGTCACTGTACTTTGCTCGTGCTTTGCGGAGGCCGCTGGCATACTGGACTGTACACTCACTGAACTGTACACTCACTGAACTACTAAGGTATTTGATCATTTCCTCCCCTCCAAAACCATTTTATAGCTGGTCGCTGTGCTCCAGCGCTGTTTTTATACGGCCAGATATACACTGGAAAGCTTCAAAGACACTCCCCTCCGGCACTCTTCCGCTATTGGTTTGTTGGTTTGTTTCCTGCCTGTCAGATCAGTCTTGTATAATACAAGTTATATTCCGCCGAGACTTTTGCCAATGACAAAAGAACATCAGCAAACTCTTTATCAGAAGTTCCTTGAGTGGTCCCGAACTAGAATGAGCGGAGAGTTTCAGCAGTTGAGTGTGTGTGATTGTTTATGCTGGGATACATATATATAACTGGAGCACAGCTGCCGGATTCTAAATGTTACGCTTGCATACAGTTAAATAAAAGGAGAGAAAAATAAAGGAAAACTATACCCCAGAACAATATAGGTCTCTATACAAAGATCTTGCTTCATGTAAATAAACCATTTTCATAATAACACACTTTTTTAGTAGCATATGCCATTGGGTAATCATAAACAGAAAATTGCCATTTTAAAAAACAAGGACAGCCTCCTGGGATCGTATGATTAAACGGTGCACACAAACATACCAAACAAACTATAAAGTTACTGTAGGTCACATGAGCCAGTTAACAGACAGAGTTCTGTCTTTTGCTTCCACACTTACAGTTAGAGTTGAAATATTTCCGGTCATCTCTGAGGAACCATGAAATGGTGGTTCAAGGCAAGAGATGTAAAAGGGAAATATTTACTTAAATATACATAGCAGTATGCTAAGATTCTTTAATATGTTTTGATATAAACTTATCTGTTGCACAAGTATTCAGTTTGGGAGTATAGTTTTCCTTTAAATAGATGCAATCGAAGTCCAATACCTCACTGGGCTGATTCATGGTCTAAGGAAAAATCTTAAAAAGAACAGTTTGGTGTAAAAATAAAAACTGGGTAAATAGGAAGTGCAAAAAAAAAAAAAAAACGTGTCTAATATAGTTAGTTAGCCAAAAATGTAATGTATAAAGGCTGGGGTGACTGGATGTCTAACATAATAGCCAGAACATTACTTCCTGCTTTTCAGCTCTCTAGGGTCAAGGCCACATGTGGCGTTTTTATGTCGCGTAAATATGCATCAATTGCACTACCACTGAAAATAATGGAAAACGCACTATAGCAATTCACACAGGTTGTTTGCAAGCTGAAGTCTGCCACAGGACACCAGTATTGATATTTAGCAGAAATGCCAATATGTCAAGAAACTACAAAATCAATAGACTCTATGGGATCTGCATGTTTGAAACATGTTTGAAACACAGCGTATTTTGAATATGGAGTACAAATTCTCATTGAGAACAATGAGAAGTGCATGTTGGGAAAAGAAACCTACATGTGGAAAAACACCATAAAAAACACATTGTGTGGTTTCAGTGTAATATTTACGCCCGACAAAGCGTTTTTAAAAACGTCTCGTGTGGCCGTGCCCTAACGCTGTGTTAGTCAGCGACTTGAAGGGGGGCCACAAGGGACATAACTGTTCAGTGAGTTTGCAATTGATCCTCAGCATTCAGCTCAGATTCAAAAGCAACAGTTATCACCCAGTTGGCGCTCCCCCAAGTCACTGATTGGTTACTGCCTGGTAACCAATCAGTGGAATCCAAGAGAGCCGCGAAGCAGGAAATGGTGTTCTGGCTATTATGTTTGACATCCAGTCACTCCAGCCTTTATAGATGACATTTTTGGCTAACTATATTAGAAACATTTTTTATTTTGCACAGCCTATCTATTTACCCAGTTTTTATTTTTATACTGAACAATGTCTTTAAGTTCAAATAGTAATCTAATGTCAAAACTGCTATTTATCTTCCACAGCATTGTTGTGAGGACTCTGCCCCGGGCGGCTCAGTAAGTGACCTGAATAGGAGGAGTTTAGGAAAGACAAATTTGTTGCATGTAACGTCCCCAGGCTTGCCAAGCACACTGACTCCAGGAGTTCTGCAAGGAAGGATCTGTGCCACTAGTTTCCAGAAAGATGCTGGCTTACAGGCCCACGGTTGTCCCACGAAGCATTGGCCGCCTTGCTGTCCTGCAACGCCACCTTGTATCCTTTGTTATGAAGAGCAGCCAGTTACAGACCTATGTGTGCAAGTGTTTACTGGCTGACACTATCATAATGGGTCAGGGGGCTAGAGAGTACAAAGTTAGTGTGCCATGCCCTGTAAACTGAATGTCAAGGATCTAATATGTAGGTCTATTATTTCTATTGGCATGGTTATCTAATAAACACACATTTCTATTTTGCAAAATGAAAGGAATGGAATTAATACTAATCAACTTTCCTGTATGAACTCGTTGGCATTAAAAGTAATTGCTTTGAAAATTATATGTAATTGCTGTTGAAAGCAGCACGTCTGCTTGTTTGTATTCTCTTGAGTTCCTGGTTCTGACTTCTTATACAACGTAGCAGACGCTAGCTGACTAACATACATAGAAGAGACCTGAACTGCTTCATTGTTTAAAGAGTCAAAATTGGTGCTTCGTAAATAAATAAATAAATACGAAGTACCTTTTTCACACTTTTTTTTTTTTAAACTGTACTGGACCTAGTGACACTGGGAGGTAATGGGAAATTTAATGTGGGTTCCAGCATGCAAAAACAGGGACAGAAAATAATTTACTGGCTTGATAAAGGACCAGTGTGGTCCAAAACATTGCTGGGTTGATGCCAAATTAAAAATAGGCAGTTTAATTTAGCCTGAAGTGATGCAGCAGTAAGAAATGGTGGTAGAAAATGCAGGCAGGGTGAAAACCTTGTCTCAGACGGCCGTAAGCAGACAGTTAACAGGAAAGCAAAAAAAAACAATGGGAATTTTAATTGCTGGATTATCATTTTTTTAAACGGAGATTCAGCTGTTCTAGTGCAGAGAGCACAGTAGTGCAAAGAAGTAAGCAGGTGAGCAGCGTTGGGGCTGATGCCTCGGGCAGCCGAGAACATTTAATGTAGACCAATCACCCAGATTAACAGAGTTCAAAAAACATTTCTGCTTCTGAAAATTTATGCCCTAATCTCTGTAAGGAAGAGACAAGACAGTTAGGGGCAGATTTACTAAATTCACATGAAGAATTCGAAGTTCAATCGTATTTTAATTAAATTCGAATCTTCGGATATGCAAATTAGGCAAATTCGACCATCGAATATTCGAATTCGAATGATTCGAATAAATTTTTTTCGAATATTCGATGGTCGAATAACTTCCCCTTTAAATTTTTATTTGACCACCTAGTTCGTCAGGATCAAGCTACCGAATTGGGAATCATTAGCTGATATCGAATAAAAAAAATTTGATCAAATTTTTTATATTCGATCGATCGAATTGCGGTAAAATTCTTCGAATTCGATAGTCGAATTCAAAGGATTTTACTTCCCCACTATTCCCATGGTCGAATTTCGTTTTTATTTTTTGAATTCGAAATTCGACCAATAGTAAATCTGCCCCTTATTGTCTTCTTTATTCTGTGAGTGTGTGTAGCAGACTTTCTATAACAGTGCTTGGTGATATGTGCAAGGAATCTGGGCAGTTGCTGTTTTGAAAATTGGAGGATTTGAATATCAATCGTGGGGATGATATAGCAGCAAAAATGGTCAGCATCCCTTTAAAATTAGTGCTATACATAGCAGCAGAATATGACAGTAGTCTATTTATGAATTTCTGTTGAGAATGTTTTCTACTAACCCTTATTAAAAAAAAGTCCATATTCATTTTTTAATTATGAATAAAGCACAACAGATGTTTGTTTTGTCTATTCCCTGTTCATATTCAGCTGAGAGATAATAAATATTATACTCACCATTTATGCACAGGGGATGATGCAGCCTACTTGTTAAATAGTTTCTGTAGGTTAATAGGCCCAGAATATGAACTTTGAGAGACAAGAACTTTACATGCCCTTTATACAGCGTTGTTTGCTGTTTTACACCTGAACTTGGTACCTGATTTATTTACTTGATAACACATGGGATAAAACACATGGAAATATCAGTCAGTTTCATACACATTGTTATCATCTACATATTTTATTACTTTATTTTCTTTTAAAATAATCAAGTATTAAGTGGGATCTTTGAAAAAATGTGTTTATCAAAAAGTACTTGTCTGCAAGCTAATGACACTATACTTTTTTAGCTATAGTATATTTACATTTAGTGGAAAGCAAGTAATTGTATCCACTGTATTTTGTTAGAATTACAGGTAAGACAGAGGAGTACATTGGTTTATAGTGAACGCTTCATTGCTGGCAGGTGACATTTAGAAACATTTTGACAAAATATGTTTGGGACAGATTTAGGTCTTATTGTTTTTCCTGGTAAAATATAGACTTGAAGGGGTTGATTTCCTTCTCATTATGAATGTATTTTCCTACATTCTGAAACAATTTTTCAAACAATAATATTTATCAATGGGTGGAAGTTAGAGTTCACCATTTCATAAATAAAATTCTAAAAATCCCACAGGAATGCAAAGAAAGTGAGTGAACTTTTCTGTGGTTAGCGGTAATCTCACATTTTTAGAAATCTGCCCCTAAAGGTGGCCATACACAAGCAGATAAAGCTGCCGATATAGGTCATATAGACCAATTTGACAGCTTATTTGCCTGTGTATGGGGGCTTCCGACAGATCTTCCCAGTCTATATCTGGACACGATATATAGATGGGGAAGATTTGATTTTCTCCCAACCGACCGACCCGTCCGTAGCCCATTGCCCTCATCATAATGTAATCGTTTGGCCATAGGGCCAAACATTCGGATTACCCATGATATAGTCCTGCAGTTTAGCGGCATATCAGGCAATATCCACTTGTTTGGCGAGGTCACCCAACGAGCGGATCTTTACATCTACAGCCAGCTTTAAAGTGAGACACTTGAATGCAACAGAGAGGACTGCGTTAACAGATGTCTGAGAAATACATACTTAGGGCTGTGATACACTAGGCTATTTAGGGAGATTGTTGCCTGGCGACCAATCGCCTCGATTTTGCGGCGACCAATCTCCCCAAATGCCTTCCCTCACTCTTTGCTGGCTTAAATGAAAAATCGCCAGCGCTAATCACACGCAGTGATTCGTTTTCCGAAGTTGCTTTGCAAGGAACTTCGGGCGACTTTGGAAACCGAATCGCCGCGTGTGATTAGCGATGGCGATTTTTCATTTAAGCTAGCGCAGAGGGAGGGGAGGCGTTTGGGGAGATTGGTCGCTGCAAAATCGTGGCGATTAGTTGCCAGGCAACTCAATCTCTCCAAATAGCCTAGTGCAGGGATCCCCAACCTTTTTTACTCGTCAGCCACATTCACAAGTAAAAAGGGTTGGGGAGCAACACAAGCATTAAAAAGTCTCTTGGGGTGCTAAATAAGGGCTGTGATTGACTATTCGGTAGCCACTATGTGGACTAGCAGCCTACAGGAGGCTCTGCTTGGCACTATGCTTAGTTTTTATGCAATTAAAACTTACTTGCAAACCTGAAATTCAAAAATAAGCACCTGCGTTGAGGACAACGAGAGCAACATCCAAGTGGTTGGAGAGCAACATGGTGCTCACGAGCTACTGGTTGGTGATCACTGGCCTAGTGTGTCACAGCCCTTAAACAAAGAAACCAATACTAGGATTGTGGGTAGACCATAGGGATCTAAAGGGTTTGTTTATAGCGTTGACTCATGCATTTTACCTTAGACAATGCCCCAGGGTGCGGTTCCATTATCAGGACAAGTTACATCTACAGTTTATCCAACTAACTTCTGGTAAGCACTCTTAGATATCTTTTCATCAGTACAAGTGATTTTTCTCTGTAGCGCAAGTAAAGATTAGAACAGAGGTGTTTAGTGCTTAGTTCCTAGATCAGCTAGTTCTATTCATCGATGGACCAATTTCACACATAAAAACATAGATCGGCAAACTTCCAAAAAAGTTCATTACTTTGCAGTATAACAAGTACAGTTGTTCTCAGAAATTTACATAGCCTGGCAGAATTTATGATTTCTTAACCATTTTTCAGAGAATATGAATGACAACACAAAAACTTTGCTTTCTCTCATGGTTATTGGTTGGCCGAAGCTATTTATTTAAAATAAACAGGTTGATGTTAAAAGCCAAAAAAAATAAAAATAAGTATAACTATTACTACCAACAAAACTATTAGAAAAAGTCAAGAGTAATTGGAAATAGTCACTGGAGGGTATACTCAAAGCTCACCCCATCCCAGGGTGCAAATCCAAGGCAACATTCCAAAAAAAAGTTATGTGAGTACCTCCAACAATAATTGGTCAATAAGTAGTTAAAAAAATAGAAAATTTATTAGGACATAAAGGACAAACTCTAATGCGTTTCGTGCCTGTTGGGTTACTTACTCATAGGCTAGAATGTTGCTTTTTTTTTTTTTGCAACAAAGCCATTTATTGTCAAACAACTGTGTTTACTCTTTTTAAATCATAATCACTACACAAATTATATATTTAGGTTTTATACCCTGGTGATTTGGCCTGATAGCATGCAATCTAACTTGACACAAAAGGATTAGAACGGCTGTTGACCCATTCGCTGCCAGCCGTTTTGTCCTAAATGCAAACATCTACTGCCAAGCAGTTTTTAGACATTTTGTACTCTTTCACTTTAAGGGCTTTTCCTGGGGCAGTCTTTTAGTTTACCCAGGAAAACAATATATTGTTTTTTTTCAAGACAACCTGAACTTTCAGAATATGCACTTATGTAATGTAATATGTAATTATACTTCTTTAAAAAAAATATAGGCTTCTAAGTGTCTAATAAAATGAAAAAAATCATGTTTCACATACTACAATCACATATATCAGAAATATAATTTATTTTATGTATGGGTACACAGCCGATTTGGAAAGTTCTATGTCTCCTGAATGCGGCAATACCAAATATATATAGTTTTATGGAGATTTCTCACTTGTATAGAGTACACTACCAAATTTACAAAGCATCGCTCCCCAAATGGCATACTTCTGATTTCAAGGCCAAACATTCCACTAACAGTAGGTTTACCCTAGAAAACTACCCATTATTATCTGGTGAATCAAAAATGGGTAACTATATCTATGTACTCCAAACTACCAAGCTGCAATTGTTTCCCAAAGTTATAATGTTTTATAGAAACTGGTGATTTTTTTTTTTTAATGACCTCAAAGCTTCCACTCTACAGCATGATATCTCCGACACATCATTAGTTATCAATGTAGAACACCCCAAATATGAAAGCCCGGTCCACTGAACAGTTTGATGCCCAGTATATATTTACTTAAGCACGTGGTACACATTCCCCCAAATCCAAATTGGGTATGCACGTCTTTCTACTCCAAAGCACCAATCTGCAAACCCTTCCTAAATTTGAAAATTTTTGGTGACAGTTTCTAAAATCACCTCAAAACTTCCACCTGCAGCATCGTATTTCCCACATACTTTTAGTTATCAAGACAATTCACCCCAAATATGAAAGCCTAGGGTCCTCTGAACAATCTGATGTCCCATATGTATAGGTGTACCCAAGCATGTGACATAGAGGGGGTCCCAAAAGAAAGGCCCCCATATGGTCTGTCATTTCAGGTACTGCAAAATCAACACATTTACATAGCTTTGGGGGGGGGGCAAAGTTAGAAAAAAGTAAGTTCACCCCAGAAAACCATATATTTTCGGAAAGTACACATTCCTGTGAATCCAAATCGTGTATGCATGTCTTTGTACTCCAAAGTACCAAGTCGCAAGCCTTTTCTAAATTTGGCCATAAAATCAAATGGTTTTTACTTTTTTGAGAATCGCCCTAAAAATATTGCAATTGGCCGCATTTATCTCACCCAATTTCTTACCTACAGTTGTAAAACACCATAAATATTGATGCCAAGGGTCTACTGAACAGTTTGAAGCGCAATATGCACCAATATACCAAGGCAGCTGGTATGCTCGGACCCCAAATAAAAATAGTGCATATGAGTTTTCTCTGCTGCCTATTCACCTTCTGTGAACATAGACCCTTGACTTCAGATTATGTGCCTCAAATCCCTCCTAACAGCAAAGACCCCACCAAAACCATATATTTTCAGAAAGTACACATTCTGACGAATCCAACAAAGATAAAGAAGTCTTTCTACACCAAACTGCAATGCGTTTCTAAACGTAGAGCTTTTTAAAACATTTCTGAAAATCGCTTAAAAATTTTGCAGTTTGCAACGCACAATTTTTCACGTACAAAGAAAAGTCACCTAAATATGGACATCTTAGGTCTAATGAATAATTGATGCCCACTATGCATAGATTTACCAAAGTACGTGGAGTGCACGGACCCCAAATGAAAAACATGGATATGAATTTTCATGCTAACCAACTAAGCTGCAGAAGAGAGAGCCCCAACTGTGCGTTATGTGCCGTAAGACCCCAAAACTGTAAAAAGACCCCCAGAACACCATACATTTTTGGAAAGCATATATTCTGGTGGATCAAACTAAGTAAAATATATCTTTCAATACCAAAGCACTAAACAGCAAAACTATACTAAAGATACATAAGGAACAATAATGCAGGGATAAAATAGCAATAAAACCACAAAAATAGCATAAATCAATGAATTAACAAAATAATTGATCCAACAGCATAGTAAGTGGCCCAAATTGATTATCCAATAGCCGCGCTGTTGAAATAACAAGTTTTTAGGCAAAGTTAACAGTACAATGAATAAGTAAGAAAAAAAACAGTGTGAGTTTGTCTGAGTGTGCAAATTCATGTAAATAAGTGTACCAAAGGGGCCAAGTGTGCTAAAATAAAAAATACCATTCTTTAATAAAATGTGTAAGTGTATAAATGTTCTGTAAGTGCAGGTAAGTTTGTAAAAAAAAAAACGTTTGTAGCAGGAAGATCACTGGAATCGTTGAAGGAGTCCCAGGCAGCGTGTCTGCAGAGTTTCAGCACAGCTGGAAGTGTTTGTTCAAGAAAGAGACGATAAGGAAGTAGCAGAGAAGCGCCATATATTGCACATCTGCTACTTTGAAGTCGGATCTGCGACAATCGCATCCCAGATCCAAGTTGACAGCCCCCCAGCCACGTTGCCCAGCGGGCTGTCATCCCTTCTTACTCCCTGCAGAGGCGGCAAAAGCCACCGATGCAGAGAGAAGGGCTCAGCTGCTGAGAACGGACGGGGTACGTGCTTTTCAGTCTGAGCCCTGAACCGCCAACACTTACCCGTACGTGCTTGGAGGTTAAAGGTAACGATCTTCAACTGATCTGTTTGTTTGTAATCAGTGGGTGTGTATAAAAGGCCAATGACTTTCTGGAGTCCTGACAGACCCTAGCATCTTTCATCCAGTGCTGCACTGATGTTTTTTGGATTGTAAGTCGTAGGGAAAGCAAATGAATTGTCAAAGGATCTGCGGGAAAAGGTAGTTGAACTTTATAAAACAGGAAAGGGATAGAAGAAAATATCAAAGGAATTCAGAATGCCAAAGAAAAACCCACAAATAACTTCAGGTGAAATACAGGACTCTGAAAAAAATGTGTTGTGGCATTTTCAAGATGCACAATAAGGAGGCACTTGAAGAAAGATGGACTGCATGATTGAGTTGCCAGAAGAAAGCCATTACTACGCAAATGCCGCAAATTATCCTGCTTACAATATGCCACAGAGACAAGCCTCAAACCTTCTGGCACAAAGTCATTTGGAGTGATGAGACTAAAATTGAACTTTTTAACCACAACCATAAATGCTACATTTGGAGAGTCAACAGGTACACCATTCCTACTGTGAAATATGGTGGTGCATTGCTGATGTTTTGGGGATGTGTGAGTTACAAATGCACAGGAAATTTGGTCAGAATTGATGGCAAAATGAATGCAGTAAGTTCTCAAAAAATACTGGAGGAAAATTCGCACTCATTGGCTGGAAGCTGCGCATGGGACGTACTTGGACATTCCAACATGACAATGATCCAAAATGCAAGGCCAAGTCGACCCCTGTCATTGGTTACAGCAAAATAAGTGAAGGTTCTTGAGTGGCCATCTCAGTCTCCTGACTGAGCCACTGCAGGGAGACCTCAAACGTGCAGTTCATGTAAAACAGCCCAAGAATTTATGGGGAACTGGAGGCTTTTTGCCAGGAAGAATGAGCAGCTTTACCGTCTGAGAAGATAAAGAGCCTCATCCACAACTAACATAAAAGACTTCATGCTGTTTTTGATGTTAAAGGGGCAATACAGGGTATTAACTGGGGTATGTAAACATTTGATCAGGGTCATTTGGGTAGCTTGTGTAATGATTATGATTTAAAAAGAGTAAACACAGTTGTTTGACAATAAATGGCTTCAGCCAACCACTTACCATGAGTGAAAGAAAAGTTTTTGTGTTATCATTCATATTCTCTGAAAAATGGTTAAGAAAGCATTTATTGATGCATGGTATAGCAATGCGTTTCGGCTCACATCATCCTGACGATGGCTCCATGTGAGCCAAAACGCGTTGATATACCATGCACAAATAAATGATTTGTTGATACACACCGAATGGTGATAGCACCCAGCAAATGATCTGGTGGCAGTGTATGGCAGTTTACTAGGGGAGGCAAAAAGCAGCCAATGGTAACTTGATGAGCAGAAATTCATGTATTTTGATACAGAGTATATAACTACACTCTTTGCACTAGTGTTGTGGCTTCACCCCATCCTGCAACAACGCAAGTTGAAGATGTGTGACAGCAACCCTCAGTGATTGATTAGGCTTCAAATATGTTAAAATATTTATGACAATAATAACAACAAAAGTTGAATTAGAAAGCAAATGTATTATAGTATATTATAATATAGTGCTTTTCTTTGGTTTTTAAAATACTTCATGTGGACTTTGTTTTAACCATGTTTTCCCATTTTAAGTTACACTGTGGATAACAACCTTCTAACCAGAGAACAGAGACAGTTCTATGAAGAAAATGGATTTTTGGTTATAAAGAACTTGGTTTCAGCTGCTGACATCGAAAGCTTCCGGTAAACTTTTTTTTTTCGATTTGATCGAATTTTCAAAATTCACTGGTCGAAGTGGTCTTCAAAAACATTTGAAAATTCAAATCTTTTTCAAAATTCGATCGAACTTTGAATCCTTCATGTGAATTTAGTAAATCTGCCCCTAACTTTTCTTTTGCCTAGCGTTGGGCATCTAATTGATTACATAGAAATATTCTGTTCAGTTTGCGTCTGGAGAGTCTGTGCACTTGCACAAACTACTAATTTTAATATTGAAGCTTTTTTTCATAGCAATATGGTATCTAAATAATAGATTCTTGGGGAAGGGAAACATTCTTGAAATGGAAATGAATTATGTAATATCTCATTTTTAGGTTTGGCGTTTTCAAAATATTTACATTAAGAATTATTTTAGCAATTAGTTTACATAAATTTTATATGAGGGCATAGAGTTTTTCAGTGTTAAAAGAAGAAGTTTTGTAAAGTATACATTCTAGCAGAAAATAGCTTATCTCCTCATATATGTTAAAGAGCACCTGTGGCTTAAAAAAGTTACCCCCAACTGAAGGTGCGGGCTGATAGAGCCCACATTCCGGTTGGGGGTACCAGTACTTTTTAAAAAGAAAAAAAAAATACCCCCCACCAGTGCAGGCAAGCTCGCACTGGGAGGGGTAACTTTTTTAAGTCATAGGTGCTCTTTAAGCAATTCATGAGCAATACATTATGATACCGCCGGATATAGAGTATTGGATACAATAATGCATAGATGATGGTATTTTCTACTGCATCCTTGTTGTACTTCTTATTCTTATATGGAAATGATAATCAAAAACTTTTAATATACAAAAAAGTATTCGGTTACTAAGAAAAGGAAGCTTTTTAATTAATTAATTTATTTATTTAGGTAAAATAAAGTGGAGAAAAAAATGTTAAATGCTTATATTTTAGAAAATGTCCCATGTGCTTAAACAAAGTGCACACAGTCTTTTGCTGGAGTACAAGCTTTACCATAATGTCTGACACTTCAGGTATTGGGACTTTTCCACACAGGTATTATTTAATGCGCTTGAAAAACAAGTTCCAGAGTCTGATTAAAAAGCAGCACATTTTTCATAGTCCCAAGGGATGAGCAAATAGGATAAACCCTTGAATCCTGTTTACAAATGACACAACAGTTTTCAGACTTCTTATCTAGTGATGCTAGAATTGTTTGGTTAGTTATGTGTAACCAGTGTCCATCCTTCTAAACATTGGAGGGTTTATGTATAGTAAGTACCAACACAGCTTCCACTGGTGCAGTGCACAGCTCTCTTAGTGATAGAGCTCAGAAGCAATAATGCCTATGTAACAGACTGGTAGGGATAATTCAAATTGAACTGATTAGCATTCCTGCTCTTCTAAGTCTAAGGCTTGGTGCTCGGTGTCCACACTACAGGGAAATTCTCCCCAGAAGCTTATTGGACATATACACTACCACATAGAGAGGGTCAAGCATGTCACTGATCTCCTTGAACTGTTCTCCAGGCAGGTGCCAACCCTGTGTATGCCATGTTCCAACCCTGCCTTTCACTTTAGGGGTTCTGTAAATTCCGTTCAATCTCTTCAAATATTTTGGAAATAGAGCATGTTACAAAAACATATAGGCAATCTACTTGCTATGTGTCTTGGTCTTTACTTTGTTATAAAGTATTCTTAGTTTGAAGTGCCAATGTATAGAATGCCAACTGCTTTTTTTAAGGTAATTACTGAACCGTGGTTAAGTTTGAAAAAAATTCAAGCGTTGTCTTATTTTCATTCTTTCTCCAGGAAAGAGTTTGAGAGACTGTGCAGGAAAGAAATCACAGTGCCTGGGCTACTGATTATGAGAGATGTAGCAATTTCAAAGTCTGAATATGTGCCAGACCAAAAGGCTATCACAAAGATTCAGGACTTTCAGGAAGATCCTGAGCTATTCCGATACTGCTCCCTGCCTCAGGTAACATGGATTAATAAATAAAGGTAATCAATAAAGATCAAAGATTGCATCTCTGGAAAAAAACAGTCTGTGACATAAAACGTCCATCATAATGAAATATATTTGCATTCTAAACAGCACTGAACTTTAAAAATGAACCAACCCCCCCCCCCCATCATGATACCTGCTCATGCCTAACAATATATGGAGTGTTATGCTTGGCTTTTATGGGCAGCTAAAAAAATCCTGTGTGCCTTTGCATTTGTATAACAGAAGACTGCACAGGTCTATTTGCTCGACTACAAAAAGAAAATTGATAATAGTATTCCATTAAAAAAGAACTACAGTTAATCACAGCCATATAATGTATAGGAGTGGATATCGGCTTTAAACATTTATGACAGTCAGAAAGGTGTCCATAAATATCGAACATCGAGTACTGCTCATATTTAGTTTTTTTGTCATCCCTTTAGGGCTGTAGCATACACAGCATTTAGATCGCTGCTAGTTGTTTCAGTGATCCGAATGCTTACTACCACTTAAAGATAGCAATAGGAATCCGCAATCATAGTCAGCTTGCAAACCTGCTAATGCCCTTAAGGTCCCCTTTAATTAAAGGGAACTATCGGGAAAATGAAAATTTAATTTAAGCTTCAGCATACTGATATATTAAGTTTTTTAATATATTTAAAAATTATAAAATTGCTCAGAAGCACTTTTACCAGCAATCAGTTGCAGAAGTAGATTAATGTTCCACAGTCCTCCCTAGGATGGCCACAAAATGTTCAGTGTACCATAACCCTTCTAGTGATGATGAGTGATTTGTTAATCTATAAATAAGTCTGTTTTATCTGGTAATTTCTGTGTCTAACTGGAGATATGTTCTGTAATCTAGATTGTTAAGTATGTTGAGTGCTTTACGGGACCAAACATCATGGCTATGCATACCATGCTTATTAACAAGCCACCTGATGCAGGTAGGTCATAGTTCAAGCATTAACTCGCATATCTGAATCTCTGATATAATATACATACACTGTGACACTGTGGTTGGGGAAGAGGTAAAGAAAAAACACATTTAGAATATCAGTATTAAAATAGTTAACTGGAACTGGAAAAATTATTTTATTACTCTAATAGTCCTGCTCCTTGTCCTTTTTGATGGGGGGGGGGCAGGTTACATTTCTCAAAATTTTCTTTTTCAGCAGACTGACTGAAACTAAAGAGAAACGGATTTAAATAGATGAGGTTCAGACCCTGCTTTATGTAAACCTCGTACAAAACACATAAAGACAACTTTCTTAGAGTTGCATGATTATTCATGTCAGGATTATTTAAAGATCTTTATATCTTCACAACTCCAAGTGTTTAAGTGTATACACTTCTGAAACAAATTACATTTTCCTCCAAATCCCTTGCAAACATATCAAAACAGAGTCACAGAATATAAAATAAAACAAGTATCTGTCATAGTAACAGAGTTAGATATTTCAGTTAGATATAGCTCCATATTCTTATGAATCAATAGCATGCTGCATCAAGCTTATTTGTACCACTACCATTTTTTATTACTGCATGTTCCTGAAAATCCTGTTATCTTTGACTACTCATGAACTTTTACCTTTGTCACAGGCAAGAAAAGTTCCCGGCACCCTATGCACCAAGATTTGCACTACTTCCCCTTCAGACCATCAGATCGCATTGTTTGTGCTTGGACAGCCATGGAAAGAATTGATCGCAGTAATGGCTGCCTAGTTGTAATTCCAGGGACACACAAGGAAACACTGAAGCAGCATGACTATCCAGAATGGGAGGTATAAAGGGGAGACATACTGCCCTCCACAAAACATTTCATTTTCTATAACTTTTCACTTAAACATGATCCAGAAATGGTAGACCCCTCTTTTTAATTAAGAGGAACCATGCAAAATATCAGAGTATTAGACCTTTCAATTAAAAAAGGTGAAATCACACACCTCTGCAGGATGCAAACAAGACCTGTAGTCCAGGTAGAATTAATGAATTGCTAGTCCTAGAAAATGTAATAGGTAGAAAAATGAATTGAAAAGGAGACATACAACATTCCAGACCATCCTTACTCATAAATACCCAAGTATTTTATACAATTTTGAAGTTACAGAAAATTTTGCAGTACATACATTAGTGTGCGTTGAAGTGGTTTTATTGTGTGCTTGTACAAATGAGGAGAAAGGAAGAACTGGACCTGTGGAAATCATCATAACTCCACTTATGTAAGCAGGGACTTCAGATCCCACATTGGGCATGACTATGTCAAGAGGGGTATGCCTCAAAATAGTACCATTTATTCCTGGACACATCAGGCATGCAGTACCTGGTGCCATTCAAAGAACCAGTTACTTGGAACAATCCGCTATAAGAATATGGATGTATTATAGTATAGTTCAGTTACAGCCACATCAGGATATCTAAATGCTCTCTTTAGTGGAACCAACGTTATTTATTTAAGTGCCATTAGAGTTTTTTTGTGTACAAAGATTAAAAGATGTATAAAGGAATCTACTCCTGTATCGGTTAATTGTAGCAAAATGAGCTTCACAACATGAAAAAAAATTGTGATTCTATTTATTCTTGCTTCTTTATTGCTTTCTTTTTAAAGGGTGGAGTGAATAAGATGTACCATGGTGTTCGTGACTTTGATCTCAGCATTCCCAGGGTCCATCTTGTCATGGAGAAGGGAGATACTGTATTCTTCCATCCCTTGCTCATCCATGGCTCTGGAATGAATAAAACAGCAGGATTTAGAAAGGTATATATATATATATAAGTATTCACACAAAGGAAAGTCTTAAAATGAATAGGGCTAAAAAGGCCATGTTTTATATACTGAACATAGTGCACCCGCCTTGCTTGTCAATAGCAGCAATGATTCATAACTTCAAACTTGTCACAGGGGGTCACCATCTTGGAAAGTGTCTGCGACACTCACATGCTCAGTGGGCTCTGAGCAGCTAAGCTTAGGGGTTGTTGCAAATTATCAAACAGAAAATGAGGCTGGCCTGTAATAATAATCCCTGTAGCATCAGTTTATATTATATGCTGATGCTAATTGCACTGGTTTCTGTGCTGCCATGTAGTAATTATATGTATTAATGACTAATCAGACTTATATTGTGACATTTCTATTCTATGTGTTCTGTATATTGTGAGTTGGTCCCTAAGCTCAGTAAGTAACAGCAGCACAGAACATGTGAATCAGTGAATCAGCAGAAAAGAAGATGGGAAGCTACTGGGGCATCTACTGGGGAGACACAGATCTTTACTGCTAAAGGGCTGTGGTCGGCTTGGGCTGGTACAGAAGCACAAAACATAATGTACAACATTTCTAGCCTACTTCTTTAGTTTCACAGGAGTGTCCAGCTGAATGCCAAGTGGCCCATTAAATGATGTTTGTGTGGCATTCAGCCTGACCATAAACTCTTCTGATGTTAAGTGATAATTTGTCTATTAAACTGGAAAAGTTATACAGTACTTACGTACTTACAAGTGTATCCGTATATTATCCAACTTATCCAACTTGTAAAATTTAACAAATCTTTTCAGGTCAGTCTTGATTGAAACTGAGATATGATATTGTCTGTGCTTCTTTTCAGCAGGCAAGGGGAAGCTTTTCAACCCACACAATTGTATTTTACTGAGAAGGGTCTTAGAATTTTACAAATTAGCTGCTTCTTAACTTGAGATTTGTAATTAATTGTAATTACAGACAACCTGTCTCTAATGTTGGTTTCACACATCAAACCAGTGATGCAGTGGGTGGGGATTGTATTTGTATGGATGCCATTTTTTTTATGATGCCATTTTTAATCCAACTAATATATATTGTAAGCCCTGTCTTATTTAATTTTCTGAACTGAGAAATATATTTAAAACCAACTGTTTGTTTTGCTTTTTTTTTTTCTTCTGTAGCTATTAAGATGGGAAATTTATTCCTAGGGTAAGCATGAAGGAAATAAAAAGTGCTTTTAAATGTGCATTACATAAATAGGCCCCATCATCCCACATGTGATGCCTGTGCCCCAACATTAAAAATAAATAGTTCTTTATACAGGGTATTTAAATAGGAATGATGATTTGAATAACCAACTCCACGCCATCTCACAATTGCTATAGTGATGGTGAGGTCACGTGTAGAAGCCAAGTACTTTCAATTTTACCGTTATACACTGTTTAGAGAGACATGGGGAAGCAACAGCGCGAAAAGTTTACTCATCATATCCAAAGCACTGGAAATTGCCTAGAATAAAAACAACATACAACTGTGTTTTTTTTGCCTTTATTGATTCCCCTTATTACCATTGAGATCAGACAAGTTTAAATAGAGAAAAATAAGCCATCCATTTTTCCATTCACTGCCTCAAATAATCTATTTTATTTATCCGATATCTATATGATTATGCATTTAATATGTATAGGGTCCCTGAGCTGACCTAGGCATATAAAGTAAATAAATAATAATTGGTTTACTCATTGCTAAGACCCTGTGTTTTGTACCTGCTCACATACAGTAGGTGTTTTTTTATATATAAATAATATATTAGCCATTTTTTCAATTGTGTCCTCTTTAGGCAATATCTTGCCACTATGCCAGTGCAGACTGTCACTATATTGAAGTGAAGGGCACCACCCAGGAGAATATTGAGAAGGAGGTGTTGGAGCTTGCACAAAAGCGCTATGGGTTATCTGGTCTCACTCTAAAGGTAAGCATTTAATACTTGAATTCCCAACCTTGTAGCCACAAAATCTAATATCTGCTTTTAGAATGTACTTTTAATGGGACCGATATAGTGCATCACTTCCAGAATTCAATGAGTGGATCAACAAATTCAAACACATATTTCACAGGTGTTATGTAATGTGGGCCTGAGAAAATGTTATCACAATACAAGGAATACTACTGCCAAAATAAAAACGATTTTTCCTAAAAAGAATGCGTAATACAGGTATGGGATCTATTATCGGAATGCTTGGGACCTGTTTTTTTTTTTGTGTTATTTTTTTACTTTCTGTAATATAGAGCTCTTTGTCTTAAGCTTTATATATTGAAATATTCTATGATCTGATCATGAATTAATGTTAATCTTAACCTCAAGAAAAAGGTACAGTATTTTAATTATAGATAACAAGCAAATCTGCTTCAAAATGAAGAATGGGTTGTAGGACAGTGTTACAGTCACTTTTTTTATTTACATAGGAGAGTATTTTTTTTTGTATTAGTACAGTGCTAATATATGACACAGGGAAGCAAAATTATTGTTTACCAAAAAGCTAATTTGAATTTACTGCACTGCTAATTAGAAAGGAATTTTGCTGTTTTAGTATCCTAAGGCTATTTAAAAAAATCTTAAACAAACAAATATTGTTTATCCATATTGGATATATGCTAACTTATGGGTTTCTAGATAATGGATCTTTTACCTGTATGTCGACAATTTCACTTTCATATTTCCAGCTTATCGTTTGCATATTTATCAATTAAACTAAATGATTTTTCTTTTGTAGGATACTTGGATGATTAGGGGCCGGCTTATAAATGGAGAGAGAACAAATCTGTAATTTGTTTTACATTTAGTGGCGAATAAAAGAAACTGGTCCGAATGTCCTATGTAATTGCTGTTCAGATAATTTAACATATTTGTTGCAATGGAAATTTTACTTGTTGCTTTGTTGCCACAGTTTAAGATATATAACCTTTAATATTTTGTATATGATAAGTTGAAAGAAGTAAAATAAAATCATAATTTTCAGATGTTATTTTCTCCAAAATTGTAACATTTGTAATTTGTCAGCTGTAGATTGACTGTATATCCTTTGTAGTTTTATATAACCATCAAGGCAGAACACACTGGAAGCAACATTTTACATTCATCAGCAATGTGTAACTTAAAACTACAACTGCAGAAAATCTTCACAAATGCAGTACTGCAAAATACAGCTAAACACAGTGATACGTATTGTGTGGACTTGACTGCACCCTAGAAGAAAATATCATTGTACTATATGAAATAAAACAAAATGTAAAATTGAAAATGTGTTTCAAATAAAGCTCTAACATGTAAAGAAACTGCCTAACCTAACTTGG
>CM044436.1:60245184-60258642 GCA_024363595.1 Xenopus borealis | reverse complement strand
GCCTTGCAACTTGACAATGGCTGGTAAAGGAATTGTATAGCAGGAGCAACTCTTAAGTATACTTGTCTTTTTAAAGACAATTCACTGATACTATAGACCTTCACTATTTATTGGGCCTCTAGACCTTGCTGGGCTATTGAGTTAAGACAAAGTAAGGAGTGCCTCGTTTTAGGGATCACTAGTTGCAAATGATTACAAATAGTGGTACACTAAGGTATAGAATTGCAACCATGGTTTATAAAATGATGGCAACTAGAAATTACATCGAAATAATAGATATTTTGTTGGTGCAGTATGCCACTCTATATGATGTGTTAGACTGAATGGGCTGCAGTTGTGGGATTCAGGCCTACATTTACACACTGGGTTCAGTTGCTCTACACCAGTCCAGTAGCCAGAATTCATACTAACAAACTGGTGTCTGGGCCCTTTGCCCCACGGAAGGGCACAAGGCATGGGTGCCAGCTCTCCCCTTATCTCTTTGCACTGGCTCTAGAGCTCCTATCAGCATCAATCCGAGCATGCCCGCAGCTCAAGGGTCTGCTCTTTGGGGAAGTGGAAGAGTGAATATCCTTATATGCAGATGATGTATTGGTATACCTAGCAGACTTGGGGCAATCCCTCACAGCACCACTTGGACTTGTGAACCAATTTGGGGGGAACTGGCAAAAGTCTACATATATGTTATTAAATAAACCTTCACCCTCTCCACATTCACCCACCCTACATCTACAACAGGTGGAGGTATTTAAGTACCTGCGAGTCTGGGTCAGTCCAGCGCTGCACAAATTCAGAAAATTAAACTTAGATCCAGCAATGTGGCAGATAAGTATTAATCTCACGCACTGGGTGGGCCTCCCGCTTACTGCTAGCACATATTAATCTTATAAAAATAGTAATATTGCCCAAACTATTATACCTTTTTAACAACACCCCTCCCCTCCAGCATGTTTGACAGGCTTGACTCAATGACTTGCTCCTTTATATGGGCCAATAAGCAGCCTTGTATAAGCTTCAAAATCCTAACGGCTCCCAAGAGCAGGGCCATTTACATTTTGTTATGTTAAATAAAAATGAAAAGTTTGACTTTTCACAATAGCAGAGGTTGCTGCCCTTAAAATGAATATAAATATGAAATTGATATGTATGTTAACAAGTTTTGTTTTATTATAGCAACTGCTTTATGTGTGAATATGTTCAAACAAATAAATAAAAACTTTAAAAAAATAAATAAAGTCCTATGGGACTAGAAGAATTCAGTGGCCAGACTCCTCCTCCTCCTCCAGTAACATTCCTATCTGATACATGAGGAATCTGTGACTCTCCCTCAGTCCCTTTCAGAATTGTACAGGACAACATAAAACCAGAAAGGATGAAAGGGAAACAAGTCCTATTTTTTAGCTGTGCTGCAGCAATTGTGTTACTGGCAGGTAAGTACAAGCTTGATCTACATTTTCTAAAAACAGGCAAATACCAATGAATCTGTACTGGAGAGTAAATGGTAAATCAAAATATTTTTAGTGCCCATGCAGAATTTCCACTAGTTTTACTAAATTGTAAATTTATTGCTCATTGTAGTAGTTGCCAATTTTATGAGCGTTTAACACTGTTAATTAGATAGGTAATAAGTAGTAGTATTTGTGTTTGTTGGTTACACAGACATTGCTATATACTGCTCTTTGTGGTTTATTTACATATAGAGACACTATGGTATATTTTTCACCTGTGAAAATAGGGTGGACATATTCTACTCATGTGTAATTGTAGTGGCACAACTGTGCACAACATTGCCAGATAAAAGAAGATAAAAGTCCTAAAAACTTTTGTTTGAGTTGCTCCTTACATTACTACATACAAAAATGGAGACATTTAGTAGTATAACTGTTCCCTAGGGCTAGCTTGTCCAAGGACTGGGATGTGAGCTATCTATCCTTACTGTAATGCAAAGCTTTGCATTTTATCACAATCCAAAACAGTGCAGCGTGGGAATACACCTCTTAATTTGCCCCTAGGATATGAGTGATTTCCATCTTGTTTTGTGAATTACTTATTTGCTTATTGTATGGTTTTTTTAAACTACAATTCCCAGCATCCCTGACAGCTTATACGTAGTTAAGTGGTAGTTTGATGTGTAGTCCAACAACATCTGGAGGACAGCATGATGCACATACCTGACTACAATTTTGTTTAGGTTCATTTTAAAAATGCTGACTTGTGTAGACAGTTATTGCCAGCTGCATAGGTTTCTGAGATTTGTAGTACAGCAACAGCAAAAAGGCAACAGGCTGAACAAGACTAATCTATTTTAACTTGTTGGTAAATGCATATTGGGTTATAAAGCCATTGTTCGTGACATACATATTTCTTGTGATGGCAATACAAAGTAATATATCTCTACCCATGCAGTAAATTGTTATATTTAGGGTAGAGGCACACAATGCTTTTTGGGGGAGATTAGTCACCTGGCGACAAATCGCCTCTCCCCGAACTGCCTCCCCGCCAGCTAGAAAACAGCCTGTGTGTCCATAGCCTTAGAATCACACCATTCATTGTTATAATATGACTTTCCTTTGTCTTGCTTTTAGTTTTACATGAAGGTGAAAGTGCTGCAGTTAGAAGTAAAGATGATCCTGCCCCAGACCATAAAGAAAGTAAGTCAAAGCTATATTATGGGGTAAAGCTATATGGTGGAATATCAGCAGTCTCCCAAAATCTCTTTCTGTCTGCACCTCTTTTGCAAAATATGTGTTTAAATCAGGTACCCAGACTCAGACGCAGCTAGTTATGAGCATATAGAAACCATATGTGATTATTTGCTATACATACTAACATCTACTTGTGGAGCTGGTCACAGTGATTAAATATTAATTTTTGCCACCTTAGGTTTGAAAAGTAAAATTTTTATGCAAGGATCGGAGGCTTCCAATTTTTTCAAGAAGCGTGGCAAGAGATCATCCAAGTCCCAAGATGAAATAAATGGTAAGTCTGTTTGCTTCATGGCAAGTTGTTTTTCTTCCCATCCCACAGTTTCCAGGATTCCCACTGACTCTATTAACATGTATTACTGAAAAGAGTTTGTATGGTTCCTTCAGGCACAGAGATTGCTCTGAAGCAATGGGTTTGTCGTATTACACTGCTAATCTGTGCTACCTCATATATTTTTCTTTCCTTCTGCCCAAAGCATCAAATCTAGATTTTCTTGGATCTTCTCTGCTAGAAATAACAGAGAGATTTTTATATGTCCTTACCTGGTAGGCTGGGAAGGGAATTGCCATTAATTTGGAGGGCTCAAAAGAACCGCTTGTCCTGAAGACGATTACCATTCCAGATCAGTAGGTCCTGCACTTTAGAACTTCAGATAATTAAGAGAATATATATAGCACAAAACTATAAACTATAAACTTGGTCTCAGTTGTAATACTGTAAATAAATGAAGTCCAAACTACAACCCTCCAGCAACTGTTGTGTTACAACTCCCAGTACCCACACAATAAGGAACCCTTTAATAATTAAGAAGGTTTCTTTTATCCTTGTATGGCAGTACGGATCTGACCGAAGTCAGTAGTATACAATTAAATAATCAAGGAAAGAAAAAGTACCCCACTTATACAATCTCACTATATAGTTTACTTAATTGAGTAGTTCACAACTCCCAGTACCCTCAATAGCCTTCTGCTGCCTGTGGACTGCTGAGACTTGTTTACTACATATACCATATTGAGCAATCACATTTGTTACTTTTAATCCCATTTTTACTGCTGCATGACAGCCAAGGCTAATGAACGCTCTACCCCTACCTAAAGCTGACCTTGATAGCTAGGACAATTGGAACCAAAGGGGGTTATTCTGGTTGCTAGGGTACTCCAATAAGCTGCTATTAATCACCCTGATGGCTGCACCTACTGATGTAGATCAGTTGCATAGCATTTCTTAGGGCCGGTACACACGGGCGTTTTGGACCTGCGCTCCCCTGCGTTGCGTTTGGCTGTGCTCAGCCGCAGGGGAGCGCAGGTCTAGACGTACCTCATTTTGTTTAATGAGGTTGTACCCACGAGACGCGTGTAAGCGCCGAACGCAGATTCAGACGCAACATGCTGCATTTTTCCTGCGTTTGGCGCCTACATGCGTTCGTGTGAGTACAGACCCATTGAAAATAATTGAGTGCGTCTATACCTGCACTCCCCTGCGGCTGAACGCAGCAAAACGGAACGCAGGGGAGTACAGGTAAAAACGCCTGTGTGTAAGGGCCCTTAGTCTAGTCTAAATTACTGTTACCGAGCATAGTTCTCAACTTTCTTTGTAGGCAATGCAAGGAAAAACAGATTTTCCTTTAAAATTCACTTTCATTTCAGCCTCTTGGGAAAATGTCAAATACATCACAATATTCCCCTGCACCTAATTTACTGTGTTTACTGAATATTGTTTTATCTGCATTTTGACTGAAACACTACAAAGCACTCCCTATACTGCCATAGTTGGAATTGCTATTCCACCACAGAATGCACCTTTATACTTTAAAACTGACTTCAGGGATGTTTATGTTCGCTTCAGTAACACAGTGGTCTCTTTGGAAAGGCAATGTGAGCTTGTGTGTGCTCACAGAGCAGCTCTGAGTCTCTGGTATGTGTAGGACCCTATCAGTCCTCTGAAGGAGGTACAGGTCATCATGGAGAAAATCCCATATCGCTCTTGCCTTCAGCTGCTCTGTACTCAGCTACACATTACATTTGTTGATCATCTCTCACATTTGTTTACTTTTCTAATTTGGGGTTATCTCCAAATGTATATTTTATATTCGATAATGTTGTTTTATTATCTAAGCTTCCCTGCTGTACCTTCTTTTGCTCTGTAATATCAATCTTGTATCATATCTTAAAGTTGTGTACAAAATTACAAAGGGACAGATTTGATTAAATAATGGTAAGTATGTTACTATGCAATAGTTATTACCAAGTAAAATAAGCCCCACTGGAGGTTAATAATAAAAGCTGCAGAGAAATGAATTTGCACTGCCATTACAATGTGCATGTAAGCAAACACCCTTTAAACAGAAATAGGGTCCTTTTATTGCCATTCTTATCACTCTGCTGTGTGAAATAGGCACAAGAGGCAGTAGATAGGCATTAAATATTTTGGTGCCACTGAATATTCTTGGTATCCAATGACCAACATACATATAATTTGAAAAGAGATTTAAAAATACATTTTATTTAAAAAATATGTTCTGTAAAAATAAAATAAAAACTAGGGTTTCACAGAATCCTGGTTTTTGCATATTTTGCAGGATTATGATTACGTTTTACAGAACACTGTAACAGTGTTGTGTGACCTTAAAGGGTACCTATCATCCTATGAAATTATACCAAATCCTCTACTATCATGTTAACTGAGCATAAAACAAATTTTACTTAAAGTGATACTGACACAAAAAAAAACTCAAAATATTAATGTACATTTAGGGGCAGATTTACAAAATTCGTGTGAAGAATTCGAAGTTTGATCGAATGCATAAAATTTGAATCTTCGAATATGCAAATTAGGTAAATTCGACCATCGAATATTCTAATTCGAATAATTAGAATATTCAAATAAAATTTTATTCGAATGAATAATCGATTGATCGAATTTTTTCTATTCGATAATTCGTTCGATCAAATTGCGGTAAAATCCTTTGAATTCGATATTTGAATTTGAAGGATTTTACTTCACATGGTCGAATTTTGAATTTTTTTAAATTCTAAATTCGACCAAGAGTAAATCTGCCCCTAAATGTTACCTATAGTTCATGTTGATGAATGTGGTGTTTATACAAATGGCCTGCTGGTGTCACTGTGAACAGGACTTGTACTGTGCATACACAGGTCTTTCTGTACAGCTTGAAAGTGAAAGTATAAGCACTGTTATACTCATCACATCCTCGTCGCCATTTGTTGTGTTTGGTAGCCGAGGATGAGCAGAGTATAACAGTGCTTTATTAGCAGGTTCATGCAGCCATTACATAACAGCAGTAACTCTTACTTTCACTTTCAATCTGTAGAGAAAGTCAAACACAACAATAAAGTTGTAAAATAACAAATCAGAGGATGTTCTGGCAGTGACAGCAATTAGACGAAAGTTATGTTTGACAAATAGTAGTGACAGACATCCAGTGATATAAATCAGATAGGCAATACATGCAGAGATATTATCTTTAGCTGACAGAAATATTATTACCTGTCTGATTGACTAAACGACCGATTGCCAAGGTCCGAAAATTGTACAAAACTTCTATGCATACAACTATATATTTGTTTATATGGCCAGCTTTATATTAAACAAATTAGTAAGAATTTGTGACCTTCTTTGTTTTAGAATTCATGGCAGAAATTATTTTGTAGAGGTTTTCATAAAGGCATTCTTTGCATCATCCCTAAATCTCATGTATGTATCAAGTAGGACCTGAGGAAGGAGAAATGTGAGGGGAGGAATTTCCAGAAACCAACTTGCTGCTGTGTAGCTTTCTTCATTGGTTACCAGACTGTAAGCAATCAGTGACTTGAGGTGGGCAATTTGTGTCATACCATTTTGCCTTTGAATCTGACCTGCATGCTTAGAATAGAAAAAAAAAATCTGACTAACTGAACAGTTATATCCCATGTGACCCCTTCCCCTTCAAGTCACTGACTTGTGTAGTAAGAGGTTAGAGAGCTGCTAAGGAGGATGTTGTGCTCTGGATATTACGTTGGACATCTGGTCACTCCAGCTTTTATAGCTTTTTTAGCTAACTAGCCATATTAGAACCTTTTTTTTATTTTGCACAGTATCTATTTTTTACACTGAACTGTTCCTTTAAACAATGTGTTTAAACATATTTACGTCCCCTCTGACTAAAAAGTAAGTTATGCTTGCTAATTTGTTTCTTTGGGTTAAATGAAAACTATATCTCTCACCATTTTCATAATAATAATATACTTATTTTTGGTAGTATGTGCCCTTGGATATTCACAAATACGAAATTGCTATTTTAAAAAATAAGGAAAGCCCCCTGGGATCATATGATTCACGGTGCACACAAACATACCAAACAAACTATACTTGATAGGTTACACTAGCCAATTAACAGACAGAGTTCTGTCTTTTGCTTCCACGCTTCTTGTTACAGTTAGAGCTGCAGTATTTCTGGTCAGGTGATATCTGAGGCAACACACAGACCATAATAAAATGGTGGTTCAAGACAAGTGATGTAAAAGGGCTATATTTACTTAAATATATATATATATATACCAGTTTGATAAAATTCTTTAATATGCCACTTATCTGTTGCTCAAGTATTAATTTTGGGGATATAGTTTTCCTTTAACAGACTAGTAGCAAACTTTGCAATTGTATTACATTACCCCAGTTTAGAGCTGATTTACAGTATGTTCACATGCAAACAGTAAAAAAAACCTCCTGCATTTCCAGTTATCTTGGAAGAATTTGGATGATCTTAAAAGAAATCAAATCTGTTGATGACTTGTAATGGTATAGGCCAAATAAGTAGATTTGTGGAAAAACATTATCCCTACCCATTGCACATGCAATTAGGTAGAATGTCAAATTATGGCCATATATTTACACTGGGGGAATTAATTAATATAGTTTTGATAAACTGCATTATTTTATCATGTTTACCTTCTTAACCCAATGGCATATTATTATCTCAAACTAAAACATAAAATAAGTTCTTAACTTCCAAACATGTTATGGTCGATAGGAACTCTGTTTCAATTATTCTAAATAAATTAGTGGTAGAAGCTTAGTGGTTAAGAACAAGTGGTTTTTACCAGCCCCAATCTGTAAGCCACTAATTATAATTTGTATGGAGCGCCATATTGGTGTAAAATAAATGACTTTGCCCTGGCATACATTTCAAACTGTAAGCTCATATAACATTTCATAGAAGCAAAATGCTAGTCAATAAGCAGGGGAAATCAAATGAAAAATCAGTGTTACCCAATGAAAGGTTCATTTTCATATCATACCATAAAGTTCACTTACAGAAATACAAACTATATTGTGTTGTGTGCATTTCAGTCTGCTAGATGACCTTATTGAATGTGAAATTGTATACACTGCTACAGGAATAAGTGCCCAAACATGTGGCTTCTTTATATCTACGTCTATCTATATAGAATATATAAAGGTAAAAATGATCAGCACTCAGGGACTCATTCATTACATGTAAAATATTTTATTGTTTAATGTTTATTGTCCAGACACTGAACATAGACTTTATTATGAAGTGGAATATTTTTTACTGTTCTATGAACTTTGTGTGCATTGTTGTGTGGTTTCACACACTCTCATTTATTTCCCAGGAATGGTACAATGAAAGGACAAATATAATAATAATATATTAAGAAATATAATTTACACATGCTTAAAAATAATAATTCATAATACAAAGTACTGTTTTAGCAGCACATAATATAACAAACTAATACTATATCTTTATTGGTTTTACCAGATGTTCTGGGACATACAACATAATCTTTTTTTGGCTCCTGTCCACTAAACCCTGAGGAAACTAATGTTTTCTATACAAATATTGACACTGCATATCGTTGAAGAGTGCTTTAGTTTCTCCCCATTGACATTGAGGTAATGTTTCAAGGCAAATGTTAACTACAATATTTTAGATGACATTTCTTTTCCTTCTATAATTCCTGTTTTAGCTGAGAACCGTCAAAGACTGTCAGCAGATGAGCGTAGAAGAGAGTACTATGAAGAGCAAAGAAATGAATTTGAGAACTACGTAGAGGAACAGCAAGATGGTAAGATTTATAGCCGTCTCACTTTAGGCACAGTTAAACATGGCTCAAATAGCATTTTATAGAAGGTAGCAAAAAATATTGTATATACTATACTGTGTACGTCAGTTCATACATTTTTATCACTGACCGCTTTATAGGCAAGCTTGTTTGCCTTGTAACAAATCTAGCGTGGCATGTACGGAGCTCACTCGGCTTCCTGTCCTTCAGCCAGTGGCGTAACTACCAGGGGTGCAGGGGGTGCAATTGCACCAGGGCCCCACCCAATTGGGGCCTATCGGAGACATGAAAATAGTTATGGCAGGTGGTTATCTAGGGGGAGATTTTACAGCACACATGCCATCAACACTCCAGCATGGGATTTATAGAGGTAAGGGCCCGACAGGGGGGCCCAGGTGCCTATCCTGTACCAGGGCCCACCAGGGAGTAGTTACGCCACTGCCTCCAGCGTTCGTTGCTATTGCGAGATCCCGGTCCCTTCTGTACCGGCTGCTACACTAACTCATCCACCTCGCTTTACTAGCACAGATCCATATCGGAGAGACTTGATAATATCACTATTTGGCTTTTATTAGAACACACATACAGGTTACAGCAGTGGGGTGCACAAACTAACACGTTTCGTGACCTTATCCCGGCGCTTCCTTTGCCATGCATATTTTTCATTTACAAATAGGAACATTTATGAGGTCACTACATTTTAGTAGTTTGAGTTCTCAAGTTTCCACATGTGATGAAGTGTGACATAAAATAAGAGCATTTGCCAGTAATATCAGTCAGGTTCAGACAATGACAGGTTAATAAATTCCTGTCTGATTTGTTGTTATTTAGTGCTTTCTATTTTATGGGCCCAGGTAAATTTACTTATAATTGGAATCTATGGTAAATATTTGTCAAGAAAAAATGGCATAGTGTTACAGTAGGTTCTGCAGTCAAAGGATGCAATAGTAAAACTGACAGCTGTGAAAATGGAAGCATACAGCTTTACTATAAATGAGGCTGTCAGAGCAATGCCTGTAGTCAAGCTGACAGGGGCCAATATGAATGCTACTGGCATGTAGAATTCCAGAACTAATGGCGGAAAAGTTTCCCCCTCCAAAGCTCTGTGCTGACACTTGCAAGGACAGGTACAAGACATACTGTATGAACTGCTCAGCACACATAAAAATAGCTGTCACTGGGCCGCTGCTTATTTAAAGAGACCTTTGATTTTCATTGTGCCCAGGACCCCCATGTAGGAACACCCTGCTTTGGAAGATACCCTCTAACTGTCAGGCTCTCTGTGGCCCACTGGTTCTACACATAAGTAAAGGAAGTTTATAATGTTTAAATATAGATGACTGCACCATAGATTCACTGGAAATATTTGTGTACTTTCAACACATTTTTGCATGGTACATCAGCAGATGTAATGATATTCTAACTGATTGTAATAAATGTTTCTGAACAGAGCAAGAAGAGCGGAGCCGTGAGCAGATTGAACAGTGGCGCCAGTGGCATTACGACGGCCTGTCTCCTTCCTACCTTTATCAGAGACAGAACATTTAAATTCCATCGAACAAATACATTTTTTAACACTTTTTTTTTAATCGTACAATAAACTGTCATCCAAGAAAGCCAAGTGGAACATCTAAGGCTCAGTGTACTATTATAGTTAAAGTTATAAATCTTATGCTTTGCTGCATTTCATCCATGGTCAGTAAATGATAAAGAACTCGATCATATTATTATGTTGAATAAATGATTGATTTTTAAATCTGATCTTTAAATAGCATTTTCTTTTGCAAAGTAGAGTACAAAAGTAATACTTTGAAGTTTCCAGCACTATTGCTGAGATTATCTTTCTGAAAAGTTAAAGGTAAATGTTGCACGTCATATTAAATGTTGCACTATATGTGTAAATTTAAGATTGAAAATGTATGTTCCCTTTTTTGACATGTTCCCTATTTTGTGAGCATTGGTATTCAGGGTTTGGAATAGCGTTTGGCATCTTATAGTATATGCAATATGAGCTCTGGCCAGTATAGCTACATACATATATACATACATATTGCGAGCACAGGATTCTTGTTTAAAACGTCATCTGTTTATTAGCAGAAATATCTGCACAGGTTTGCAGTTTGTTGAGAGGCATGCACATACAGAAGACTACATAAAGGACTACTCTTTTATTGCTTCATACATATTGTGAGCTTCAGGTAGCGACGATCATAGCCATGGCACAGTTTTCAGCACAGATAATGGAGACTGACACTACCTTTAAGTTTAAATGCAGCTTTGCTGAATTTTATTTGGCACAAACAAAGAAAAATCTTCACATGAGGATTCGCATAAGAGTTAACAGAAACAGTCCCTCTTCCACACCCTCACTGGTGTACAGGTAACTCATGGTCTTTAGTCCTCACTGGCTTCCAGTGGACCACAAATCCCAGAATCCGTTCTGGGCACACTTGAGACACTTTTCTCCTGGGAGTGGTTTCTCTGGTCCTCTCCCAGACCTTTGGAGCTCTCTCTTCCTTCTTGTACAAAGTCACCTTCATTCACTCAAGTAGGTCCTCAGATGGCCCCTCACCCTCCTTCAGCTCCAGGAGGTATCCAGTGGAAGAAGCCCTGAGGTGTAGTCCTACACCTCCTTTTAACTACAGCTCATCTGTAGCTTAATTACTTAACTGCCTCTAGGTTGGCAGCTGAAAACCCTTACTGGAGCAAGGAATGGAAGCCCACCCTGCTCTCTTCCATTCACTCCAGGGACCCACTATCCAGCTTTTCCTAAGCTGGAATACAGCTAACCAGCATTACTTCTGCATCCACACAGACTTTTCCCTGGAGTTTACATTTCACCAGCTAATACTGGTGAAATACACACATAATCAATGTCTTTTCATAGGCACACAATACATACAATGGTGGTTAAAACGCTTTATCTATTGACAGCTAACAGTTGAATCAGATATGCAGTAACCAATATTAAATGCCTGTGTCTGACATAGTTATTTGCAGTTGGTTGCAACCTCTGACTGGTTCTCTCTTCATCTACCCAAAGACATGGTTAGTAGAGATCAGTAAATATGATTATTTTGCATTATTCTTTGGTTTCCTAAAGGAAAAAATGAAACAAATTAAACAACTACTTTGTGTCAGCTCCTTACAAATATGTAGTTGATGTATGGTAACTCTATGGTAAGCCGTGTTTCTCAGTTTGAAGGCAACATCTTATGTGTCTCACATGCAGTACTGGTGATATTAGTTTCAAATTCTGATTCATTCATTCAGGAGGAGGTAGCTAGGGTCACTTAGGGCATCTTTATTCAAATTTGTATTTAGAAAAATTCTCAAACAAGATGTTAGGTGTGTTTTATCTCAGTGAAAAAACAATATTGTACAAGAAAAATACATGATCACGTTTTTTGCCATAGGGAATAAAAAACAAATTTGAATAACGCTACACAGCAGAAAATAAACTGGATAACATTTGATTAAATGCTGAAAATACACTTCCCTATGACTTCCATGGCATCTCAACAGGTTTTAGGTGGTAAGATTTCCAACTGACCAGCCCACAGCATCTGAATTTCAATTCTAGCTTGGGAACTGTCTGCAATGAGTTTATATGTTAGTTTCTGTGTGAGTTTTCTTCCACATTCTAAAAAAAATATACAACTTAATTGGCTCCTGATAAGATTGGCCCTACTGTGTTTATTAGATTGAGACCTTATACTTTAAGTTCCACTGGTGCAGAGACTGATGTCACTGATGTATAATCTCTGTATAATAATCACCAAAAATAGATTTTTGAAGACCTCAGTAATTGTGGAACAGGTTATGAATTTATTTCTATAGATTTAAAATGAGTTATGGCTTCAGCAGTAGTCATCACCAAGTATGTTGTTCTTTAAATATTTCCTCACATGAAAATACACCACAGGATTCCACAGTAACAATTGTGTGATTTATTTTTTACATGTTAAAAGGACTAAAAAGTGAATTGACCCCCAAAAGCATAACTGGCCAACTAGATAAACGGGTAAATATGTCTTTCTAATGTAAAGTACAATGCTTTGCTAAATGTAGCATTTTATATGACTTTTTTTTTCACTCCAATTGCAAAAGCCCAAATTCCCCAAATACCAAGATAAAACATCCTAAATATGAATGTCATGCATTGGCATGTGGAGACCCCAAAATGAAAACCATGCAAATTAATTCTTGTTTTTGTTAATGACCAATTATATTAGTTACCAGTCACACACAATTATTTCAAAAGATTTATTGTTTGCAGCTATCTGATAAATACATAGAAACAATTCATTCTGCTTACTATATGTGCTCTAAATAAATAGAACAATTAAAAATGTCCTCTTAAAAAAAAATATAATATACATATTACAAAAACAGGTCACAAGCACAGAGCCAAATTCAAAATCAAAAAGTTAATGTAATAAACCTATCTAGAGGCCAAATGAAAATCTTCCAAGAAGGTTGGTTTCCTATTGCATCTCTTGTAGAAGAGATACATTATATAATAATTCCTTCCTGACTCCAAGATGGCAATCGGACTGGTCCCTGGATCAACTTGTACTATGAGGTAATGTATCTTCCATGTCCACGTATTTCCTCACTTGCTAAAAAGCCATCCAACCCCTTCTTAAAGCTATCTAATGTATCA
>CM044436.1:60232449-60244383 GCA_024363595.1 Xenopus borealis | reverse complement strand
CATATTTCTCTGGAGGAATTGAATTCTACTCTTGAATCAATATCCCCAAATTTGGAAAAAATCTTTAATTGATGAACGTAAATTTATTGTGCTTGGATTCGCTTTTATATAAAGTTAAATGCCAGGCATCCCAAAAATGCCACTGTGTTGTAAGTCGTATCAGAAAAAGAACAGAAGGATCAAGTCTGAGTGTCATTGGTTTTTGTGAGGCAGGCCATCGGTTCAAAGTTTTCGAGAGTCAACCGAAACTAAACACTTATTGGTCAGGAAATATTTTGCTATCAGCTGCTATCCTCTTCTCTGGATCTAACATTAATAAAATTTGCGAATTTTTGGATCTTTTTGGAGTTCAACAAATTTCACAAAGAACTTTTTTCCGCTATCAACGAAAATTTTTATTCAAAACAATCAACCATTTCTGGCAAAAGGAACGCACTCAAATCAGACAGCAGATTGGAAACCAGCCTGGTGCACTTGCGGGGGACGGTCAATGTGACAGCCCAGGTTTTTCAGCCAAATACTGCACCTACACTTTCTTAGATCTTAAAAAAAATCATTGATTTTGAAATAGTACAGCGCAGTGAAACATCCTCTCCTGCCATGGAAATTCTTGCTTTTAAAAGATGCATTGATAGAGTCCTCAATGACAAATTCAATGTATATATTGTAGCAACTGACAAGCATCCCTCTATCAAAAAAAAATTAGAGAGAGTGACGAATACAAAATCAATCATCAACTGGATGTTTGGCATTATGCCAAAAATTTAAAGAATAAATTAATAGCTGCTAGTCAACGAAAGCAATGTAAGGTTTTAGGATTGTGAGTGGAGTCAGTAATAAGGCACTTCTGGTGGTGTATCCGTAACTGCCAGGGAGATGTAGAAATATTGAGAGAAATGTGGCTCTCTCTTCTTCACCACACTGTCAACAGACATACATGGCGAGGCTGCAAAAACGATACCAAATGCACTCATGCAAAATTAACAAAGGAACAATGCCAATCCAAAAAGTGGCTTGTTAAAGACAGCGCGGCTTATTTTATGCTCACTGAGATTGTAACAAATCCAATTCTTATTGCAGACCTCAAACTACTGAAGAATAACACGGGACCCCTGGAAAGCTACCATTCAAAAATGCTAAAATGATAGCTCCAACAACTCTTGCAGCCCTTTCTCACAATTTCAACACCGATAGGGAACCGGCTGTTGTAAAACGAAAAACAAAGGGTGGTGCAGAAGTCGGTGAAACGCGTACCAACCTAGTTTTCCCACGCTCACAGAAAAGGTGGGTTGTTCGTACTGTTTTTGAAAAAACTTCAAATCAACATATTTATTCTTTAATGGAAGACTTGTTGAATGTTGTGCAAGGAAACATAGAAACAATATTTGTTTCTGTGACAGACAAAATGCCAAAACATCTGACAACTGTAGAGAAACCTGATAAATCAGCTGCAGTCTTACAACATTGTTCTAGATTTTGAACTATAGAAATACAAATTACTATCAAGGATCCTAGTGCCTAAATTCAAAAATAATAACTGTGGAACTCTAAACCGTGCATGGTGGACATGCCTCATAGCAATAAAAAAATGGGCACCGGAATACAAATGGATAGACTTATTGACCACCATGGAGACTAATGGAAAATATTATAATGGACATTAGAAGAAGCCATGGCTGCATTTTTAAATTATGGTTTAAAGGAATTGTTCAGTATAAAAATAAAAACTGGGTAAGTAGACAGGCAGTGCAAAGTACAAAATGTTTATAATATAGTTAGTTATCCAAAAATGTAATGTATAAAGGCTGGAGAGACTGGATGTCTAATATAATAGCCAGAACACTCCTTCTTGCGTTTCAGCTCTCTTGTTTTCCACTGACTGGTTACCCTGGTTACCAGGCAGTAACCAATCAGTGACTTGAGGGGGGCCACACAGGTCATAACTGTTGCTTTTGAATCTGAGCTGAATGCTGAGGATCAATTGTAAACTCACTGAACAGTTATGTCCCATGTGGCCCCCCTTCAAGTCGCTGACTAACTCAAAGTTAAAGAGCTGATAAGCAGGAAGTAGTGTTCTGGCTATTATGACTATGTAGATTTTCATTCATCCAGGTCATGGTATATGTGATATAAGTAATTCGAAAACAACTGGACTTGCCGAGTAATTATTTAATTATTGAGAATTAATTATATCAGATATTCAGGCTATTATATTAGACATCCAGTCACTCCAGCCTTTGTAAATTTTTAGCTAACTAACTATATAAGAAACATTTTTTATTTTGCACAGCCTATCTATTTATCCTGTTTTGATTTTTACACTGAACTGTTCCTTTAAGGGTAAACTATTCCTGTACCTGTAGTGCACAAATAATATTACTAATTTAACAAACATTTTAGTAAAAAAAAAAAATATTAAAGGAACAATAATACCATTAACAAACATTGGACAGCAATAAATGTACTGATGAGCTTCACTTGTAAAACTATAGTTATAGCATCAGAAATTATTTATTTATAAACACATGCACCATTATAACTCACAAATTTGAATGGATGTGGTTGCTTTAAAATAATAAGAATAGCAAATGAAAAGAGCATACTCATGTCAACATTAGACAACATGCCTGTTTTTTGGGGCTATGGAAAAAAGCCAATATTAATGAAGTCCAGAAAGGAGCAGACCAATAATCCATACCTAAGCTTAGGTTATAGGCACATGGGTGGATTCTGGTAGATTAGTTGGCCAGGAAAAAATATCATCTTCTATGGGGCAACAATCTTCCTGAACTGCCTTCCTGTCGTCTAGAATGTAAATCACCGGTGGTATGGCATTCGGAGTGCTTCGTTTTCCAAAGTTGCCTCACGGGGTAACAAAGCGCTCCCAGTGCCATACCATTGATTATTTACTTTCTAGCCAGTGGGAAGGTTCTGGGAGATTAACAACATGAAGAGGAGGAGATTTGTTGCCGGGCGACTAATCTCCATGTATCTGCCCATGTGCCTGAAGAGATTCTTGAAAATTATTCAACCCCTGTGACAAATCTTTTCTTTGGGGCAGCAAACTACAAGATCTAAACTCCAAAATCAAACCTATGTGGCGCACAGAGACACCAAATGTATATATAGTAGATAAAATTTACAAGGAAAAACAAAAGACAGAAAAGTGTGAATAAGTGATTATACATTATTATTTGATACTTACCTATGGTAGTCATCGTCACTGGGTTTCTTCTGTAAATTCTTTACCAATCGCAACATGAAATACACAAAATCCTCTTTGAGGCAGCGTTCAATAAATGATGAATTCTCAACAATGCAGGTGTTACTGGGTTCCATCAATGAGACAACTTTTGGAATTTCCTTGCAGCAAATGCTTTCTTTAACTGTGGGCATTAGAACACAATTTTTACATTGACACCAATGCAGATTTAGCAGCCTTGGTTGAACTTGTTCATTTGGTTCTTCTTGATGGGAGGTCTGACTCCTGGATGGGTCATTAGGAAATCATGGATCATCCTCATTGTCTCTCAGTTGCAACATCCTCATCATCTCAATGAGTCTTTCTGTCTATGATTAAAAAGAGAATAAAATGTAAGTAAAATATTAATTTAACAATGCTAACATATCAATTGTATTTCTATAAATACTTTAAAAAAAAAAAAAATCACCCGTTCTTTCTTTGATAATCTTTACCATTCCTCAGATTGAGAGTCTAGTTGACAGCTTGCCATGGTCGGGACCCAAGTTTATTCTTTTTATTCTGTAATTAAATATCAATTATTTTCAATTAAGTTTTATAAAAGGATATATGTATATAAATATATTTTTAAAAGTATTAAAATATAAAAAAAAATATACAAGAATGGGACTAATTATCCAGAATGCTTGGGACCTGGCGTTTGACGGATAACAGATCTTTGCGTAATTTTGATCTTTCTACTAGAAAATCATGTAAACATGAAATAAAGCCAATAGGCTGGTTTTGATTCCAATAAGGATTAATTATATTTTAGTTGGGATCAAGTACAAGCTACTGTTTTATTATTACACAGAAAAAGGAAATAATTTATAAAAATTAGGATTATTTCGTTATAATGGAGTCTATGGGAGACGGCCATTCCGTAATTCTTATCTTTCCGGGTTTCTGGATAAGGGATCCAATACCTGTATATTAAAAATGTAAAAATTTTTTAATCTGGTCTTCCTTTTTCTTGTGGAAAAATGTCCTTTATTTATACATGCATAAATTATTGTTTAAACATTTTGCCCACATTTGGGCCATTTTTAAAACTTTTTATAAGGTACAAAAGTGGTTTGAAAGATTAGAACACTAAGGGCCCTTACACACGGGCGTTTTGGACCTGCGCTTCCCTGCGTTGCGTTTGGCTGCGTTTAGCCTCAGGGGAGCTCAGGTCTAGACGCACCAAATTATTTTCAATGAGGTTGTACCCACAAGACGCATTTAAGCGCCGAACGCAGATTGAGACGCAGCATGTTGCGATGACGAACGCAGGAAAAATCATATGACGAATGAAGGAAAAATGCAGCATGTTGCGTCTGGACCTGCGTTCAGCGCCTAAATGCATTATTGTGATTACAGCCCAATTGAAAAGCATTGAGTGCGTCTATACCTGTGCTCCCCTGTGGCTGAACAAAGCAAAATGGAATGCAGGGGAGCGCAGGTAAAATGCTCATGTGTAAGAGCCCTAAAGGACATTATTACTCAAAATAAGGGAGTGCTGAACTTGGAATAAATTGAATGAATGCTAGAATTTGAACATAATCCACAAACAGGATAGAGGAAAAGGCGTGGACGCTATATATATATATATGTATATGGTACTGTCTATTTCGCACTATATATTTGGGCACACGAGAGCAGGCAAAATTATGTATAGAACATAATAGTTATAAACATAAGGGGGTAATGTAATAAAGTAATAAAAGGCACTAAGTTTGCCCAGGGGCAATAACCCGTAACAACCAATCAGCAGGTAGCATTTACTCGTCACCTGTTTAAAAGCAAGCATCTTATTGGTTGCTATGGGTTACTGTCCCTGGGCAAACTTAGTGCCTTTAATTACGTATGGGGGTAAAACTCAAATACATATGAATCTACATAGGATATAATAAAAAAAAACATTTAATTATCTGAATAAAATAAAATCTGAATAGCTGAATCAAAGTATGTAAGGTGGGAGGGAGAGGGAAATAAATGCTATAATAATGCACTAAAAATTGGCATAATAAGAAGATAGAAGGGAGAAGGTGGTAAGCAAATGGTTAATGCTACTACAAAAAAAAAAGCTGAATCACAGTCTGTAAGGTGAGAGGGAGAGTACTTTAGAAAAGGTTTCAGGCTTAGTGTTGCTGTCTAGTGGGGGGGAGAGTGAGATAGATTAAAGCCCTTTGATGCAGGTAATAAGCCTGTCTGCTAAAAAGTTATTTTTAAAAGGAGGGGGAAGCGAGAGAGGAAAGAAAGACCCAGAGCTAAAGTAAAAAAAAAAACTCACAAGTGCAGCACAGACAAACCAGCCAGCAACAGATTGAATTCTAGAGAATAGAAGAGAGTCACATGGGCGGGTCACATGATTTCATCACGCAAGCTGAAAGTAAGAGAAGGACAAAGCTCCGCCCCCTTGTGACAACTTCCAGCTTCACTGAGGACAGGCAGCTGAACAGAGAAACAGTCGGGCTTAGCAAAACAGTCGGGAGCAGAACGTAGTAAAGCATATTCAGAGCAAAAGAAAACTAGGAGGAGGAAATAGTCTGCATGATATATAGGTAGGTTTTGATGAAGAATATTTTTTTAAAATAAAAAAAAAAAACTGTGTCAGCTTCTCTTTAAGATGAAGATTTCACCCAGACACAGCCCAGCACAAGTCTTCATCGCCCCCACCCATAACTGCCCTACCTATGCTCATCACACTTCTAATATTTCCCTTACAAGATGCACCAAGCATCATGTAAGGGAAATATTAGAATATGATTGTGCATCATGCAGGAATTATCACCATCACATACTTCGCCGACTTCAATACCCCGCCCCCCAGAGCTATGATAATATTTCCAACCTCCCTATCGGTTTTGAGGGATGAGGAGCACAGTAATGCTATCTGTAATGGATAAATGAAAACCATTGTCCCGACAGAACGGCAGACAAGCACACTACACTATCGACTTCTTCCGGGTGAGACGCTAGACTACTCCGAGGCAGTAGAGGGAGCTAAAGACTAAACGCACCGTCTCCTGATGGGGTTCCTGTGATTGGTGGATTTTTCTTCTTTGCCAGACTCCTCGATGGCGGCGATCGGTGTACACTTGGGTTGCACATGTGCCTGTGTGGCGGTGTATAAGGTAAGAAAGTAAAGGGGCATGCAATGAGTTAAATATTATTATAGGACTAGCTCTTATTACCACGCGTGTGCATAGGATTCATTACGCCTAAGTGTCTATTTGTGTTTTCCAAAAATGTATCATTTTTACGAACACAACCCTAAAATATTTCTTCTATTTGTCTTTGTCCATTTAGCTGTTATTTAAGCATTGTGACTGGTATAGTTACCGGCTTCTGCATAGACGAAGTCAAATTACCTTCCTGTTGTTGTTTTTGCTGCTGCTGTATTGTGTGTTTTAGTAGTGCTATGCCAGGGGCAGACTGAGGCGACTCTCGCCCTATTGCTCCTCTGACGCTACTGTCTGCCACTTCCGGTGTCCTGCTCACCCAGTCTAGCCTTTATTTCTAGTTGTGTCATGGGCTGCTTTTACTTTGCCCATTACTCTTTAAAGGATTGTACAGTTATGCCATCAGTTATCTGGAAACCTGTTCTCCAGAAAGCTCTCAATTACATAGACTCCATTATAATAATAAAATCAATAAAAAAAAATGTTATCCTTTTTCTCTGTAATAATAAAACTGTACCTTGCACTTAGGGTTGACACCTTTTCCTGAAAAAAATACCGGCCTTCCTATATATTTATCTTTTTTTCCTATTAATAACATTGGGATCAACCATCAAAAATACCGACCAGGCCGGTAAAATACTAGCAAGGTGGCAACCCTACTTGCACTTGATCCCAAATACGATATGATCAGGGTAGGACTGGGCCAGCGGGACACCGGGAAAAAACCCAAGGGGCCCCAGCTCTAGTGGGCCTCACTGGCCCAGACCCCCTGTCACTGCTTTCTTGAATGTCCTCCTCCTGGCTTGGTCATGCAAGGTACGAGGAGGGGGGTGCGTACAAGGTGGGGGCCTGGAGGGAGATTCACAGCCTGAGCGGGGGCCCCCCCAGACATTAGCCCCGGTGAGCCTTGGGCCCCACAGTCCAACCCTGGATATCATCAATCCTTATCAGAAGCAAAACCAGCTTATTGGGTTTATTCATGTTTACATGGTTTTCTAGTAGATATAGGGTATGAAGATCCAAATTATGGAATGATCTATGTTCCGATCTATGCCCCAGGTCCCGAGCATTCTCAATAATAGGTCCTATACCTGTACATTTTTTTTATGGATTTGTTGGTGTGCTACCTTTGCAGTGTTTCAAATCAGTTTATAAATGTGAGAGAATTCCATATTGTTTAACTTATTGGTCCAAAAGAATGAAAAGCCACATCACTCCTGTTTCCCTAAACTGTTAGCAGGCAGTATGGTTTATAGATTATATAATGGATAACTTTGCACTAGTGCTATTTTTAACCTATTTTATCCTGTCACAATTTTGGTTTCATTGAACAGGCATTTGATGCCAAGAATATAATGCAAATGATGTGGCGTTTAGTAGCTCTTTGTTCATTTTCAAGGCCTTATTGTCCACAATTTGTGGGACTATACTAATTAAGGATGGATAAAAAGTGCATGGTTGAAAATTGAGAATGCAGACAAAGGAGAAACAAAACTGAATGGTGAAAAGAATAATTAAAGGAAAGCGGATTAAGGGAAATTATTTATTCTTTCCTCTTTCTATTCAGGATGGACGTGCTGATGTGGTGGCCAATGATGCTGGCGATAGAGTCACCCCAGCTATTGTTGGATTTTTGGAAAAAGAAGTGGTAAATTATTATTAATTATTTTGACATTGTTTTACATTATAAAACGTATTAATTTATATTATTATTATTAATAATAATAATATTATCATTAAGACATTTGTAAAGAGCTTGCACTGTTCAGCAGAAGGGTGTATACATTGAACATACATATACTGATGTATTAAAGTGGCCTTCTCATTAGAACAAGGAGCTATGAGGCAAATGGTGTAGGAATGGATGTTTTAAGGGCAACTATCACAAAAAAATTAATTTAACTTAATCTCAAACAAATAAGAATACTTCTACATATTAAAATATCTATATTGCATATCAGTATTCAATAATTAAATGACTGTTAACTATTCCTCCTCTCTGCAATTTGGTTCTCTACATGCAGATTTTGTCAGTTGGTTAGCTCTAATAAAGGGACAGACAAAAACGTTATTATTTCCAAAATGAAACAAAATGTTTAATTGATACTTAGAAAGACCTTATGTCCATAAGATGTCATTCATTTTACATTTTCATTGTTTCTGCGACTTTTGTAGTACCAGAAGAATTTGCATTTCAGTTAATGCCAGAGAATTTGGGGGAAAAAAACTACTAAAAATAGATATATGATGTACATTATACATGTTTTTTTTTTCTTTTACCCAGTCTTGACATTTTAAAGATTTTGACCATTTTTGCTTTCTAGATTGTTGGCCTGGCTGCAAAACAAAGCAGAGTTCGAAATGCAGCTAACACTGTTGTTAAAGTAAAACAGATTCTGGGAAGAAGGTAAAACATTTCATAGGATTGTCAAGATAGAGAGTAATGCTATGATGCAGAATTGAATTTATATAATATAGAATTTACAGCTATACTATACGGAGAAGAATATGTGGGTACCTGCTCATCCAACATCTCATTCCAAAACCCAAGGGTATTAATATGAATTTTGTCCTCACTTTGGCTTCACACTGTTGTGAAGACTGGATATTTGTATTTTTTTCTACAAAAATTCCCAATGCGATTTAAAGATTCATAAAATGAATATTTTATAAAGCGGGAAGTTTTTTTGCCCAGCATATTGCCGCAAACAGAAAGCATGGAATACATGTAAAAGGAGTCCAGAACCGTAATATTTAAGTTGTCAGTGGTACTTTTCTGTGCCGCATTTATTTTTTTCAATTTAAAGGGGGTCTTCACCTTCCAACACTTTTTTGAGTTCAGTTATTTTCAGATCAAAATTTTTCAGTTTTTATTGGCAACCATTTTTCTAATATTGAATTTTCTAATATCTTGTGTTTTCTAAGGTAGCTTTGGATGGGGGATACATTACAATATTTGCTATATTTCACAACTGCTGCAGAGAAATGTATCAACTAATGTAGCAAACCGTGAAACAGTGTCTGGATTTCTGAGCTGCTAGATTGAAACACTAGGGACAAAACATTTAAAGGGGTGGTTCACCTTTACATTCACTTTTAATATGTTCTAGAATGGCCGATTCTAAGCAACTTTTAAATTGGTCTTTATTTTTTCATTTTTTGTAGTTTTGTAATTATTTGCCTTCTGACTCTTTCCAGCTTTCAAATGGGGGTCACTGACCCCATCTAAAAAACAAGTGCTCTGTAAGGCTACAAATGTATTGTTATTGCTTCTTTTTATTACTCCTCTTTCTGTGGTTTTTTTTTAATAGGGTTGAATTCTCCTTTTAGCAAGTAAAGCTGCAGGGTGTGTATTAATATTAATTTTGTTAATGAGTATTATTGGATCTAATTTATTTTCAGCTATGGCGATCCCCACACTCAGAAACACATTGCAGAAAGTAAATGCACAGTAAGTAAACAAAGGAATCTTATTGTGAGTTATGTAGTGAACATATTAAGATTTATAATCCTTCATTTTTAAGATGTCCTTGATTCTGCAAACCAGACCCAATGCCTTGAGTGCCATACTGGAAAGGAAATTGCAGAAAACTCAGGTGGTGAATGATCTTAAATTACTTTTTTGATATTGTTGTCACATTATAAGCCCCTTTTTTAAATAAAATGTTGTATTTCACAAGCTTTAAAGGTGGTTTATATTAGTTACTTAAGAGGTATAAATGATATATGTGAATGCGTATGCTAAACCTCTTTTTGCCTATTTTAATTAAGAAATCTTTGTTTTGTTATTTGCACTAAGTAGGGCAAATACTAAAACCGAAAGCAGTTTCCCTTTATAATTTCTGTTGTTTGTTCCAGAAGAATTAGTTAATCACATTTCCAGTGCAGTTTGGCTGAGATACGGGTGGTATTTGTTAACGTAATTTGGATAGATTTGGTAGTTTGGATATTGAAACCCATACTTATACAAACGAAAGATCTGTTAGTGCTTTCTAATAAAACAAGTTATAAAAATGTGGTTTTTAAAAATATAAATTAATAGACACAGTGCCTTGTCAGCCAAGTCCAATTTCCAATATTTGATGGAAATGTTGCCCTTTTAACTAAGGTGTTTTATCTCTTTACTGCAGTTAACAATGGTCCGCATTGGCTTGACAAACCTATAGTTTCCAGAGTTATTTTTTTTTCTTCATTGGTTTCCCCAGATGCTTCTGTTTACGAAAGATGGAAAAGGCTCATTATTTGAGAACGTGAGAGAATGTGTACATCTAGTCTCTTTAGATGGGCTGGTTTTTGTGCAAGCCTGTGAATGAAGATAAGCGAGACCGGAATTATGTCCAGGAAACTTTAAGGATGCATCATCATACAATGAAGTTAGATACAGCTTGCATCTGGGTTTTCTGAAAACCAGGCAGTCAAATCAGCTAAAGAAACCCAAAAATAATTTAGAAGGGCATGAACACAAATTTTCATGGTTCCATATGATTGCTATTATATCCTAAAACAGCCACTTTAACTGTAAATCTAGAACCAATACTTTACAAAATAATTATTTTCGGGTTTTACACTACAGCTTTGTGAAATCATAATTTGTGTTACAAGCAATAACCAGTTTTAACCCACACTTCTGCTTTTGAAGGGTAACTTCTATATTTTTCCAGGTTGTGGAGAAAGGAGGAAAGCCAAAGTATGAAATCGATACAGGGGAAACCCAGAAACTAATTTCATCAGAGGATGTTGCAAAGTTAATATTCAGCAAAATGAAAGGTAACCGTTATATGTAAAATTTACAAATTGATTTTCTCTTTTGATCTATTTAAATACCAGTGGGTAGATGACCTTTCACAAATTACTAAAATTTACAATTCGTAATAGTTTAATCCACATGTGTGTGTGTATATGTGTGTATATATATATATGTGTGTGTATATGTGTGTGTATATATATATAATATATATAAATAATGATGCCATTTGTTTTATACTTTTTCTGTTGTAGAAACGGCACAATCGGCCTTGGGATCAGATGTAAATGATGTGGTCATTACGGTCCCCTTTGATTTTGGAGAGAGCCAAAAAAAGGCACTTGGGTAAGTATTGGTTATTGTGTAGAATGGTCATGCATTTACCTCTGCATGGGAAGTGTCCTTTTAATTGTAGCAATATGTTTAATACACTGTGATACAATTAAACTATTTAGCTTATGTGTGTTATAGAAATGTCAGTTTGTGTCAAATTGTTATACATACAGTTGTGTGTAGCTGTTCAACATCACTTACCTGATGAATCACTTATTTTGGTAGAAATAGAAGGCAGCAAATGTTGTGCATGCTGGTTATAGTGCATTTCTCTCAGAAAATCTGAGTAAAATGGTTTGTTCCAGACATTGTTCAGAAGAACAGCATACTTTGATTAAAAGGTTGATTGCAGAGGGAAAAACATAAATAAGTACAGAAACTGATCGACTGCTCAGCTAAAATCATCTCAATTGCATTAAAATGGCAACCACAACCTGAAATACGTGGAA
>CM044436.1:60177915-60227020 GCA_024363595.1 Xenopus borealis | reverse complement strand
AATGATTAATTATTTCTTAGTTTAGATCAAGTACAAGGTACTGTTTTAATATTATAGATAAAAAGGAAATCATTTAAAAAAAAAATTGGATTATTTGAATATAATGGGGTGTCTGAGAGACGGCCTTTCCATAATTTGCAACTTTCTGGATAATGGGTTTCCGGATAACAGATCAGATACCTGTATTCTGGTTGTAAAGTGTGCAAACATGCTGGCACAGTCTATAAATAGTTTGATTCCCAATAACTGTGTTTTGGTCATCAAAGGGAAATTAAAATTGAGCACACTAGTTCCCAGTTGTACTTAACCTTTGGTGGAGCTCTGCAGTTCTCTAAATGTACCCCAAAAACACCTGCTACTCACCACCTGTTTTTCCCCATGAAAAGGTGCTCTACATTGTTTCTGTCTGTCTGTCTGTCTATCTATGACCTATGTTCCTTAACGGGTACTTTTTATTTTCTTTCCAGCAATGTTTTGGTGTACAAATTGGGTGGAACCTCGCTGTCTGTCACCATGATAGAAGTTAACAGTGGTATATATCGTGTCCTTACTACAAGCACTTATGATGGTATTGGAGGCGTATGTTTTACAGAGGCTCTGGCTCAACATTTAGCATCTGAATTTCAAAGGTACCGCAATATCTCGACATTAAGAGCCATTTATAAAGTACAAAATACAATTTCATTCACTTTGGCGCTAAGGCAAATAAAGCTTTCCAGGTTTTGATTTGATAAGTGAATTCTAAAGGGCCTTTTGTAGCCGGGCTTATAAATCACACAAACTCATTTGAGAGATAAATAAGCCCATAAGAGTTCTACCAAGACTCAAATTTGGGCGTTTTTTTCTATTTCGAACAAACTCACAATTGAAAAAAACTTGAATGTTTTCTTATTTATGAAATATCTGAATGTTGAAAACTTAATACAATAGAATTGTGAAACCTCACTTTTTCGAGTTTATAGGCTTTAAAAACTAATTTGTGAGTTTATAAACTTAAAATTCTTGAATAAAAAAGTTGCTTGAATTTTGCTTAGGACATCTCCCATTAACTACATGACCTTGTCTGCTTTTAGGTGCTGATTTTTTCTTAATAATTACCAGACCATAAAGTTTGTGAAAAAATTAAAATTTGAATTGTGGCAAAAATTCAAATTCGAACCTTAGAGATTGATCTACTCCGTTTTGTGATCAAAAAAAGAAATGCAAACAGGGAAAAAAATCTGTGACAATGCACATGACTTTTATTTCTGTCTTCCCGACCCCCCCAGCAATAGTTATTTTGTAGAGAAATGCACCAGAATATTTGTGATTGCATTTTTTAAAAAAATGGGATAAACATTCACACACATGCGAGAATCACATTGCTCCATTTATTTTCAGTGAGGATATATCCATGTTTTTATATAATGGGTAATATAAATCACATTAACATCTATAAAAACTCCTCGGTTGAGTTTTTTCTGTGGACTTTTCAAAAAAAAATTTTTATATGATAAATCACAGCTACAGGTTTTAGAAAATATTCATGAGTGTATTTGCTCTTGCATTTTTTTTTTTTGTTTCGCTCAAGACAGGTTTTATTGAGAACTGCTCGTTTTGGAAAGCTACACACTACACACTGAGAGCTACACAGTAGTGTAGATACAATATACAAGTTTGCAATTGTTTAATAGGGTTGCACTGAATCCACTATTTTGGATTCGGCCAAACCCCCGAATCCATTGTGAAAGATTCAACCGAATAACAAACCAAATCCGAACTCTAATTTTCATATGCAAATTAGTGAGAGAAAGGACAAAAGCCAACCGCAGCTTAAAATTTTTTTACTTCCTTGTTTTGTGACGAAAAGTCATATGATTTTAAGGATTCGGTTCAGTCAGGCACAAGGATTCGGCTGAATCCGAATCCTGCTGAAAATGTCCGAATCTGAGCAGAATACCTATTATTTAACCACAATTTTTACTTACAAAGTTTGACAATAATTCATACATGTGTTTAATGCACACATAGCTAACTGCAGAAAAAGGATTCTGTAGAGGTATGGTTCCCTGGTAGATAACATTACGCTAGTTGTGTGTCAGCATTCCCGTCTTTTTTTGGAACTGCCCTTTCCTGATTAATGCAATTACTTTTCCAGTGCAGTGTTATGGAATAGGGCCTTTGCAACTAATGATCTAAAAATGATGTACCAGGGCATATAATGCCAATGTTGAAAAGGCAGAAATCTGGAAGGTGGAGAAGGAGTGTAATGTGGAAAAGAGCTGTGTATGTGGCTGATTGAAATTTAGTACCACAGAGAATATATGGGAACTTCTGTGCGGTGCTGCAGCTGCACATTGTGCTTTATTTTAATTTGGAAATGTTCACTATCCTGATTACAGGTTGCATTTCTATGATATCACACAGCTCCTTGTCTCCTTGTGTGCATAGGTTTCCTTTGTATTCCTGCATTACTTAAAGGCATGGTAGAGAATGCACTAGAATATTTAATTGTAAAAACTTGCTTTGGCTTATCACCACACACTTTGCTGATTATGTGAGACATACTCCGGGTATAATATTAATGGGGCTGATTATGTTTGATGTAGTGCTTTCTATCATTTCTTACTGGAAACTCTAGCCCAGTGGCCTAGTAGTACTAAGATGCACTCTGACTAACCCATGATTAATCTATAATATTTCGTTTTTTAAATTTCTCATAGAGAATCTGTACTGTAGCTGTTATTTGCTACCAAATGACAAGGCAATAGAACATGGATCCAAGACATGCAAAGCTCCAATAGAAATGTATCCCTGCACTCCAGAACAAAGTTAGCATGTATGCGTTTCATTGGTGCTTTATTTTTTTTCTGTTAAACTTTGTGTCTGTTTTTGTTGTTAGGACCTACAAACAAGACATCAGAGGCAATGCCCGCGCTATGATGAAGCTGATGAATAGTGCTGATGTTGCAAAGCATGCCCTGTCCACTTTGGGAAGCTCAAACTGTTTTGTGGATTCACTTTATGATGGCATTGACTTTGACTGCAATGTGTCTAGGCAAGCAACACTTACTTTTTCCTTACTATAAATTCATTTTCAATGAATTTGTACATACAGTAGAATGAGGAAAATTGTTTATAAGGTTTGGATTTAGCTGCCAGTCAGCTATGAAGCATGTATCCGTCCTTCCTTGCTTCAAAGGTAATTCCATTTGATATTAGTGGGATAGTATATATTTACGCTACAGTCTCTACAGCTGTACTGTAAAGTATTTGGATAAGTGTTTTACCCACTGTTTACCCATTATTCCATTGTGAAAAATAAATAGTTAAATTTTTGAGGTCCAAAAAAGTTACTGCTGTTACTGCTTGGTAACAATTGTTTTATAATAAAAATTGTCGTGAAGTACAATGTTTTTCCCTCTAGTTGACTTCCAGTTCCTAACTATTTGCAGGGCTCGGTTTGAACTTACCTGTGCTTCACTGTTTAACCAGTGCATTGACCCAATCAAAAAACTACTTGAGCAAGTTGGATTCAAAGCTACTGATGTGAATCAAGTGAGTATACATGTTTATTTTACTGTGTGGAGTAAAAATGGGGCAGTGTCACCTTTTGAATGAACTTTTAGTATGTTATAGAATGGCCAATTCTAAGCAACCTTTCAATTGGTCTTCATTACTTATTTTGTATAGTTATTATTGTTTTGCTTCTTCTTCTGAGTCTTTCCAGCTTTCAAATTAGGGTCACAGACCCCATTTAAAATCATATAATCTGTAAGGCTACAAAGGTATTGTTTTTTTTCTACTTTTTATTACTCATGTTTCTAATCAGACCCTCTCCCATTCATAATCAAATCACTTATTTAAATTAATGCATGGTTACTAGGGTAGTTTCGACCCTAGCAACCAGGTAGCTGAAATTGCAAACTGGAGAGCTGCTGAATAACTCAAACACAAATTATGAAGTACAATTGCAAATTGTCTCAGAATAGCACTCCCAAAGTACAAAGATAGTGGTCAAAATCTTCGTCAGATTATACATAAATAAATAACATATATGATTTTACCCTTTATATGTATGAACACCTTAAAGGAGAACTAAAGCTTAAGTAAAGAAGTAGGGAAGGAATGTTGTACACTATGTTTTGGGCTTCTGTACCAGCCCAAGGCAACCCGCAGCCCTTTAACAGGATAGATCTGTGCATCTCCTATTCTTTTCCTCTGATTCACTGATTCACATGCTCTGTGCTGATGTCACTTACTGAGCTTAGGGGCCTACTCAAAATATACAGTACATATGGAATAGAAATGTCACAACATAAGGCTGATTTGTCATTAATACAGATAATTAATGACAGCACAGAAACCAGTTCAACTAGCATCAGAGTTTAATAATCAGCCCTGTAGCATCATCTTATATTACAGGGGAAAACTCATTTTCTGCTTGATGATTTGTGACAACCCCTAAGCTTAGCTTCTCAACCGCTGCTCAGAGCCCACTGAGCATGTGAGTGTCACAGAGTCCTGCAGAAGGTCGGGTAACCTCGGGTTAACCGCAAAAACCTGTGGTACCCTGTGGGTTGCAAGTATATGTTCTGGGTGTGGGTATAAATGCGGTTCTGTGGGTCCAGCCAAGGGTCTTCTCAATAGATATAGAAGTTTTTCTGATCACACCTACTTCGATGATGTCCCTTTCCGGTTACAATGACAGCACTTCCTGGTTCTTGATAGTCGCGGCTCTGGGTTGTGGATACGGTACTTGTGGGCCCGGGTCAGGTAGTGTAGAAGTCCTGGATCATTGCTGCTATTGAGATGCTGAAACTTTGTTCCTATGCAATAAGTTCAGTATATAGAATATGGCATTTTAACCATATTAAAAGGTAGGTTTAGTTCTCCTTTAACAAAACCTAGTTGCTATGGAAAACCTATAAGCGGGAAAAGGATCTCTTATTTTGTGTTTTAATGCAAAGTAAGCCTTTTTGAAAATTTTTCTTTACCATAAAATTACAGATAATTTAATTAACATCAAACTGCAAATTATATATTGGTGTCTCACATTCCCTTGTCTGTGCCATTTCCTTGTTATTGAATATCTAGTCTTAACACCCCAGTTTTTTAAATTCATTGGCCAATCTGGCTCTCCATCAGACAACTGATCTTGATGAGCTTAAACGGTTATTGTGAGGCACATACTCACATATGTGTGTTTTGCTTGTTTTGCAGGTAGTATTGTGTGGAGGATCAGCACGCATACCAAAACTCCAACAACTAATTAAAGACCTATTTCCAGAGGTGGAAATGCTTAGCAGTATACCTCCAGATGAAGTCATTCCTGTTGGAGCTGCCATACAAGCTGGCATTTTGCTAGGCAAAGAGAACTTATCCACAGATTTGGATACCATCACCATAGAATGTTCAGCCAGTGATATATTAGTGAAGGTTTGTCACTTCTGTACAGAATACTTTTATAAAACAGTAGCTTGGCTTTTTCAGTATACATGAACCACATTTCCAAAGGAGATGGGTATGTGCACAAGTATAGGATCTGTTTTCTGGATACAGTTATCCATAAATCTCTGAATTTTGAAAATGTTCTCTCCCATAGACTCCATTTTTTTTTTAAAATAATTTTTAATCACATTCCCTTTTTCTCTCTAATAGCAAAGCTGTACCTTGTACTTAATCTAAAATATAACTAAAGGGAAACGATCCTAATGGGTTTATTAAATGTTTAAATTATTTTAGTAGACTTATATGGTGTGGAAATCCATATTACGGAAATATCCCTTATCCAGAAAATCCCCAGGTGGGAAATATACTGGGTAACCTGTACTATATTGTGCATTTTTTTTTCTAATTATTGTAATTTTTCTATTTGTATATTATGTTATTGCACACCAAATTCCAAGAAGTTGTATTCTATGGCACTAGAATGGCTTAAATGGTGGGTCTTATGCTGATGTCTTTGCTGAAAGTAGACCTCCTAATTGGTATTCTCTGACTTTCTCTGCCATTCATCCCAGAATGAAAAGGTTGAATACATAACTCCTTATTCCTACTAGGAATGAATCCTAGTTTCTTCTACTGTGACTCCTCGTAGTTAGAGGACAGATTAGGTAACTTGTTTATTTTGATGTCCTTGTATCACTGCAGGAAACAGAAGAATCTGGTAATAACAAATTCACAGTCTTGTTACCATCTGGCACCCCATTGCCTGCTCGAAGGCAGCATGTGCTACAGGCCCCCAGCAACATTTCGTCTGTGTGTCTGGAATTATATGAATCTGATGGAAAATCTTCAGTATCTGAAGAATGCAAATTTGCACAAGTAAATGAGAAAAAGAAAATTGTATATTTATAATTTTTTTTGCGTGTGTGTGAAGTAATGCATTTATTTTTCTTTTTTACATTCCTGCAAGCATCTTATCTCCCACATATCCTATTAGACCAGGGATAATCTTTTGCAATTCATATTCTATATATACGTTCTATATAATATATATTTATAGAAAGAGACATTGATTACTGGTACTAACCTCCGCCATAGATTGATTTTGCCGGGTGCTTACTACATCAAATATTCAGTCCAGGTACAAAAGAAAGCACTCACGGTATGGGTTATTTCGATTATAGTCCTCTTTTTACTGGATCATAATAGACACGAACATCAACTATATATATATGTATATATATATATATATATACATTTCTGTCTGAGACTGAAACACCTGTTCAATAAATTATTATTATTTTTTTTTGACAACCAAAGACCTGTGAGTGCAGCGTAATATGAGGTTTTGTAATCTCCAGACTCCTGCACCCAGGCATATGTAACCTTATTAAATGGAGTGCATACTTTAATATAGCTCATTGAGATCATTGGTCAGAATCTCAGATTCACATGTTTTACAGGCACATAAATGTAATTAACAACAATGCAAAACTGAAAACACTAAAAAAAAATGTATACAAATGTGTAGACACCAATTGTAAAAGGGACATCTGCCATTGATTTTTAGCATCCTCTGGATTTAAAAAATTCAACTTTCTTTCCCCACAAAAAATTTTTTTTCCCCTATGGACTTTAAGGGCAGAGACACACCCATACACACAGGAGGTTATTTATTTGGGCAGAGACACGCAGTCAGATTTGGGGAGATTAGTTGCCCAGCAACAAAACTCTTCTTCTTTGGGGCGACTAATGTCCACGAACTGCCTTTTCCGCCCAATAGAATGTAAATCTCCCCGAATCTGACTGTGTGTCTCTGCCCTAATAAATAACCCCATGTGTGTATGGGTGTGTGTGTGTTGAGTGTCCAGAAACCAACCCTGTCACCAAAAAGTGAGTGAAAATAAATGTGTAAAAGGTGTCTGTCTGTATGTTTGTTCATGTGTTTTGTTTCAGTGCAGTGCTGCTGTTTGGAAGTTGCCTAGGGGGAGGGCTCAAGAAGTAGAAAGAATATAAATATGAAACCGTGTCTATGCATCTGTGTTGTTTTCACCATATTCATTGTCACTATTGGTGTCATTTACAGGTTGTTCTCAAAGACTTACAAAAGAAAGCAAGTGGTGTTCGCGACATACTAACAGTGCTAACAATGAAGAGGTACAGTCAGTTTGGATCTGTGGCGGATGTACTTTACGCTTTCATATAGACCTTTATTGTGAACTATTGCAAAAAGAATCTATTCTACCAAATTGATCAGATTAGCGATGTCGGACTGTTATTATTCTGAACACCGCTTTCTATTCCAAGACTGCACTTTATCCAATTTGTGCCCAGTTTTGGTAATTTGGCTAATCTGTTCGAGTGGTATACCTAGGTACCATATATACACTATAGGAAGTTTGTATCGAATTTTCATTTCAACATTATCTCAATTGTTTTGGGATTTTATGAAACTGCTACCCAAGACTGAAACTCTCACAAGCTTCCCAAGGTATATTATATAGTGTTCTGGGTCTCTCAAAATATAATCAGACTATACTATATGCATAATTACATGCACAGAAATGTTTGATTTTGTTTTTTTACTGTACAATTTTGAATTCAACTGATAAAGAGCTTAGTTGACTTTATATGTCAAAATATATTTAGGTAGATCCATTTTAATAATCATAAAGGAGGCAATATCAGTAATGTCATTATTCAAACACATTTTTTCTTACAACCTGGAAATTCCTTTCTTTATGGCATTTCACTCAGGTCAACAGATTGTCATCCTTTTTCTGAGAAGGATGAGAAACTGCCCTACCATCCTTTTATAGAGAAAACAGATATGTATTATTCCTTGAAACTTTATTAACCTATGCTCTATCCACTGGCCGACATTGTGCATCAAAAGACAACATTTTCAAACCTGTCAGGCCAACAAATTTGATATCCAATGGTTAAGTCAGCATAAATATATCCTATTTGTTTCATATCTTCTATGGGTGCTTAAAGGGGAATTCAACCCCTCCCCCCGAGCTATTGCCCCTAACTTGTATATTACCCCAAAGCAAAGGCGCCATCTTCTGCAGCAACGTCTTCTTCCGGGGGCGCATACACAGTAGGACCCATTTGCTGGTTGGTACTATTGCGCATGCACCCAATTGAACTCAGGCACATGCGCAGTAGTACCAACCTGCATCTGTGTCCTACTGCGCATGCACCGTCATCACCAATGGAAGAAGACGTTGTGGCCAAAGATGGTGCCTGTGACCCTGCACAAAGGGACATGTGCTTTGGGGTAATATACAAGTTAGGGGCAATAGCCCGGAGGGAGGACTACGGGGGAGGGGTTTAGCACTGGCAGGGTTGAATTCCCCTTTAAAGGGGGTAACATAGGTCATCAATCGCATACAAGTGTTTTGTTAGCTAATCAAAGACCAGTCATCTGGGGCTACAGAAATTTCTACACTAAGGGATCTATTTATAATGTTGTGTAAGGCATTGGAGAAAATAATCACCTGTGATGTTGCCCATAGTTTTAGTTTTCCAACTATTTAAATTCAAAGTGCTGGTTGGTTGCGATGTGCAACATCACCCAGATTAACACATGGACCTCTCTTTTACATTTTCTTCCAGTAGGCAGGCTACAGACACCAGCTGGATGAAAATGTTGTTTTGTGTTGCTTTGGGAACACTTTACTTTGGGATCATTAATATACTGCAATAGCCTGTCCATAGAGGATTAAATATAAAAATATCTGATCCTTAATTACATAAATTTGTTTCAAGGAATGTAATGTATATGTAACTATGTACATTTTTGCAGTAATTCATTTTTAAAATCCACAGTAAGTCTTAATATGCTCTCGTTTAATTGACAGTATAAGATCCCATGCATTTTGCTAATTTTGATGTATGTCTATTTCAGGGATGGATCATTACATATAACTTGCACTGACAAAGACTCTGGCAAGTCAGAAATGATCACCATTGAGGAGACTTCTTAGAGGAGTTTTAAATGACTGATTATTTACCATGGCCAGTTTTAGCCATCCTCTTACCATAGGGTATAAAGATGAATTTTTGTCTTTAGTACCACCTTGTATTATGAAATTAAGTGAATCTTTTGTATTTAAGGACAATTTCTTTCTGAAGCTCTAAAATGAGTACCACTTAAAATAATTTCCCTTGTCAGGAATTGTTTTGTTTTTTTCCAACAGTAAAACAAATTACTTCAGAGAACTGCCTCTATAATGTTTGGATTTACTTTATTGCTATGAGATGTACAAACAACGTATTATTGGCTATTCTAGTAGAAAAAATGTCAAATGCCTGAAATTGATTTTTAACATTGTCATGTTTGCTACCAGCAGTATGCGTGTGTTCTATTAAGTGCACGGATGCATTTTCCAAAATCTTTCAAACTGTCAAAATAAGTGTGAAACATACCTCAAGTGCAAATAAAAATGTTTAACTACATACCATTGCCACTAGTATAAAAAAGGGTTGTATATCTGCCTGTATTCTTTTGTCTTTTTCTACTAAAGAAGTCTGCCATGTTTTCAAAGAGTTTGCATTGTTATACTCTATTTTCAATCATAGCAATTGAATAGTTTTCTTTAGGTCTGCTTGGGAGACACAGGGACAGTAGGGTATAGCTGGTACATCCAGGAGGCAAGACACAACTAATAAAAAAAAAACTGGCTCCTCCTATGCCCCCAGCAGGCGGAGCTTCAGTCAGTTTTAGTTGTGTCCTCAGGAGGATAGGACATATTTTACTCTGCAGAGTATTTTATTATTTTTATCTACACTACTCCAGACTGACACCATGGGTTTGATCAGGCCCTCTACACTGTGTAGTGGTCCATTCTGACACCCCCCACGAGGGACTTGTCTCCAGGGTCTAGAGTACCTTTGCACAGACCACCCAGCCTAATACTCCTTCTTCCTCTGCAGGATAAGAAGCATGCTGGCCGGATGACTGAGGGCACTGCTGGGGTAAGTTACACCTTACTTTCTTCCCCTTAGGGCCCCTTCCTATATGCAGCCAGGCTCTATAGAAGCAAAGTGCACTCCTGGGACAGAATAGCACAGTAGGGCAGTTCCCTAACATGATTAGCATTGGTCTCTACCGGAGCAGGCATTTTCCCCTTCACTGGCACGCAATTGCCTTCAGTTCTCCTCAGATGTGCTTTGGGTCTGTAGGGGAGGGGGAGTGGTGCTGTCAGCCTGGAATTGCTGCACAGGTGGAAAGCCGAGCACCTGGCCCACATTCTCCCTCGGCGGGCCGCCATTTTGTCCCGGCTGTCTGACAAGCCAGTCACGCCGGTTTGTCTCTGCACACAGTCCCTATTAAGGGACTAATTAGCGTTACTGCCCTCATCTCTGCCTAGGCACCCTTTCTACAGCTCCAGAAGACAGTGGGGTACAACTGGATGCTTCTGGCAAGACGCATACAAATTCCAGCAGCACACACACAGAGCTGTTCCTCGCCCTTCCCTGCTTCTACCCTTACAGGTTAGTGTGGGATTTTTACAGGGGCTTTATAGTGGGTATGTGGAAGCACTCTAAAGGCAATGTTATAGTGTATTTAAGTATAATGGAAGTGCTAGTTTTAATGCACATTCCCTGTGCCCCTGTCTCCAAAGTAAGTTTGCAAAACAGGGGTTTTTAGTTACAAAGTTATGATCATAAAGTTGAAAAGCCACCATACTACGTCAAGGTAAACCCCACATGGCCGACCCTAACATATTTACCTTTTTGTCATAGTATAAAGAGTCTCTCTGCATAGTAGCATTATTTGTAATCGGTGTCCATTGAACCTTGGTTTCAGTATAAACTATATCCTTTATACTGAAGGAACATTGTACTTTAGCTGGAAGCTGTGGCTGAGCTTCATGTGGTTTTTGATAGCACTCCATTGAGCTAGATGTGGCCCTATGTTTTTAAAAATGGGCATTGGTTTGGACAACTCCTCTCTTAAAAGCCACATACCAGCTGGGGAGAATAGATCCTTTATACTGAAACCAAGGTTCAACTGACACGGATTACAAATAATGCTACTATGCAGAGAGACCCTTTATACTATGACAAAAACTTTGTAACTAAAAACTTACTTTGGAGACGGGCACAGGGAATGTGCATTAAAACTAGCACTTCCATTATACTTAAATACACTATAACTTTCCCTTTAGAGTGCTTCCACATACCCCCAATTTTGATCTTTATTGCAGAACCCTGATTGCTGAGTTGCATGACTGAAATACATTCAATTTTGGGGAAACTGTAAAATTGAATTAATGGAAAACAAACGAATATAGTTTGAGGGTAAAAGTGATCCCTTTTCCTGGGCACAAGAGTCAATATGTACTAAGTACAAGCCTGTAGAACGTGACGCCTCCAACCACATCATAGATAGGAGGAAGCTTAAGTCTGTTAAATGCTTGGCTCACACTCATTCTAGATGCCTGGATACACAAGTGGTGACTCGAGGTTATCATCTCAGTGGCTCACCGGGAAGACCGTTTTTCTTTTGGCAATTGCCTCAGCGAGACAGGTTTTGGAAATCAACATCTTATACTGCAAACCACCCTTCTTGGTGTTCCATCACGTCAGAGCAGATCTCTGAACCGTCCCTTCATTCCTACCTAAGGTGGTCTCGGCATTTCACTTGAACCAAGAAATAACGATTCCAACCTTCTGTCCTTCACCATCCAATCCCAAGGAGGTGGCTCTATATTCTCTGGATCCCATTAATCAGAATGTGGAGCAGAGAAGGCTCTCCCTTTGGGTTAATGTCTGCCCCGAGAGTCTACCAAGATCATGGGAGCAACAACTGCAGTACCTGGACAACCTGCTGATCAAGGCACCCTCCTTCTCAGAAGCCCAGAGATCTCTCCAGAAATCCATGGACATACTCCAGGAACTAGGCTGGATCCTAAATCTACAAAAGTCTTCTCTAACGCCCAGCCAATCCATTGTTTTTCTCGGCATGCTTTTCAATACGCAAACGCGGAGGAGTTACCTCCCCCAGGCGATGGTTAGTCATCTCCAAGACTTAATAAGGTTGCTTCTCCAGAGACCTCTACATTCAGTCAAGTTCTGCATGAGGGTGTTAGGAGTCATGGTGTCCAACATAGAATCAGTGCCATTCCCCCAATTTCATCTAAGGGAGCTCCAATGGAATATTCTGAGGGTGTGAAGGACGAGATCCTTCAAGAGATCCGGCTTTCGTGCAAGACCAGGGCATCTCTCCTCTGGTGGTTAGACAACACCCATCTGTCTTCGGGCAAACCCATGGGAGAACAAAAATGGCGCATTCTCACAACGGATGAGAGTCTGTTCGGCTGGGGAGCAGTTCTCGAGGGCCCCTCCGCTCAAGGTCAGTGGAACTCATGGGAAATAAAATCACAGATAAATTTGCTCAAGATCCGTGTAATCCAGCTAGCCCTTATCCATTGGCAGCAGATGCTACAGGGTCAGGCAGTAAAGATACAGTCCAACAACACCACAGCGGTGGCCTATATCAACCACCAGGGGGGCACAAGAAGCAGAGGAGCACTAGATGAAGTTAACCTCGTTTTCAAGTCGGCCGAAGCTCACCAGGTTCATGTATCATCCATTTACACCCCAGGACTGCTAAACTGGGAAGCGGACTATCTAAGCAGACAATCCATAGACCCAGGAGAGTGGTCTTTGAAAGACGAGATCTTCCACGAGATGCCACAGATGTGGGGCACCCCGGAGGTGGATCTTATGGCGACCAGGCAAAACCTCAGGGTCCCAGCGTTTCTAGCATGATACAGGAATCCACTAGCCATAACAGCCGGCGCTCTTACAGCCAAGTGGCAGTTCCATCTGGCATACGCCTTTCCACCCCTGCCACTCGTACCCAGGACTCTCAGGAAACTTCATCGGAAGCAGACCACTCTCATCCTCATAGCACCAAGATGGCCTTGCCGCTTCTGACCTTCTCAACCTGTCCGAGGCAGAGCCTTGGACCCTGCCCCAGATTCTGGACCTTCTAACCCAGGGACCGATTGGACACCCAAACTAAATTTAAATTTGACGGTGTGGCTCTTGAAACCAAAATTCTAACCCAGAAGGCAGTAGCTAACAACATGTGTGCAGCCAGAAAGCCAGTCCCAGCGAGGCCTTATCAGAGTTTGGTCTACCTACCACCAGAACTCGGCAAGAAATCATGCAAAAACCGCCTTTCATGATAGGGCGGTCCTACGCACAATTCCATCCTTTTTTCCAAAAGTGGTATCCAATTTTTTACTTGAACCAAGAGATCACAATTCCGACTTTCTGTCCGTCACCTTCCAACCCTAAGAAGAAGAATGCTCTACACACCCTGGATCCTGTTCGAGCTCTAAAGTTCTACCTGCACAGGGTACGGGACATTCACAAGGTGGACTCCTTACTAGTCATCCCTTCAAGCCCCCATCAAGGAGAAGGGCGGACACAGAATTGTCCATTTCACGCTGGATCGAGCAAGCAATTCAGTGAGCCTATGCGGTGCCTGGCAAGACGGCACTGGCTATACTCATAGCCCAATTTACTAGTGGGCGTTCAGGAAACAAGCTTCAGCAGAACAGCTGTGCAAAGCAGCTATGTCGACCTTTATCCACTCCTTTTCAAAATTCTACCATTTTGATACCTTTGCAGCATCTGACACTTGTTTTGGCTGAAAGGTGTTTCAAGCCGCAGTAGTCACTTCAAATTAGGCCTCACTCTCCCACCTGGAGGAATTAGGGGACAGCTTTGGTACGTCCCCACTGTCCCCCAAGATGACTTGGAGAAAAGGAGATTTTGTTTACTCACCGTTAAATCTCTTTCTCTTCAGTCACTTGGGAGACACCGGGCTTCCCTCCCTGGATGGAGGCCCTCTTTTTTTCCCATCAGACATGTTATATGTAGTAACATTGTAATAACATTTTTCCTGTATTCTTTGGAACAAACTTATCTAAGCTCCGCCTGCTGGGGGTATAGCCAGTAGAGGAGGGGCTAGTTTTTCCTACTGTTGTGTCCTGCCCTCCTGGATGTACCAGCTATACTCCCACTGTCCCTGTGTCCCCCCAAATGACTGAAGAGAGAGATTTAACGGTGAGTAAACAAAATCTCCTTTTTTGTTCCAACTGGAAAAAAGTTAGATTGAGCTGCTCAGAAAGTAAGTAAGTAAATAAGTTGTTCAAAACAGGTGGCCAGCTGTGATTTATTCATCTCTGTACTAAATGTAAAAGGCATAGGAGGTGAATATGATAAGCCTTTGAGTCCTGGGTGAATAAACAAAACTACTACTTTACAATACTATTCTTCCTTTTAAGGCCACTGTTCTTTTGTATCTTTTGGGAAAGCTAAATAAAGCACCGCTACCTATTCATAAAAACATACGTACAGAGGTAAGTAAAGAAAATGTATTTATTAAACTTAACAGTAAAAAGTAAAAGCACTGGTTCAGATTAAGGAACCAAATGACAGGCATTACTGGTCATTTTACAGTTGGTATGTAGCTGTGTGTTTTCCAGCTTTTATGTAATAAGACATCTGCAGAGTGAAAATCATATTAGATTAACTTTCTTTAAGACCTTGATGTTGAAAACAAAAATAAAGCTTTAAGTACAAATGTGTGTTTTGTGCTTGGTAATAAAATATATCACACTTCTAAAAGCAAAGGAAGCTGTGTTGCATTCAGTGGCCCAAATGGAAGCTTAGGTGATGCAGTCCATAACATGAATCTGCAGTGTATCCATGTCCGGAAAAGTCATGTTACATTTTGGACACATAGGCACAGTAATAATTTGCTGCTCCGTGTCGTTTGCCCCTGCAACAAAAACATATGCAGGCTGATAAAAGCAGTAAACTTCTATTTAGATGCTTTTAGGCTGAGTTTATGGGGCATATTTTTTGCCCAAATCTGTTATGGCCAGATCTTTACTTAGCCCTTTTTGGACAAAACCATTAACAGGATTATACTATGCGTTCCAGCCTTTAGAATATAAATGCTGCCTTTTTATTACAGGTCATGTAACACGATGTATAAATACCTCTTGGCGCTGTATAAGGACTCTCATTGGCATCCTCTAATCTTGTGCAACTATGGCGCCTCTGGAGCTCTTCTATTGGATGCCTGAAGGAAACCGAATACAATTTGGCACATTCCAGTTAAACAATCAATTTTGTTGCCGTTAAACAGGCTATATTAAAAACATGGTTGCGGTTTCTCCAGTGCCTGGATGGAACTTTATTAAATAGATGCTTGCTTCTCAGCAGGAAAATAAAAACCCATGTAATATATTTGGTCTGTTATGAGCAAATTTGGATATACGGCTGGTTTAAAGAGGGGCTCAATTTTACCGTAACAGGAGCAATTTCCAGTAGGGGTAGAAATGTATCAAGCTAACCCATATTGGAAGTGTTCTCCCTTTTATACAGGATGTTTTTTTTTTTTTTTTTTTTTTTTACAAAGTTGTAAATAAAATACCAGTGTGAATGCTAAGACCAGCCATGTGATATAGGTCACATTCTGTTGTAATCAATAGTTGCTATTGGACCCATGATTATCTTCTCAAAATAGCGCATATTTGATGTGATAATCAACTGCAGGGCAACTCATGGAACTTCATCTACAACAAATGGGAAGAGACCTGTGTTAGTTGTAGAGATTTGTATAAAATGTAGCTACTGCCATGACCTTGTTTAATTTGTACAGCTCTTTACTGCATAGATAATATCTTCAAGTCTGCTTGGGGGACACGGGGACAGTGGGGGTATAGCTGGTACATCCAGGAGGCAGGACACAACTTATAAAAAACTGTCTCCTCCTCCACTGACTATACCCCCAGCAGGCGGAGCTTCACTTAGTTTGAGTTGTGTCCTCAGAGGAGTATAGGACAAATTCTCTGCTCAGGTGTTGTGCTTGTCTTTTTACACTGCGTAAAAACTCTGTAGCGCCCTACAACGTGGGATTTCCCGCCGGGTCATTGGGTGCTTTGCGCAAACCACCTAGCCACTATATCTCCTTCCGTCAGGAGACCAGGCAGTGGGAGAAAGACACCCTCTGCAGCAGGGACAGGTAAGCTGGAACAGGGACTTCCCTGGGCCATTTCTCTATCTCTCTCCCCCTACTCCTCCCCCGCCCCCCCCCACCCGGGAAAACCGGGTGGGATTAGCTTGATTGACGCAGCAATCGGCCAATCGGCGATCGCGTCGTCATAGCTCCGCCCCATGATGTCATGGGCTCCGCCCCCCTGTCCGGGTTCAGCCACCAAAAGGTGGCAACCCTAGATATATACATATATATATCCCTGGTTTGGAGATCTTATTGTGCAGCTCTCTCCCTCATAGCACAAGGAGTTAACAGGCAGGTCACAGGAGGGGGCACCATGTGCTCTTAATGTTTCAGTTTCATTCTCCCTCACTCTGCAAACACTCTTGCCACCTGCAGCACAGATCATTTATTCTCTGACCCGTTTTTTTCTGTATTAAAGATGCACAGGTCACATGCTGCCATTTTCCCTGCATTCCACATGCTGCCATTTTCCCTGCATTCCACAGCATTTGCTAGCAAACCCCGCTGGGGCAGCCATTTTATCCAGACTTCTGGGAGACAAGCTCTGGGGTTGTTCTTTTAACTGCTCCATACCTCCTGCAATAGACAGACCATCTCTGTCTGTACAGAGCGTCCTGCCTACAGCTCCAGACATACAGTGGGGTATCCTGCCTGGTTTTTTTTTTCCAGCTCCAGCAGGGCACACCAAGAGCTGCTGATCCTCCCTCCCTGCCATCCACAGGTTAGTATTCAGCTGGGCATAGGGGCTACTAGGGACCCTCCACCCTACCCTAATTACAAGCCCACTAGATTATTCTATTGTCATGTCTGCGGGTCAAAGTGACAACCTTTTTTTCAGGGCAGCGCCAACTGCTTCTGTTAAATGGTATGGCTTGTGCCATATGCTGCAAACGTTTACTTCTGGGCACAAGGTCCCATTATGCACAAATGTCATCTGAACAGGGACCCCTCTCCACCCAGGGGTCCTCATTCTCCTCCAGAATGGGCATCCCAACTTGCCATGGGGATTACAAAATTGGCAATATCAATAGACAAACACTTGTCACAACTTGATAATAAGTGAGGCCCAACAAACGAAGGGCCCCTTCATTTTCAGATGAGGATTCGATTCGGGAAATTCTTCCTTTTGGCACTCATATTCAATGGATGAAGGCGACTGATCTGAAAGAGAGCTTCCTCCAACTCTGAACAAGATGAGGATGACACCTTAAAACATTCCTCAGATTCAGTGGACTCTTAGTTTCTCCATCCTAGAGACTCTTCACCAGCAAGAACCAGAATCCTCTACAGATTCCTCTAAGGCTCTCTTCAAACATTACAGTAAGACATCTCCCTTCCCACTACAGGAGTGGGACACACCTGAAAGGCATTTTCAAACTAACCGCCGGTTTCAGAAGCTCTACCCTTTTTCTAATGAGACTACAGAAGAATGGTCCGCCATCTGTGGATGCTCCAGTGTCCCGGCTTTCCAAGAGCACTGCTCTACTAGTCCCTGATGCCTCCTCCTTCAAGGACTCCATGGACAAGAAGCTGGAAAGCTGCCTCCACTCTTTCCTTTTTGGTCTCGTGCACTTCCCCGCGTCCTGTTTTAGCAACGGCCTGGGTAGCAGAGCCATTCTATCCTGGTCGGATTCTCTCCTCAAAGCAATTGTTTCTGGGGCTCCTCGTCACAAACTTACTCAATGGGCATCTCAGATAAAGAAGGCTAATGACTATATTCTGAGGATATTCCTAGACGCAGTCCAAGTAATCAGTAGATCTTTGGCATTGGCAGTTGCAGCCTGCAGGTCTTTATGGATGAAGCTATGGTCAGCTGACTTTTCTTCCTGACTTCCATGCCTTTCAAGGGTAAACTCATTTGGCCCTGAGTTGGAAAGGATTATAAGCCAAGCCATAGGGGGAAAGAGCACCCTCCTACTGCAACCCAAAGCACGACCTACCTTTCGAAGGGGACAGTTTTTTCACGGCTCCCAAACGAAGAACACAAGGTTCTCCCCTCCAAGGCAATCTTTCATAGCATGGGGGAGCTTCAAAAGTAAGCGAAGATCAGTCTGGCACAACAAAAGGGCACACTCCTAAGTCCGGGGACAAGTCTACCTCGGCATAACAGTGTCATTACACCTCCAACCGCATCTCCGATAGGAGGGAAGTTAAGTCTGTTTGCCGATGCTTGGTTCACACTCGTTCAAGATGCCTGGATGCACGACGTGGTGACTCGAGGATATCATCTGGAGTTTTCGTCTCCTCCTCCTCATTGCCTTTTTCATGTCCAGAATTCCCTCAGAGCCAGACAAGTGTGCAGCCCTCCAAAATGTCTTCAAATTGCCTTCTCTCAAAGGTGCGCACTCCTGTGCCCCCGGTAGACTGTTTCAAAGGGTATTATTCAAACCTATTTGTAGTACCCAAAGAAGGACGGGTCAGTTCGTCCTATCCTAGACCTGAAGGAACTAAAACTCATTTGCCAGACACTTCAAAATTGAGTCTCTCAGGACTGTCATTGCAGCAGTGACCCAATTTTTGACACAGCGCCATTAATTGAGTTTAAAGATAAAAAGCCTTTATTGAAGACATGGCTTCATGATCTGTTACAACCATATACATATAGTATATGGTTGTAACAGATCATGAAGCCATGTCTTCAATAAAGGCTTTTTATCTTTAAACTCAATTAATGGTGCTGTGTCAAAAATTGGATTCCTGGAAAAGCCTGTGGAAAAGTGGACCACTGGACACGTGCACCGCTGATAAAGATACAAACTGCTGGTGAGTGCTGACTTAAAAAACACAATTGCAGCAGTGACTCCAGGGCAGTTTCTCCTTTCCCTTTCCCTCCTTTTCCATCACCATCACAGATATTTGAGACTTTCCTTTCAAATCATCATGTCCAATTACAAGTCTCCCATTCGGGCTCACTTCAGCCCCCCAAGTCTTCACCATGGTCATGGCCGCTACAACAGCGGTGATCAGCAGTGAGGGAGTCTCCATCACACCGTACCTGGACAATCCATTGATCAAGGCTTTATCTCTTCCATTGCAGGAACTAGGTTTGGTTCTAAACAAAATCCTCTGACACCCAGTCAATTGAAGGTGTTTCTCGACATGCACGTCAACACACAGACACAGAGAATCTCTCTTCCTCAGGAGAAGGCACTTCACCTCAGATTTATAGTAAGATCACTTTTGCAAAAACGACATCAAATTTTGCATGAAAGTGCTGGGAGTCATGGTCTCTGCATAGAAGCAGTGCCATTTGCTCAATTCCATCTTCAAGAGCTCCAATGGAACATAGTGACGTTGTAGTAAAGATTATCCCTGCTACAAGAGATCTGTCTCTCTCACCAGACGAGGGTATTCCTGCTTTGGTGGCTGAAGACCAACCAGTTGGGACTAGGCAGATAGCTAGGAGACCCACACTGGCGAGTTCTCACTACAGATGCAAGTCTGTCAGGTTGGGGAGCTGCCCTAGAGGGAAAGTCAGCACAGGGACTCTGGAATTCAGAGGAAAAGAAATTACCGTTCAGTCTTCTAGACATTCGAGCAATTCGATTAGGCCTTCATTGGCAACAACGGTGGCTTATATCAACCACCAAACGGGCACCAGAAGCAGAGGGGCCTTAAACGAGGTCAAGCTCATTTCCAATGGGCAGAAAGCTATCTGACCATGCTTTCAACCATCTACATTCCAGGCTCCTCAACTGGGAAGCGGACAGTCCATAGACCCATGCAAGTGGTCTGTAAACGACAAAGTGTTCTACAAGATAACACATTTGCTGGCTTTCTGGCAGTGTACATAGTGCGTGTTTGTAACAAAGCCAACAGGAATCAAATATTCCTTAATAACTTAATATCATGTAGTAGTAAAATTCCGGAAGTGGACCTCATGGCGACTCGACACAATCAAAAAGTGGAAGCTTTTGTAGCTCTCTACAGAGATCCCCTAGCCTTCGACATTGACGCTCTTATGGCGGCCTGGCCGTTTTCACCTAAGCGTATGCCTTTCCACCTCTGCCACTTCTCCCAAGGATAATCAGATGGCTACAGACAGAGCAGACACCTCACATTCTCAAAGCACCAAGGTGGCCTCGACGGTCCTGGTTCACAGCCTTCATCAATTGGTCAGTAGCAGAACCCTGGACAATACCTCCTCTGCCGGACCTTCTATTGCAGGGTCCAATCCAACATCCAAATACATCATACCTGAATTTGATGGCATGGCTCTCGAGGCGCAAATCCTGACTCAAAAGGGGTTTTCAAAGGTCGTAGCACGTACTATGTGCACTGCCAGAAAACCAGTTTCAGCCAAGACATACCATCAAGTACTGTCAATGGTGCAACCGAAACAATGCTGTATTCAAGGTCTTCTCAGTTCTTAAAGGGGAATGAACCCCCCCCGGCGCTAACCTAAAACCCCCCGCCTACCTCTCCCCCCGAAAGGTAGAGGTTTGAGTTTTCGCCTGGGGGTTTCATTCCACTTTAATATCCTAGAGTTCCTCCAGTAAGGGTTATCCAAGGATCTGTCTCTTGGTTCTTTAAAGCCACAAATTAAGTTTTTTCTGTAAGGAGCACCTGGCACTATTGCCTGTTGTCAAAACCTTTATCCAGGGGGTTGTACATGTGGCTCCCCTCCATCTGACCACCAGCTCCTCTCTGGGACCTCACCTTAATATTGCAAGCATTAAAACACCTGCAGTTTGAAATACTGGGGTCAGTGTCTCTGCAATGGCTCACCTGGAGGACCGTTTTTTCCTTTGGTAATTGCCTCGGCAAAACGTGTCACAGAATTTCACTTGAACCAGGAAATAACGCTTCCAACTTTCCCCCATCTAATCCCAAGCTGTTAGAGCTCTAAAATTCTATCTTCATAGAGTTCAGGACATCCGCAGGACTGATGTCCTACTCATCCTGCCCTGGGGACCTCATAAAGGTTCACCTGCCACTTAATCTGCCAATTCCCGTTGGATCTATCAAACCATTCAGCAAGCCTACACAGCACAAGGCCAGTTGCCTACAGCAAGGATTGCTGCCCACTCTACCAGAGGGATGAGTAAGTCTTGGGTCTTTAGAAATCAGGCCTTGGCAGAACAGCTGTCCAAAGCGGCTACGTGGACTTCAGTCCACTCCTTTTGCAAATTTTACCATTTCGACACTTTTGTGGCTTCTGACACTCACTTTGGCAGAAAGGTGCTTCAAGCCGCAGTGGTCGTTTACACATAGGCCTCACTCTCCCACCCGGAATTTTAGGGGACAGCTTTGGTATGTCCCCACTGTCCCTGTGTCCCCCAAGCAGACTAGGAGAAAAGGAGATTTTGTTTACTCACCGTTAAATCTCTTTCTCTTCAGTGCTTTGGGGACACAGAGCTTCCCACCCTGGATTGAGGCTCTCCTGTTTTTCTATCAAACATGTTACTTGTTTTTATTTTACTACTACATGATATTAAGTTATAAAGGATTATTTGATTCCTGTTGACTGTTACAAACTGAGTGAAGCTCCGCCTGCTGGGGGGTATAGTCAGTGGAGAAGCCAGTTTTTTATTAGTTGTGTCCTGCCTCCTGGATGTACCAGCTATACCCCCACTGCCCCTGTGCCCCCCAAGCGACTGAAGAGAAAGAGATTTAATGATGAGTACACAAAATCTCATTTTTCTACTTACATGGTGTGCCTTGTAAAAATTTGTGGCTGTGGGTACAGTATGGACAAAAATAAAAATGTTTGCACTTGCTACATCAAAATGTGATATACAGTACTATATTCCACATTTTATAAACAGACCTTTACTCTGTGTACTTTCTTATTATTTCTAAGCAATTTTACATGTTACGATATTATAGGTTTAAACCAGACAACGGTTAAAAAAAAGATAAATATATTGCTCTGTAGCAAAAAAAAATACCTGTCTGTCATTTCTTCATTTTCTTGCATCATATATGCAAAGCGAGCTGCTAACTCCTCCTTCTCTTGATAAATGCTCTCTTTAGCAGATCTTTCAGCGTGAAAATCTGCACAATACACTTCAAGCTGCATAAGATATAGAGAATAATTCTACATGCACATTACTGAAACCTTATATAGACACATTGCTCCCCCTGTATCACAACCCCAGCTTGTGCTATATATTTATGACCAAACCCTACAATAGAGCAGGGAAATGACTATTGGAGCGGATTGAAAAAAACCCAAATGGATCCTGGATACAGATTAATGTGGTGCCCAATTTTCTGGGCCCGATTGCTTACATGTGGTCTCTCCTACTAGCCAGGTTCCAGTTCTCTACAGCCCCCATAAAGGAGAGTTCAACCCCTACCCAAAAAAAATCACTCCCCCTCCTCCCCTGTGTAGTGCCCCCCCCCCAGCAAATGCCCCTAACTTACTACTTACCCCTCCTTCCAGGTCCTGTCCAGCAGAGTTCACAGGTGCCATCTTCTGCCGATCGCTCTTCTTCCTGGATTGACCGGCGTTTTCTGCCGAATGCGCAGTATGAGGGATTTGCCGGTGCAGATCTACTGCAAATGTGCCGAAAATAAAATTTCAGAAGAAATTTCTTTCTTTTGGAAAGTTTGTGACCTTCGGGCGCATGTGCAGTTGGAAGAATCTGCCGGTACGGAGCTACTGTGCATGCGCCCAAAAGTCAAAGTTTTCTGATTTCATTTTTTGGAAACTGCGTGACTTTCGGCGCATGCGCAGTATATCCACACCAGCAGATCGTGCGTACTGCGCATGCACCAGAGAACACCGGTCAATCTAGGAAGAAGAATGATAGGGAGAAGATGGCACCTGTGAACTCCACTGGACAGGACCTGGAAGGAGGGGTAAGTAATAAGTTAGGGGTATTTACCCGGGGTGGGAGGAGAGAGGGGATGCTTAAACAGGGGAGGGATTTTTTCAAGTAGGGGTTGAATTCTCCTTTAAAGGAACAGTAAGGTGTAAACATAAAAACTGGGTAAATAGGCTGTGCAAAATGAGAAATGTTTTAAATATAGTTAGATAGCCAGAAATGTAATGTCTAAAGGCTGGAGTGACTGGATGTCTAACATAATAGCCAGAAAACTACTTCCTGCTCTGCAGCTCACTTTGTTTCCATGGACTGGTTACCAGGCATTAACCAATCAGTGACTTGAAGGGGGGGGGGCACATGGGTCATAACTGTTGCTTTTGAATCTGAGTGCTAATCTTGAATGCTAAGGACAACTGCAAACTCATTGAACAATTATGTCCATTGTGGCTTCCCTTCAAGTTGCTGACTAACTCAGAGTTCGAGAGGTGAAAAGCAGGAAGTTGTGTTCTGGCTTATATGTTAGACATCCAATCACTTCAGCCTTTGTAGATTAAAAGTTTTGACAAACTATATTAGAAACATTTTTATTTTGCAAATACGATCTATTTACCCAGTTTTTAATTTTACACTGAATTGTTCCTTTAAGCCACACACGCCCCTCACATCTATTTTAAAATTATCAGTAAAATCCTCTTAATTTAGCTTAGCCCAGAGAATGTTTATGCTTGCACATACTAAGGAGCAGATTTACTAAGGGTAGAAGTGAAAATTAGAATAAAATTAAAAATTTTAAAATTCGAGTTTCACAGTAATTTTATCATACTACTTCGACTATCAGCCCAAAATTTGATTAGAAAAATTTGAACGTACTTGCCCTTTAAAAATTCTTCTACTTCGACCATTCGCCAGCTTAAAGCTGGCGAATTGCCATTTAAGCCTATGGGGGACCTCATAGAACCTGTCCTGAATATTTTTCTAAGTTCCAAGAATTCGAAGGATTTTGTGGAGAATCATTACATCAAATTGAACCATTTTTTTATTTGATTGAAAATGGACCTATTCCATCGAAAAAGCACTTTAAAAATACTTCAAGGGTCAAAGTTTTTTCACTTCGAAAATTTGGCCCTTAGTAAATCTGTCCCTAAGAATCTCACCTGAGCATGAAGAAGTTCAATTGTTTCTTTATCCTCCTTGTGTTTTGTGTCGGTTTCTCTCATTTCATCAATTGCATATTGTTTTTTGGCCAGTGCCTTCTCACATGCATCCAGTTTTTCAAGCAGCTCATTGAACTCAACTTTGGAAACTTTTTCACTCTGTGATGAAATGGAACAGAAAAGAACATATGGTGTGGGTGGCTTTACTTTTTATGCTATCAATCACCACCATTGTCCCATTGGTATAAAATACGAATTAATAACTAACAATCACCCAATCTGCCCTTTCCAAAATTTTCATCAGCCACAAGAACACCGTTTAAATTAAGGGTGCCTTCAACCACAGCACCCACAATGTTTTGAACTTCCCACCAAGATAATACATGATGTGACATCACTAGATGATGGGGTGGGTTTGGGACTAGAGATCAATCACCTAAATACAGGTATAGGATCAGTTATCCGGAAACGTGTTACCCATGAAGTTCAGAATTATGGAAAAGCCATCTCCAATAAACTCTATTATAATCAAATAATCAATTTTTTTAAATTAATTTTCTTTTTGTATGTAATAATAAAACAGTAGCTTGTACTTGATCCTAACTAAGATATCAGCAATCGTTATGGAGTCAAAACAATCATATTGTTTCTATTTAGGGGCAGATTTACTAAGGATCGAATTTTGAAGTCCTAAAACTTCAAAATTCGACCATCGAATTCAAAAACTTTTACTATCGAAGGGTTTTTTTTTTTTTACAATTTGGCCATTTTCGATTGAAGTAAAATCGTTCGATCCGAATTATTTAATCGATCGAATGATTTTAAAATAAAAAACTTTGAATACTGAAAACGTAGCCAAATTTTGGCTATGGGTTCTAGGAGGTCCCCATAGGCTAACATAGCAATTCGGCAGGTTTAAGGTGGCAAATGGTCGAATTCAAAGTTTTTTAAAGGGACAATACTTCAAAATTCAAATTTTCTTCAATTCAAATAGAATTTTGGGCTATTCAATAGTCGAAGTAGCCCAAAATTACTTAAAAACTCTAATTTAAAAATTCCAAATTTACTTGAAAATTCACTTCGACCTTTAGTAAATGTGCCCCTTAATGTTTAAATTATTTCTTAGGAGACAAAGTAAATACTGTAGATCCAAACTACAAAAAAAACCCCAAAGTCCTGAGCATTCTGGATAAAAGGGCCCATATATGTATTAACTCTGCAAAAGATCAGTTCAGAGCTCCTTCAGCATGTTTGGCTGTATTACAATCATTACACATGATTTTTAGAGGTCACTGACTAGGCCTACAGGGCTAGTAGGTCAGTGGAGCCAATTAATGAAAATAAAAACTGCATTTACATAAAACTATTTATAAAGCCAAAATTTGCACCATACAAGCTAAACATAGAGAATTACTATTCAGTAACGTTACCAGCTGCACATACCTCACTTCTTCTTAGTTCCTGATGTTCAGAGTTTAGTTTATCATATGAAACCTGCAACATGGCCAATTGATTTCTATGGAGCAGATAAAACATGAACATTTGCAATGGCTATTACACTTATGAAATGTATATTATGTGTGAAAAATTATTCTTTTAATAATAGTCAGTAGAATTAGATAAAAACCATTCTTAAACTTTCAGATATTCATTTACAAATGTTAGCATCTGAAATGTTTGTTTTTTTGGCTGTTGATCTACTTACCCATGAATATATCCTAATATGTTTTATGTAATCAAGATGCACTTCTGAAATGTATTTTATGATATTAGCGATAGTACGCTGCTAATATCATGCATATGAAACATGAAAGACCCCTGCTGTTCTGTCCAAGAGAGCTGGACAGAAATGGTATCATCTTAAATTACTGGTGCATGAAGAATCTAAGCGCTTCTCCCAGGTCCCGAGTATTCGGGAGAACAGGTCTCATACCTGTACTTATAATTTCTTGAAGCATTTCTGAATAGTGTTGGGATACTGACCCGTAGGGAGAACACACTCCAGCATCCAAAACTCCTACAGACAATTTTATGGTATAGTTCTCACACTGAATGCTTCTGTATTTGGCCATACCAGTTTACTTTCTGGAGGTACCTTGCCCTAATTCTCCAGATAGGAGAGGGGAGGAGTATAAATAACATAATTCTCCACATGGGAGCAGGCTGAAATACAAAGAACTAAAATCTTTAGGAATGACGCAGAACCAGGTGGTAAATTGATATGCCACTTGAAAATCAATGATTTATACTTACTGCAAAAGGAGATATTGAATGCATACGTTAAACTAAATGTGCCTACATTTGAATTATTTTTTAATTCCATTAAATCATGACATTCCTCCAATAATTCGACACAAACAGCTGTGGACTTTGACGTTTGTGTTACATTGTAAATCATTTAGAGATACTATTAACTTTACACTGTGCATGATATTAACCATTGTGATAATAGAATATTTGTGTGAATTAGATTGGATGGTGTTTATTTTTGGTAATGTGATTGAGGGTCCCCCTCTTGTGATTAATACTGGCTTTGTTTTTAGCGTTGTTTTTAACATGTTGGAAGAGATGTGAATAAATATTGCCTTGTATCTGAATGTGTATGGTACATTTTTAGCTTTGTAGGCTATCGGGGGTTGTGTCCATTTTGTTTATTAAGTAATTCTGAGTAGTTGTTAATGAAAGACACCCAGTTAGATATTATCTGGTATTATTCAATTCTACCGCACATCACGCTTATCAGTGGCTTAACTAGATGTTAGTGGCCCCACAGCAAATTCATTTTAGGGTCCCCAACATATCCACCCCTGCTTATTACCATTACTTTGAGTAAAGGTACAAAATGAATTACACCAAATAACCAGACATTGCCATATTGCAATACACAAGCCAAATATTTGAAAGAAAAACACATTAGCTGTATTGCATTATAACTGTAGAATGAATAGTGAGCTTACTTCTCAGTTTTCAATTTTTTTCGTTCTAGTTTAATTTCCAGCTCTTGACTCTCCACTTGAAGTAATAATTTTTTAATTTCCGACTCTTGACTCTCCACTTGAAGTTCAATTTTTTTTATACAATATCTAAGATTTAGCTTTTCCTCCAAATCAACCTGGTTTTCCTGAAGTCTCTTATCTAGTAAAATGCACCTACAAATCACAAAACAACACGGATGTTTATATACAACATGTGATACAGTTTTGTTAAGTTCAAAAATTTGAATAATACAAGGACAATTTGCATATGATAAATAGTTTCCTGTACAATCTAATCTGGAAAAGAATTACTGTAAGGATATCTTAACGTGATTTCAGCACAACAACTGGTTTTTGTTTTTATTTGCAAAATGAAAGAAAAAAAATATATAGCTGAATGCAGTTCTGTATTTATATATTCCTTTCTGTTCTCTGGTTCGAACTCTTTAAACCAGGGCCAGAAAAAGGAGTAGGCGGAAGAACCTACCTAGGACACAACAATAGGGTCAGGTACCTGTTAAAGTGTCTTCTGCCAACCCCTTGTCCCTGTTTGCTGCCCTCTGTCACTCTCCCCTCCTGCTACTGTACATGCAAACACATGTGGAGAGCCCAGTGGTTGGCCAGGCTGCCTATGTAGTTCCAGTATACTTTTGAATTATCTAACCAGCTACTAAATTGGAGATGCCTGCAATTTAATAAGCCTCAGAAAACAATGCAGATCTTACTTTTCTTGAAGATTGTTCTTTAATTGTTTGGCCTCATATAATTTTTCATAAGATTCCTGGAGTTCTTTATTCAGTGACTGCACTTTTTTCTTTAATATCTTTACTTCACTGGAAATCTTTTAAAAAAAAATAGTGTACAGAAGAAATTACATTCTTTGCTTATTCTTGGCTCATAAATAATGGCCAGGTAGGAATAAAAACTAATATTCCGTTATATTTGTGCCTACATCCCTAGTGACAGTACCAAGTGTACCTTAAAGGGGAACAAAATTCTAAAATAGAATAAGGCTAGAAATGCTGTATTTCGTAAACTAAATATAATCATGAACTTACTGCACCAGAAGCAGAATTAAACAAATGATTTATGTTTTCAAAGTTGTGGGGTCATCAACTTTGTAACTTTGTTAAACATCTTTGTAAGACTAAGCACATGCTCAGTGTGGACTGGGCTTCATTTGGGAGGTTAAGCTTAGGGATCATCATAAATGATCAAAACAGCACAAGTCAAATAGTATCTGCTATAGAAGCCGATACAGCAAGACTGATTAATACTGCAATTAACAGACTGCACTGGGTCTGCAGATACAAATCTCTCCTCAGTCGCTGGCTGCTCTACAGGGAAACAAACAAATTTGCTCAAGGTAAGGGGAGTAAGGTGGGGGGGCTCCCCCCTGTTTAAAAGTATGAGTTTCCCTGCAGAGCAGTTAGGGACTGTCTGAAGTTTCCTATCCACAGCAAGTAAAACAAAGTAAAAATGGGATTTTATTTTATTTGCCTTTACATCCCCTTTAATATTGTTATGCAGTATATGAAAGTCTATTCTTTATTAACACACTACTTAACCTTTTTACCTTAGTTCGAGTTTTTGGAATGCCTTATCTGATTTAAAATTCTGAACATACTCATAAAATCTGTCAAATTCAAGGGAGGCAGAGGAAAGGTGTGAGTGCTTTCCAAATAAAGTGGCAACACACATATACTTACAATAGGTGTATTTCCCTCCAAGAGAACTTTGGGTATGCACCCAACCATGTTGGACTGATGGATGAGAAGCTTCTCATATACTCATTAGACTATAATATGCTATATGATCATGGTTAAAAAACAAATGCTGTACAATATACTCAACTACACAGGTTTTTACACTGAATAGAAAGGAACTTTTTATATCAATCATTTTGTTTGTAAATTCTTGAGTAACCATTCACATACTTGTATAGACAATGATGTTTTAATCTTTTCATTTTCAAAAATGAAATGAATCTCTGCTACACACATAACCTTGGGATAATGTTACTTTGTTTCAAAAAACACCACAGGATAGTAACATAGCAGGGCATGATATAAGCAAAGAGAATTGCACATACCCCCAATGAGTGTATAAATTTCCTTCACTTCAAAGGTGTCAAAGATTTTTCCACAGACCCCCAAACACCCACATAATGCTGCAAAAGTGTTAATGTAAATACATAGTGCTTTCCACTTCATTATATTTAATACATTTTGTGTGGTATGTATACTTACAATCACTTCAGATTGACTCTGTTCTGGATTTTGCTCTGTTTGCACATCCTTGTCACAGAATTCAGAGGTTTGTTTTTCTACTTCTGCCAACCTTTTGAAAAATAAATAATTTTGTGGTTTGATTTTGGCAATGTTGAATTATTTATAAAGAACCAACATTTCTTTTCCATTCTAGGAAAATTATGTTATTTCTACAGAAAATCTGTAAAACAAGTGCATTACACGACATTAGTGGCAACATTAGTGTAGGCTGAGGCTGCAAGCACTAATGGAGATGGGTCATATTATCAAACTGGAGGACACTTTGAAACAGAAAGAGCACATAGAACAGGAAGTTTTAGATACGCACCACTGTGGGCAGATATCATCAGATGGTGAAATAAAAGATATCCTAGTAAATGCAGATACAGGAGTAAGAAAAAAATGAAGCTTGCAGGTTAAACAGTCGAATAACGAAGGGAAATAGGGAAGGGAGTAACAGGTAAGAACAGCAGAAAGGAATACAGGTGACATGAAAGATTAACTGGGATGATGGCTCATGAACTAGAGGCAACAAAACTGAAGAAAGGCCAGGTTGCCAATGTAGTTCCAGTATACATTTACATTTTCTACCCCAAATTGGAGGTGCCTGCAATTTACTAAGCATCATAAAACAACGTAGCTCTTACTTTTCTTGAAGTTTATTCTTTAACTGTTTGACCTCATTTAATTTTTCATAAGATTCCTGGAGTTCTTTATCCAGTGACTTCACTTTCTCCTCTAATATATCTACTTCACTGGAAATCTGTAAAAAAAAAAACAGTGTACAGAAGAAACTATATGGCTTATTCTTGGCTCATAAATAATGGCTAATATTCAGTTTTACTTGTGCCTACATCCCTAGTGAGATGTAATGCAGTATATGAATGTCTATTCTTTATGAACACATTGCTTATCCTCTTACCATTAACAGGAGTTAGATTTGTTTGGAATGCCTTATCTATTATATAATGCTGAACATACTAAAAAATCTGTCAAATGCAAGGGAGGCAGAGGAGAGATGTGGGTGCTTATCAAATAAAGTGGCACCACACATATCCTTACAATAGGTGTCTTTGTATTTCCCTCCTAGAACACTTTAGTTATGCACCAAACTATGTTGGACTAATGGATGACAGAGGAAGCTTCTCATTTAATCATCAGACTGTAATATGCTATGTGATCATGGTTAAAAACCAAATTCTGCACCATATACTCAACCAATAGAAAGGAACAGAAATGAACTTTTTATATCATTCATTTTATTCAGAAATTCTTGAGTGACCATTCACTTGCTTGCATAGACAATGATGTTTTTAATCTTTTAATTTTCCAAAATTAAACAAATGTCTGCTACACACATAACCTTGGAATAATGTTACTTTGTATGGTATGATATAAGCAAAGAGATAATAAAAAGAGATAATACTTTATCTGAATTGCACATACCCCCAGTGAGTATAAATCTCCTTCACTTCAGAATGCTGCAAACGGGGCCAATTGTAATAAAACAGTGCTTTCACCTTAACTTATATGTACTCACTTCAGACTGACTCTGTTCTGATTTTTGCTCTGTTTGGACGTCCTTGTCACAGAATTCAGAGGTTTGTTTTTCTAGTTCAGCCAACCTTTTGAAAAAATTAATTTTGTTGTTTGGTTTTGGCAATGTACAATTATTTATAAAGAACGGACATTTCCTTTCCATTCTAGGTGTATTATATGTGTTGTATTCCAAGCTCTGGAAAAAAATGTTTTAAAGAACATATATTCTTTAAATAAAAAATATATTGTTTAAAGCAGTGATTTATATGCCATGTCTTCAGAAGTAAACATGGATGTCTGAAAGACAAGGGTTATTTATAAAGTCGTGCAACATTTTGTATGTGAAATAAAGATGTAAAATAAATTGTGCATTTATGATTCTTGAATCTAAGTGCCATTTTACATATAATTATAAAAATGCTCCTTGGTTCAAAAGATACTGATTAATATCACCAGTCACCCAACTATTTATTATAATTTGTAAACTTTGGGCAGACGTTCACTGCAGGAGAAACTGATCATGACATTGTATTTTGTCTCGCCACAAAGCTGAATATACAGCTACTATAGGTCACTTTACAAGCTATGTACAATGCATGGCCATCAATCAGCATTCAGGACAAGGGTGATCAGATGGAAACTATTTGGTACTATGGAAAGTCATTATAAATATGCCCAGGCAATTTCAAAACATATCTAGATAAACACATATAGTTTTGGATAAGAAATTGATTTCAATAACAAACGGTTTCCTCACCTTTTATTTGCACAAAATAATTCCTTCTCAAGTCTCTCCACGTTTTGAGTTTCCTCTCTCAGACTATGAAGGAGCCTGCCGATTGCCACCTCTTCTGGTTCTGTGACACTCCCTTCTTCCTTCACAGCATTTGTCCTGCGCAATACATTTCATTGCAACAAGCCAGAAAAAAACAACAAGTTATTTATACTGAAAAGCTGTAAAGCAAATGCATTACACAACAGACTGCAAGCACTAATGGAGATGGGCAAGTCATTCGACTGACGACTATTCGAATAGAATTTTATCATTTGATCGAATTTTCAAAATTCGATGGTTGAAGTGGTCTTCAAAAATATTTGAAAATTTTTGGGATCCATTATCTGGAAACCCGTTATCCAGAAAGTTCCTAATTACAGAATGGCTGTCTCCCATAGACTCCATTATAATCAAATAATCCAGATCTTTAAAAAAAGATTGCCTTTTCTCTGTAATAATAAAACAGTACCTTGTACTTGATCCAAATGAAGATATAATTATTCCTTATTGGAAGCAAAATCAGTCTATTGGGTATATTTAATGTTTACATGATTTTCTAGTAGACTTAAGGTATGAAGATCCAAATTACAGAAAGATCCGTTATCCGGAAACCCCCAGGTCCCGCGCATTCTGGATAAAAGGTCCCATACTGTATTTTAATATCTCTGTAAGTTACATGATAGCAGCACTAATGAAGGAATGCTTGCTCTGTTCTGTAAGCATTGTATGACTATTATACTAAACAGAGAGCCACACCCATCCACAGTTTCACTTATAACAATCACAACTTACTACATACAATCACCATCAAAAAACAGTTAAAGCAGGGTGTACCTGTATAACATGTTATGGTCTGATCCTGTTTTGTTTGCCTTTTCTTCATTTACTATTTCACCAGATTCCTTTTCCTGAAAAAAAAAAATAATATATACATTTTTGTAAATGACATTGAACCACTGAAATCAACTGTTTTTTTGGGTGTTCCGGGGGTTCTCAGGTAATGTAATATAATCTCATAATCTTGCAAATAGTCAGGGTTAATTTACAGAGATTCTGATTTCCACAAACGAGTCTTCAGAAAAGTTGCTGAGTTTCAGCTGCAATTCAGATATAAGACCAAGCAGGTCAGCCTTCTCCGCCTGTACACGCATTAACTGATTCTTTAGCTGCTTGTTTTCACTTGCTTCTTCAGAAGTAGTGCAAGCTGGCATACCCTGAAAATGAGAATGTGGACTTTACACAGAATGATGGAGCCAATGTGACATGGTACACACACACACACACACACAAATTAAATTACAAATTATACATTTAGAGAGTACATTTATGCAGAACTTCACAGATATTGATCATTAGTCATAACAGTGGCTATTCCAATACATTTTCTAATCTAAGGTCCCCCATAACAGTCACATGCACACTATAGTGAACTTCATCAAGAGCTATTTAACCTGCCTGTATGGTTTTCTATGTTTCTAGATGCATCATTGCTATGCTTATACTATATTAGCTATACTATCTACTGCAAAACATAATGTATGGATTATCCAAAAATTCTATGAATACAACCCAAATGATATAAGTATTATATTGCCACCTGCAAGTTATCGGAGTCAAGCTTAGCTATACTAAAGCAAAGCTTATGCTTAAGTCAAGGTATTGCTTTCAATTTCATTCTCTGAAGCCCTTAAATTATTGTATACAAAAAAAACAAAAGCCCGATGACAACTTTTCTTTGTAAAAGCTGCCAGCCCAGCCCAAGATATTAGTCCTGGAAAGGTTTTCTGTGTTCTCCAAAATATCACCCTTTCTAATAATAGGTTTTTGCTGTTCCCAGGTAAGATTACTGAAATAACAAGTTAATGATAGGATACCATAAGAAGTGGAACTACTATAGTGTCTGATACATCATGTTGTAGGAAATAATGGACATTGCCCCCTAGCTGAAGGTGATCTTCTCCACACTAAGATACAACTAACTGCAATTTATTGTACAATACATACTTGATCACATGTTGCATTTTTTTCTTTTAAACGTTGTAATTCCTTCCTTAACAGCTCATTTTCACTCTTCAAGTCTAGCAAATGCTGATTTTGTCTCTTTAGGAGCCCTTCAAGGCGTTCTTTCATCTCCTGATTCATTTGCTTCATGGTTTCTAAAAGTGAGATACAATTACAGAAGATGTAGATTTGCACAAACATCTAAATAAAAGTAATTTTTAAGGATGTTTGAGATCTTGTATGATATTAGCTTAAAAACTATTTTAAACAATGTGATTTGTGTCAGTCACGTCTAATGCAATGGCCACCCTATTCAACTAATGTTTCTACTGCGCAACCATATTTAATGATAATTTAAGATTACCAGGCATGCACAAAGAATGATCATTTTAAGATGTACCTTTTAAATGACAAGGATAGTCTAAAATAGAATAAGGCTAGAAATGCTGTAACATAAACATGAAGTTACTGCACCACAAGCCTAATCAAACAAATGATTTATGCTTTCAAAGTTAGGCACAGGGGGCTGTCATCTTGTAACTTTGTTATACATCTTTGGTAAGACCAAGACTGTGCACATGCTCAGTGTGGCCTTGGCTGCTTAGGGATCGTCATAAATTATCAAAACAACACAAGTCAATATCTGCCACAACCCAATACTGCAAAACTGATTAATAATCAGAACATACAGACTGCACTGTGTCCCTGCAGCTGGAGGTGGAAACAGTAAAGGTTATGTAAAGGCAAAAATACAATCCAATACAAATCTCTAAACAGTCGCTGACTGCTCTACAGGCAAACGAACAACGCTGCTGTTGTTCTGCACAGCAGGGAAGTAAGGCAGGGCTCCCCTGATGTTCATAAGTAGGATTGTTTCCCTGCCCAGCAGTTAGGGACTGTCTGACAATTTCAGACAGTCCCTAACTGGGGAGAATTTCACTGCATACAGTCAGGTTTCTTATGAAAACGGTAATTAAAGTATATTGGAGATCGATTTCTTTTTCATTAAAGAAAGTAAAAATGGGATTAAATTTTGTTGCCTTACTTTGCTCTTTAAGTTTAATGCCTAGTTCCAGTGTATTTAAGCTTGAATGTGACAGAATGGCATAAGAAATGGATATGGTTAGAGAAGACAAAAAAATAGAGTAGCTTTTATCAAAAGTAATGGATAGAGTATGCAAATGGGAAACTTCATGAAGGGAAAGGATACTTAAGCCCTGTGATTTTTTTAAAATATTTAGTCATGAATCTCTAATAAAACACTTGTAAATTTTATTAGTGGGCTGTAGCCATTCGGATAATGCCCCCATCACAATCACTATATGAATAAAATGCACTAAAAGTGATTTATTACTTTTCAAAAGTCACTCCAGCCTTTATACATTACATTTTTGCTAACTGTATTAGAATTTTTTTTTTAACTTGCCAACCTATTAACCCAGTACTTATTTTTATGAAAAATCATTCCTTTAACCCCAGCAGTGACAGTTTGTGGGTGCAAATTTAACTAATAGCTCTGTTGGGTTGTAAGGTGTGTGCAACTGGCACTGTACTTACCTTGACATTTAAAAACCAAGAATGTGAAAGAATAAACAAATCAATTGATATTGATAAATGTATCAATGATACATTTATATGTTATAAGCAATACATTATCACTATTACCACAACAGTTTTGTTACCTTTTAGATTATTATTTTCCATTAGAAGGTGTTTTATCTGCTCCAGCATTTCTGCATCATTCTCCATGCTAAGAGAATCATAGGGGGCATCCTGATGTCCATTTACCAAGTTATTAATAGGAGGATGGTTTAATAATTCATTCTCCATGACTGCAGAAAAAAAGACCAAGCATGTATTAAACACACAGCTAAATAACTATGAAAGCAACTCCCCTTATCTCAGGGACACCACCATGAAACACATTCCTTACTATGTTATGTTGCTAGACAACTATAACATATAGTAGCCTGCTCTAGCATTACAAAGGCAGTCCATTTTTCATCAAAAAAATTGTATTTTATTTCAAATGTTTAAGGTATATGGCTCTTCCAGCAACCAACAACCACACATCTAAATTTTATCAAATATGGGGGCACGTCAAGCACAAAAAAGTAAGTTTTAGAACAGGGTAACACAGAATGAACTGCTGGTAAATATGATACAAGGGAATGTGCAGTAAGCAGAACCTCTTTGTTGAGGCTTTCTGCAGGTCTAACCTGATCAGAAATACTTTAGCTGTTCTTTTGTTATAGTGTTCCCACACTCCTTTGTAGAAGAGTGTAGAAAAAGCAGAAGAAAGGATACTGAAAGTGAATAATGCCACAGCTACAAGCAGCCAACCACGGACCATCATTTGTGACCATTACTCCACAAAGCTAGCAGGAAGTTTAAAATTCTTTTTGTACAATATGTTATGTTTATCTCTCGTTTCTACAGCAGGAATGAAAACAATTACCTTGTGATATCTTTAGCATTAAAGCATATAGCTTGAGAGATCTACTCCACCCTGTAAAAAAGATTCAGAAACATGTTGGTTTCGTTTTCTATGATTTCTCCAAGGCTTAATAATTAACCTTTATTACAAACATCTCACATTTCCCTACCCAGAACTGTCAAATGTTGCCTCCAAACTCACCTCTTCAGCAAGTGTACATACTAGCTTCTTCAAGGTGATGTAATCCCTTTTAAACACAATGGGGCCCCTTCACATGCCACCCCCAACCAAAAAGAAAAAAAATCACCAAACACCTATGAGGACCATCATTCTCCAGAACTCAATGGAAATTTGTGCAGTTGGGTGGATGTCTGCTATGGTTGGACATCCACTTATCCTGTGAAGAGACTTCACAGCATTTACTGCAGAACGGGAGCATTTGCATTGAAAGCCAGTACAGAGGTGTGTATGATCTTTGTCTATGATCAGAGAAGTCACGGCTCAGACATGTGACCAAACATTGCACCCATCTGTCCCTCTCTGAAGCTCTCCATTGGGCCTGAGGGTTATATGGTTGGGGACAAGGCCTGAGTAGGGGCCCCAAAGTTTTTAAAAAAGTTTACTTCTCCATTAAAGAAATAGTAACATCAAAAATTTGTATTTAAAAATTCCATTCTTTAAGCTATAAAAAATGGAAATGCCATAATACATCAATATAAAATATCTATTTTTTTTTTTTTTTAATTGTAAAACTACCTGTTCGGCATTACCCTGGATGATGACGATATGGCAATCCCTGCACGCCCCCGACACTGTTCCACACAGCAGTAAGTAGCCGGAAGTTCAAAACACAGAGAGAAATTCTGAGGGAGGGAGCACAACAGCATCAGTGTCTCTATCCAGCAGCCAACTGCTGGATAGAGACTGTCCCTTTAACAATAGTTTACTAGCTCCTTACTTCTACATTAAAGGAAAACTGTCATTGGAAAACATGTTTTTTTTTAAAAAAACGCATCAGTTAATAGTGCTGCTCCAGTAGACTTCTGCACTGAAATCCATTTCTCAAAAGAGCAAACAGATTTTTTTTTATATTGAGTTTCAAAATCTGACATGGGGCTAGCCATTTTGTCAATTTCCCAGCTGCCCCTGGTCATGTGACTTGTGCCAGCACTTTAGGAGGGGGCTGCTTTCTGGAAGGCTGTTTTTTTTCCTTCTCAATGTAACTGAATAGTACGCAGTGGGACATGGGTTTTACTATTGAGTGTTGTTCTTAGATCTACCAGGCAGCTGTTATCTTGAGTTAGGGAGCTGTTATCTGGTTACCTTCTCGTTATTCCTTTGTTAGGCTGCTGGGTGGGGGAAAGGGAGGGGGCGATATCACTCCAACTTGCAGTAAAGAGTGTCACATGACTTGGGGCAGCTGGGAAATTGACAAAATGTCTAGCCCCATGTCAGATTTCAAAATGAAATATAAACAAATCTGTTTGCTCTTTTGAGAAATGGATTTCAGTGCAGAATTCTTCTGGAATAGCACTATTAACTGATGCATTTTGAAAAAAACTTTTTTCCCATGACAGGATCCCTTTAACAATAGTTTACCAGCTCCTTACTTCTACATTAACAATAGTTTACTAGCTCTTTAAAGTAAGCCTTGTCAGAAAGGTCTGCCTGAGTCCTCTGTCAAAAGAAACACTGAATTTCTTTCCTTCTATTGTGTACACATGGGCTTCTGTATCAGACTTCCTGCCCTCAGCTTAAAAGAGAACTAACTAAGCCTAACTAAAGAAGTATGTAGAAATGATGTACATTATGTTTTGTGCCCAAGGCAACCACAGCCCTTTAGCAGTAAAGATCTGTGTCTCCAAAGATGCCCCAGTAGCTCCCCATCTTCTTTTCTGCTGATTCACTGCACATGCTCTGTGCTGCTGTCACTTACTGAGCTTAGGGACCCACTCACAATATACAGTACACATAGAATAGAAATGTCACAATATAAGGCTGATTAGTCATTAATACAGATAATTACTACATGGCAGCACATAAACCAGTTCAACTAGCAACATAATTAAATTATCAGCCCTGTAGCATCAGCTTATATTACAGACAAACCTCTGCTGGATAATTAGTGACAACCCATAAGATTATCTTCTCAACAGCTGCTCAGAGTCCATTGAACATGTGAGTGTCACAGACACTTTCCACATAAATTCAGTGTTTAAAATATGGCATTTTTAGCGATATTAAATGTTAGAGTATAGTTCTCCATTGCCCATTGAGTCCTGCGCGGGTCCATTTTTTGGGACCCGTACCGTAACCCGCAACCCGGACCCGCATTCTTACCCGCTTGGACCCACGACCCGAACCGTACCCGCAACCCGGACCCGCTGACCATCAAGAATCAGGAAGTGCTGTCATTGTAAACCAGAAGTGAAATCATCGGAAGTAGCCGCAATCAGAAAAAAAGGAGAAAAACAGGAAGTGCTGTTGTTGTAAACTGGAAGTGACATCATCTGTAGTAGACATGCTCAGAAAAAGGAGTAAAAATCGATATGGCGAGGATCCGCGACCCGACCCTCAACCCGCCAACCTGCAGAACCACCGGCCCGCTTCTATACCCGCACCCAGAAATTCTACGTGCTAAAAATTTTCAGCGAATTTGAAAATCGCGTTGCCGCGTGTGAATAGGCACAGGCGACTTTACTTCTAGCGGGTGACGCTACGAGCAAGCATGGCGAATTAGCGCCAGCGTTAGACGCTTCCCTCGTTAGTCAATTTGCCCCAAAATGTGTAGCGCAGCAATGCATGCATCTGCAACTCTGACTGTGAATTTAGCATCAAATGGTTGTATTAACGGGAGTTCACTCAGACAATGTGCTGGTGAGGTTACAGGAAAGTGAGACGTAAATGACATGCTGTTGTGTAGTGGGAGAGGAGGAGATTCCTGGGAAGGTGTATGCAGGCCCCCCATCGGGGGGGTGGGAGACAACAAGTGTCCCGGGCCCGGGAAGATTGCAGCACTACCAGACCCCCCCTTCAGCCTCGGGACACTTGTCCCCCACTGATGGCGGCCCTGCTTGAAACAGCCCATTTCCTGTTTCGGTCTTTCACGATTCCTGACAAAGGGGGGTTGTGGGAGCACTCAAAGGCTAAGTCTAAATATATTTAAATATAATGGGTGTGCTCAATCACATTCCCTGGGCCCCTGTCTCCTAAATAATTCAATATAATGGCTAATGCATATGTTTACAGAAACAGGGGATTTTAGTTACAAAGTTATGAACATAAAGTTGATAAGCCACCACGATTCCTGACACTGGCTGTAAGCAACCCAAGCTGCACAGACAATTAGTTTGCGAGGCAGAGAGAGACTAAGAACTACAGATAGACACAAACCTGAAACCCACCAGCAGCCGCTTACTTACCTACACGTAGATACCAGACGCGCAGCCCCTGTCCATATAATTGTGCTCCAGCACTAACCTACTGACACTATAACACACTCTGCCACGCCCACCAATAGCACTTGACTAATCCGACATCTCAATGGCCGTGACTAGTCTCTGCGGAGCAAGGCATTGTATTGACCCTTTCCAGCAACTGTGCAGGAACTAACTTCTTAGCAATAATAATGCTGTTTCACTGGTCCTGTTGGAAGACGTCTTGCTTATTAACTTTGTAGTTGCCCGAACCTGGACAAGTGGCTTTGAAAACACAACTGCGAGTCCGTTACATGGGCCGGTGGGTGGGGCTATTTTCTTGGCTGAAACGACGTCGCTTGATAAACTGCTGGTGACGCGGTAAAGCAAAGATACACTTTCGGTTTTCATTCTCTGTATTAGCAACAGTGTGACGCTTGCATGGGCGTTGCTTTATTAGCTAACCTGTAAAGAGGAGTACGCTTACTTTTTGAAATAGGCGAGTTTAGTTTGGCTTGTGTGAAGAAATGTGCATCAACGCACGCTGAAGTTCCAGAAATAGCATTTTATTTACACAAACCTACCTCGCTACTCTGACTGAACGGAAACCGTGAAAGCGTGTCTCTGAAACCATTGTTTAAATGTACAGTTTGTGCATCAACTAAAAAGACCATTACAAGTGATATCATCCAGTTGAAGCCATGAAAACTGTGGGCAGCTGCTGTTTGGCCCTGCAAACAATTGCATAATGGCTAGTTTGAAAGTGGACCTGTCACCCAGACACAACATTCTGTGGGGCAGAGAATTACTTTCACTTTCCATTCAGCACTTCCTAGATATCACTGCTCTCCACACATTCCTCCATTCTCTTCACTGTTTAATTGTGTAGCCAGGGCATGGGGATGTACATTGGGTGCACAAACAAGATTATAAGATGATACAAGGCTTGCCTTAATAAGTGTCCACAAAATGGCTCCTGCCTGCTTGCTATAATTTTGAATTCCCAGACTGAAGGAAACAAGAATCAAATAATTTATATAGTGTAAATAAAGTTAATTTTGCTTGACTAATGTGATAAAATAGGATTTTGAATTTCTTTTGGGTGATGTGTCCCCTTTAATGTTCATGAATAGACAGGCAGCAATCATGACAGTTATGTCCAACAAACAACATTTATATCGTCAGGCAATGACCTATCACCATGGTACGAAAAAAGTTGACTATCAACATATGGTCTGAAAATGGTAGTTCTGCTTTAAAAGTTTCATGCACAGATATATCTTTGCTTCATGTGCAGAAGTGCCACCTGAGATGTATATTTGGATTTATAGAGGGCAAAAGGGCCCCTTCCCACAGACTAGCTAGTTAGAAACCAATACCTAAATGAAGAAGCACCCAAACAGATATTGGATCTTCCGGGAATTTGTTTAGAATCAACAAAAAGTAAAATAAGATGACAAACTCAGTTGTGAGGTGATTTAAACTAGATTTATTAGAGGAAACAATTAGGCATCCCTTTAGTTTATCAGTATGACAGAAATATTCATGTGTACATGATTGTCAAGGCAGAATACATTTGTGTTCTAGGTCTATTTCAGTTTGCTTCATTCATTAGGTTACACACATATATAGCTTTATGCTCTGTATCCAAGCCTCGATTTCCTCTGGTGTTCCGTCCAAACACCCTTGATACTGTTTCCAAAAATTATAAGATGTGGAAATCACAGGCTGACCGCAGAATAACTGCTAATAGTGCTTTATTGTGCATATTGTGGATGCACAATAAAGCACTATTAGCAGTTATTCTGCGGTCAGCCTGTGATTTCCACATCTTATAATTTTTGGAAACTATTTCAGTTTGCATTATGCCAGTTAGATCTATGTGTGTTGAAAGCATTTAAGTAACCATTCTTTCCAAACTATCTGATAAACTGCTAATGTATCATTTTCTGTAACCGTGGAGGATGCAGAGTTTTGCATTGCATGCTGCTGCTGTTTTTGTTGGTTGTGGGCAAGTGGACACATTTGTTGGAGGTATGTAAGCTGCATATAACCTGTTGTGTCCAATAAAGAACACTTAGCAGCAAGTTCTGCTCTGACTGCTTTCTTTCAGTAATCTGACAATTTGGTGCATATAACTTGTGTTTTTGCCCATGAATTGTTATAAATTTGTGGATTACAAATGTGTGGCATAAAATATAATAAGATGGTCATCCTACCATAAATATTTAATTAGACATGCTTATTGGATAGATAATTAAAATACATTTTAAGGGAATGTTTTGAGCAATGTGGACATAATATTTTAAATAACAAAATGGAAAGCTACAGTTATGCAAAAACATGCCAAGTAAGGTCCATTTATGTGAGCTTTTAATTCACACATGTGCAGCTTACTGTTGAGTCATAACTGTCTTATTTCCTCCCCCTGCCAATGCTCCACTCCCCACACAACTGCATGGGACCTGGTATATTTACAAAGACAGGATATTTTAAACCATATGTACAGATCTCCACAAGAGGGAGTGATATTAATTCAGACAAGGGGTTGTGCTACTTTTCAACAAATGGTTTAGATATGTTCCCTGATCAGCAGCCATTGGTGTACTTTTTATTCAGAGTACTGGCACTCATAATTAGGGATGCACCGAATCCAGGATTCAGCCTTTTCCAGCAGAATTCGGATTTTGCTGAATCCTTGTGCCTGGCCGAAACAAATCATAATTTGCATATGCAAATTAGGGTCAAGAATGGAAATCACGTAACTTTGTCACAAAAAAAGGAAGTAAAATTTGTTTTTTCCACTTCTTACCTTCCTGTCACTAATTTGCATATGCAAATTATGATTCCGTTCAGTATTCAGCCGAATCTTTCATGAAGAATTCAGGGATTCAGCCGAATCAAAAATAGTGGATTCAGTGCATTCCTACTTATAATTAATTGTAACTTCAGGGTGCTCTTACCATTACTTACATAAATTTATAGTGGGAGACCAACAAAATATTATAAACACAAATCTGAACAGTAGATCTAATTATTCATACCTGCTGGTCCAGTCAGAGACCATTTACTGTGGTGCCTTCTGGGCATACAAAGGCCTCAATTGTCAAAATGACTGGCACATTGGGATTGGTCCAAAGACAGATCAGTAACATATTCAGTGAATTAGGCTAAATGAGCTGAAATGTCTAAGGAAAACAGCAGAGGCACCTAAACATAAAAGAAGCACTGAACAGATAAAGGGAAATCAATAAAATTTAACGTCCAAAGCAAATGAAAATGATTAAATAAACACGTGTTGCCCCCCTTAATTTTGCGTGGACTGTATTCTAGGCTTTGAGCTATAACAAATGTGCTCCCTACAATCTGCCTGCTGCTGCTGTTCTTAAAGAGCTACTGACACCTGAAATTAAACTCTTTTTTACATCTATTATAATAACTGGCTTTGAAAGCTACTTCTAACTTTGCCATAAAGCATTTGCATGATGCTTTTACATTACCTGTCTGATCCCCCATGTCCCTGTATGAGGGGGCTGCCATATTTGTGCAGCAGGCATGTTATCATTAGAAACTGTAACCAACAGACTGAGATGGGAATGTTAGGTTGGCAAAGTCAGAGTGTCAGAGAGTCAGGCTTAGGAAATCCAACTAACAGTTATATACAAAAACAAACCTCTCAGCAAAAAATGATCAGCATGACCTATAGGTAACAATTAATGTACATTCATATGTTAAAATTTATTTTTTAGTGTCAGAATCACTTTAACAGAAACCTCCAGAATCACTATAGCCTTTACCACTGAGAAATGCTGGGAATCGTGTGTTGTCTGAAGCGCCTTAGCTCCAACATTCCAGGACTTTATCAGAGTAAAGTTATTGGCATAATATTTATAATGTAAAAAAGGAAATTTCAGATTCAATCTATTGAATGTCAACACATGAAGTTTGGAGTTTTAACTAGTTTAATGTGAACTTGTCATGTTTAGGAGCTTCATGTCATTTTCTTGTGAAAATATGTGAAAGTACAATACATACATTTCATGCAACAAACATAAAGAACGCCTATTTGCAAGTACATGTATATGTATTGAAATTAAGTAATGCAGGAATATCATTTGCTACAGGAAAGAGGTAGATGGGTTTTTATATATCGTGTCTTTTAAAAAGAGGTGCATTTTGACCCATTTCTTTGGTGGTTGTTCCATGCTGAATGGATTGATTTTTAGAGAGGATCAATTGATTGCAACAGTGTATACGGGTATAACCTTTGTAGGTAATGTTGTTGTACTGTGTTAGTCTTACAGTCTAGTATAGTCTTTGTGGGGAAACAATCATTTTACTGAACTTTGAAATTGTTCAGATGTACTGGTCATGCTTTACTATACCCATACCCATTGTTTATATGCTTATAGGAACAACATGTTACAGCTGCATAACATTAGATGCAAAGTCTATCATTGGAAGCTCATGCATTTAATGCAGAATTTTAAATTCCACATGGCAATAGTGTTTCCCAATACACCTTAATATTGGATCTGAAAGTTTGTCACCTCATGACTACTGTTATACAAGGCAGAAAAAGACAGACAATTTGTAACATGCAAAAAAGACTTCATTGTATTGTTCACACAAAATGCTGACAGTCCAGTTAGGCTAAGCTTTGCTTGGCCAAGGAACATACACCTTACATAGACACATGGACTACTGCATAGATATTCAGCACAACAGATTTCCATGACCATAAATTGCATTGATCCTTGAGACATTCTTACATTGTACAGTGCCCAACATTGCAGCTCTTGCACTTAGATACAATTGAACATGTTTGGATGGGGGTGTTTTTCTTCATTTTATTTCAATTAATTAGGTCTGATAGAAGAAATGTTATTGATGGAGGGCATATATATATATATATATATAGTATTACATACTTAACATGCATTGAAGTTTCATGCAGTTTGAATATTGTACTCTTTATATTTGCTGATTTGCAGGCATCTTGTACACCAAAACATCCAAACTCTTTTGTGCCGTTTGGCGCCTGCATTGCAAGGTCCTCTAACACCCAATGCTTTGCAGATCCAATTAACATTAGAGGAGTTAGGTCCCTATCACATGCAAAAGTCAAAATGTAATTGCTCTCTGCGTGCACTTTAGTTTTGTTTATCATTCTTGAATGTAATGACATTTAGGTAGATTACGTTCTATTGTTATATTATACACTTCAGTAATTCTATCTAGTAGAACTGGGGTATGCAAAACTATCAGTCTGGCAAATATCATGGGAGCTGGTGTGCAAAGAACTTATCTTCATTTTACAGATCTCCACAACCTGAGCTTGAGTCTAATTTCCTTGTATTCACTTATGACTGTTTTAACTGGATACATTTAGCACAGTGCGATATAGTTACCAATATCTAAGTTAAAGGGCAAGTACCAATCAAGGAGCAGGGTTTCTAAGGCACCCATAAATTAAACAAAAAACCCTACTTGTGTCTAACATAAACACTGACATAGGTATGCTCCCTCCAATTTTATTTCTTTAATTGATGGTTGCAACTGCCCCAGTTTGAATCAATGTTGTATCATTCCTAAATATTTTCACCATACCAATTTTAGAAGTAGCAGCTTATAAAAACCAACGGTAACAACATTCTTTGGCACTTACTATTTTACACTGTGTTTTAGAACATAATTTTATCCTGTAGATTGTAATTGTCTTTTTAGAAACAATGTCAAATATGGAACAATGTTAATATGTCCAACTTTTTAAAAGTAATTTAAATGAATTAATCTAGCATTTAAAGCATTTTCCTTATAAAGTATAAAGTATTTAAAGCATTTTCCTTTTAAAGTATATAAAATATAAAAAACTGAACTGTTAAAGCTGGTGTGTTTCCTTCATAAGCATTATTATAATTTATATACATTATCTGCTGTTTAGACACAGGGGCAGCCATTTAAATTGAAATAGGGCAGAGGTTACACAGAAATTTTCTGTGAATATTCTCCTTTTCCAGCTTGAATGGCTGCCCCCATGTCTACATAACATCTTGTTTATATAAACTACAGTGTTGTTTCTCAAGCAAACACACCAATATTGCCAGTGCATGGCAGCAGTACATTATATTTTAATTACTTTACTTTCATTTTTATTGTACTTTAACCCTGAAGAACAGTAATGTTTCACTATACAAATGCTACAATAAAATATTCTAACTAATCTAAATATGTTTGTAAATTGTGTCACAAAAATATACATGCTATAATTATGCCAAAAAATAATTGAAAGCAACTTTTCAGTTGTGTTGCAGTAACTGCAGCTGAAAGCAGTATATGCAGTATACCCCTAGTCAGAAAACCTGCACCTCAGCTTTGTGCTTATTCTTCCTGGAGACTGGTTCTTAGCTTGAATGAGTCAGTATTTGTATGGAATTTGTGGGTTTGATGTTTAGTTATCTGCCTTACAGGACTGTTGTACATTACTGTATGTAGGAAGCTGCTAATAAGTTTCCCATACACATATATTAATACTGATTGGTTAAATTTTAGTCCTCTATATTCAGGTCATCAATTCAGGTATTCAAATTAGGGATGCCTGAAAGGATACATTAAGGGTTAACTAAGATAGCACAGTGAAAGTCCGGAAATTCTCCTGTTCCTTTCAATGCCCCGAATCCAGGATTTGGTTCGGGATTGGGCCTTTTTCATTAGGATTCGGCCAAATCCTTGTGCCTGGCCAAACCAAATCCAAATCCTAATTTGCTTATGTAAATTAGGGTTGCAGAGGGAAATCGTGACTTTTCATGACAAAACAAAAAAGTGCAAAAAATGTTCACACGTTTTCCTTCCCTGCCCTAATTTACATATGCATATGGAAATTAGTGTCAGGGAAGGAAAATGTGTGAACATTTTTTCACTTCCTTGTTTTGGGATTTGGATTCGGATCAGTATTTGGCTGAATCTTTTACAAAGGATTAGGGGATTCAGCCAAATCCCAAATAGTGGATTCAGTGCATCCCTAATTCAAATACACCCTTACCTGAATAGTAGATAATAAAGTTTATTAAAATATTTCATACACCTTGCCATATGAAAACATGTTTTGTCCTGTTATAGTATTATAGAACAACATGTGTGCCAAGATGGAAAGTTGGAACTTTGATGTAATGAATGAGATCATGGATTTTACTTGTATACGTTTTCTGCAAACTGTGTTTCTCTTTCTCAAAGATTGGATCCACTATGCAGTTCATGCCTGCTTACTAATTTCTCTTTCCCTGTTTTAGTTTGTCTGACTTGTTAGATTTGTCTAATAAATATGAATATACAGGTATGGGATCCCTTATCCAGAATGCTCCAAATTACAGAAAGGTGCTCTCCCATAGACTATATTTTATTCAATTCTATAAAATGACTCCCATTCTCTCTGTGTTAGTACCTTGTACTTAATCCAAACTAAAATATAATTAATTCTTATTTTAAGTAAAACCAGGGGAGGGAAAGTGGAGGAGGCATTTAATTGGCAATAGATTAGCTGCAATAGTGCAAGCTAGAATGCTAAATTTATTCGGTAGAATGTTTTACCATAACTGAGTAAAAAGCTGTAGAAGCTCTCTGTTTGTTTAGGATAGCAGCTGCAGTATTAGCTTGGTGTGACATCACTTCTACAGCCGACATATTCACTTGGTGTGACATCACTTCCTACCTCTCCCTGCTCACTCATAGCTCTGGGCTCAGATTACAGCAGAGAAGGGGGTGGAATGGGAGCAAACTGAGCATGTTCACACCTGGGGCAAGGAGGTTTAAGCTAAGGGCAAGGAAGCCCATGTGTCCATTATAGAAGGAAAGAAATTGGGTGTTTCTTTTGACAGAGGAGTCAGAGCAGCACTACTTTGAGAGTTTACTGGTATATTTAGGTCAGGGGTGTCCAACCTGTGGCCCGAGGGCCGCATGCGGCCCATGATGGATATGAATGCGGCCCAGCTTGAAACGCTTGGTTCCTGAGGAAACTTCATAATAATAATATAATAATAAGTCTATTTAATATCCAGGTGTCCCATATTCCAGTGTATAGCTCCATCTGGTTATCCAACTGGTATTGTAGTTCTTCTCTGCGTATTTTCTTTACTTTTACAAACGAAAAGTGTTTGCGTATTTCATGTGTGGCTAGGGTTGCCACCCGGCCGGTATTTTACTGGCCTAGCCGGTAAAACACCAGCCAAGGCCAGGGCCGGTATTACAAATTTACCGGCAATGTAGCTGCCGGTAAATTTGTAATACCCCTTAAAAAAGGCCCTTGCCTTGCCTTAAATCCAATGAAAACCTACCTTTCTCGCATCTTCAGACGATCGCTCGCCGTGGCTCGGCCCCTTTCTACGTCACCTCCATCCCCCTTTTACGTCACGTCCCGCCCCTTTTTGGCCCCGCCCCCGCCAGCTGGTAAGAAATTTTGCAAAAGGTGGCAACCCTATGTGTGGCCCCCAGACAAATTTTCTTTTTCCAGTGTGGTCCAGTGAAGCCAAAAGGTTGGACACCCCTGATTTAGGTTGACCTTTATGATAAGGCTTACTTAGTTTTATCCTTTCCTTTTCCTTTATGGGCTTTATTTAATGTTGTGAAGACAGATTTGGATCAGTACACACTCCTCAAAGTTGTCTGGTGCAGATTCCAATGGTGGCCACAATCCACTGGATACAAATGTTTTCAACAACAGACAGCACCAACTTCTTTTGATAAAGAAGTTCTTTATCGAAAGAGGTTGGTGCTGTCCGTTGTTGAAAACACTTTATTTAATGTTAACATGATTTTTAGTAGACTTAAATATGAAGATCCAAATTACGGAAATTTGTTCCGAGCATTCTGGATAACCCATACCTGTATTTTTTTATTTAAACATTGGTACAAGTTGTATATGCATATTGTATAGCTATTACCAGGTATTCGTATTTGGCTGAATCCAATCCGAAAAATTACATGACTTTTCTAACTTTTTCCTCTAATTTTTCACTTTGCCTCTTCCTTGTCCTCATTTATATATGCAAATTAGGATTCAGATTCAGTTCGTTATTCAGCCAAATCTTTCACAATCTTTAGCCTAATCCTAAAAAAGTGGAATCCCTAGCAATCACACCAGTAAATGCTTGAATCGCTCTTTTTAGCAATACGCTTTTTTTTTTTTGTGTGAAAATTCATGTGTGACTATGGTCAGTAGTAGTTGTTTAAGGGGCAAATTTACTTTTTATTCACCCAAAAATCCCTCGAATCCCCTCGAAATTC
>CM044436.1:60154858-60166198 GCA_024363595.1 Xenopus borealis | reverse complement strand
TCCCTTTAACATGCAGTTACAGCTTGCTACATTGGAATGTATCCATGTCCAGGTGACTGCTACATATATTCAAATGTAGCTCTAATATAAGATATACATACATATGTTTGAGTCTTACCAGGGATGTCGCAGAGCTTGTTCACATGTGTATCTCTTGTTGGGATCCTTTTCCATCAAATGTTGAATAAAATCTTTAGCTAAAAAAAAGATGAAAAAAGGGGTCAGTTTTCCTAAAAGAGCTGCAGTGAAACATTTGAGTTACATGCCCCTGTTCCCTATAAATTGCAATTTTTATACAACAGCGAGAGAGAGAAATAGGACAGGGCTCGTCAACCTTGCCTGCAAATGCTTAAATTTTATATTTCGTATCCCAAGTGCGGATCTCCATTGTCATTAAGTTGCTGCACCTCAGCACAGTGTCAATAAGGTCCTGAAATACTACTTAGGGGCAGATTTACAAAATTCACATGAAGGATCCGAAGTTCGATTGAATTTTCAAAAAGATTCAAATTCGAATTTTCAATTGTTTTTGAAGACCACTTCGACCAGTGAACTTTCAAAATTCAATCGAATCGAATGATTTGAATAAAAATCTATTCGAATATTCGACAGTCAAAGTACTTCCCCTTTAAATTTTTATTCGACTGCCTAGTTCTCCAGATCAAAGCTACCAAATTGGGTTTCATTATTTTTGATCGAATAAAAAAATTGGTTAAAATTGTTCGATTCGAACGATTTTATCGAACGATGAAATTTTTACTATTCGATTGTTCGACCAATCGAATTGCGGTAAAATCCTTCGAATTTGATATTCAAAGGATTTTACTTCTCACAGTATTCCCATCTATTCCCATGGTCGAATTCGACCCTTAGTAAATCTGCTCCTTAATCTCATGTTTGGTGTAAGTTGTCCATTAAAATGAGAATCTTTTGGGAATGAGTACAGTTTGAAATGCCAGCAAATGCTAAATGCACAGACACTTAACATACAGTATGTCATTCATAATATTTAACTGAAAATTAAACAAAGATCGCTTTGAACATACCAGACTCGGAAATATCATCCCAGTACGGAGAATCAAACTCATAATCAGCCTTTAGAATCTGCTCGAATAGTTTGGAGTCATTTTCATCATAGAATGGTGGGTAACCACAGAGACTGCAAGTCACAAATGCATATTAGAATAGAATTTGAACTGCACTGATATCTACAATTAGAATCCACTGAGTGTCAGCCCCCTGTTTCAAACTCTGTTTAATTACCATGAACACCTGGACCTCAATACAAGGCTGGTTGATGTAGTAGTAGTAGTGTACATTTAGGTGCTACCGCTATACATAACAGTTTCCACGTACAAATAATGACATCATACAGAAGCATATACATATTGTAGCATTAACTTACTGTTAAAATATAGCAGATGAGGGCCCTTCTCAAAAGTGCTCAGAATTTACAGTCACAAGAGCTCCTGATAAAAACTGACCTGAGTGTATATGTAAATATGAAAGGGACCATAGTTTGTACCATAAAATAAATAAATAAAATGCAAAATGTTCTTCTGTTATAAAATATTCAATAAAATGGATGGTTTAAGGGATTAGACTGGTGATCCCAAACTGTGTGTGGCATAATGGATCTGGTCAGAAATTGCAGAAGTTACTGTTCAGTTCATGCCCCCCCCTGGAGGTCCAACCTTTCTAGCTAGTACAGTTAGAGAGTATGCACTACAAATAGCACCCTATCTGAAATTCAAACTGGGCCTTTAGGTGTACGTAATATGAACTCTTCTGAAATCCCACCCTAACTGCCCTTCAGGCTGAGCTCTCTTCTCACTCCTAGGGGCCCCCACAGGAAGACCACACCCATAGTTTTCAAACTAATACCTTGAAGCATTAGTGAGGGGTTTGTGTGAATGCATGAAGTGAAGTCATGATTAGAAAGCCTTTCATCAGAAAAGCCATTGTACTTACAGAATGTATGCAATAACACCAATAGACCAGCAATCCACTGCTTTGCTGTAGGGTTTCTGTGCCAACACTTCTGGGGCTATAAAACAACCAACATTTGTTAATGTACATTGGATGTAGAAAACAATAACACATGGACAAAACTGTCCAATATTGTAAAGGGAATCTAACATACTGTCACTAATGTCTAGTAACCCCTAGGTTATTGAATGATTAAAGGGGTTGTTCACCTTTGAGTTAACTTTTAGTATAATGTAGAGAGTGATATTCTGAGACAATTTGCAATTGATTTTCATTTTTTATTGTTTGTGGTTTTATAGTTATTTCGTTTTTTATTCAGCAGCTCTCTAGTTTGCAGTGTCAGCAATTTGGTTTCTAGGGTACAAATTACCATAGCAACCCTGCATTGATTTGAATAAGAGACTGGAATATGAATAGGAGAGGGACTGAATAGAATGATAAGTAATAAAACGTGGCAATAACAATACATTTGTAGCCTTACAGAGCATTTGTTTTTAGATGGTGTCAGTGACCCCCATTTGAAAGCTGCAAAGAAACAGAAGAAAATTGCAAATCATTAACAAAACTATGAAAAATAAATAATGAAAGCCAATTGAAAAGTTTCTTAGAAGTGGCCATTCTACAATATACTAAAAGTTAACTTGAAGGTGAACCCCCCTTTAAGATCATATCTGCTTGTGATACTCGGATACTGAAAAATAGAACCTTTCATTATTATTCAGACTCTTGGCCAATTTTCTCATGTTCTAAATCCCAAAATGATAAATCTGTGCTTACATTTTGCTTTGTGTTCATGTAATGTAAAAAAAAATGAGTACCAGTGATTTTGCAGGAAAAAAAATCAGTGTAATATTTTTGATTCCGTAAAATAAAGTATTTGGTCATGAGTCTGAATACTTTTGCTAGTCACTGTGTGTCTGAAAAAGGAAATCTGTTATACTGTGAGAGTAGGGGTACTGATAACAGTTCATAGAATTACTCACAATAAAATATCTCGAATCTCTCAAGTACAAAAAATATATAACCTGGAGTGACACCTGTAGCGTCAACAACACAGGACAGGAACTAAGTTTTGCAGACACAGGCACTCCTGCTATAAGCCAAGATGAAGACTTTGCCTCAGATGGCATCTCCCCGACTATCAACTGTCAATTTGCTTTCTGTACACCAAGAATACAAACAATGTGAATACCACAAAAACATAACATCACAAATTGCTAGGACCGTTTTTGCAAAAGCTGAAAAGCAGACCTAACAATTTGCCAAGTGTATACATTATGCATTGCCTGGGTTCCCATAACATCTCCAAAAGCTGGCCTGGGTACAGAACTAGCTGCAAACAACATCATGAATATCATGTGAAATTACATAAGGCAGCTGGGCTAAAATTTGTTACATATGATGGATTTCAGCTTAAGCCTTTCATGGGAGTACTATCACTGTTCAGTCTTATTGTGAGTCATTCCTCTACCCTGCAACATATTTTAACAACACACTTGTAAAGCAAATGTTACTTTGTCTCAGGCATAAAATATGCTATAGGCAAACGCCCGGCCCTGGGTTTTAAAGTAACCAGGGCTGATATAATCATTAATTTCTCTGACTGTACTTTAAAACCCATGGGATGATATTTAGAATCTAGTCATAATGTAAGAATGCAGTCCAATAACTAAAGCTGAGAAGTACCAATGTCTTCAAAACATTTCAAAGGGATCAAAAGGCATCCAACCAACATAAGTAGAATATAGATGGCAGCAGCATAGTGCTTCTGTAACTGTTGCTATTGTTTCAAATGCTGAAAAGTGAAGAAAGGAGGTAACATCCCTGTGTATTTTCTCTTTCTGCAGTGTCTTAAAACAATGTAGCAAGTGTCATGGCATGACCTGAGATGAATTTATTACCGATATGTACCATAGCTAATTCCTACAGATTGTGCAGCCTGTCCATGTTATCGGATATCACAGACTTTTGGGTTCCTTCATGAGGTGCAAGGCAGGGTGCAAAGTACAGAAAAGAGGAATAATTAGCCATGTATTAAACGTTGTCCTGCAGGCTAAATAAATTGCCCCAGTACTCTGTGCTCCATTAGGGAATACACAGACCTGTGGCTTCTCCAGTGAATAGAGATCTGCCAGTGTCAGCAGCATTGTCTTCATGAGGGGCCATAGGGGAAAGGAACGTACACATACACCTTTCTGCCACTTTATTAGTGTGTCATTCAATCACACAAATATTAGTGGCAGTCGGCTTTCCTATATAAGGCAATAACATCAGGGGCATAATTGTATCCATTAAAGCTGCAGTTTGCACTGCTTGGCAGGTATTTTTATTTGGAGTGTGATGCAGAGTACATACATGTGCAGCTATTGTACTTATTTCTAGGGTCCCCTTGTGTATCCATGCTAGTCCACTGTCCTGTATACATTTTCCTAATAAATAAAGCACAGTCAAGTAAGACATCTCCAGTTAGGCATAATTATGTTATAATTATGTTTTCAGATCCAGCTGCAAGTGCTGGGACTGAGCTGATTCAACAAATTTAAAGTGGACCTGTCACCCAAACATAAAAAGACATATAATAAATGTCCTTTCAAATTTAATATGAAACCCAAATAATTTTTTACTTAAGGATTCATAGCTATTGTTCAAAATCTCAGCTGTCAATCAACTATTTCCTGCCCCTCCTCTATGCCTTGGGCATATAGGTGGGGCAGGCAATTACTTTCACTTTCCATTCAGCACTTACTAGATCAGTGGTTCTCAACCTGGGGGTCGGGACCCCTTTGGGGGTCGAACGACCCTTTCACAGGGGTCCCTTAAGGGGTTCCAGGAGCAGGTTCATCTTTCTCCCCACTAGCCCTGGGGCAAGGTTGTAGCTATCCGGGTGTTGGTGCTGGGAGTTGTAGTTCAGTAACCTGTGTAGGGAAGCCAGTTGCACTACAACTTTCTGTATCCGCTTAGTAGGCACTGCCATATAGCTCTCCCTGCCCATTTAAAATTTGTAAAATTAACATGGTAATTGGGGTGTGGCCACAAAATGGGGGGGGGCAAAATTTTTTTGCTGCACTACGCAAGGAAAACAAACTTTTATACAGCCATGCTGTTTCCTGTACTTTCCTAACATTCCACTCTGGGCTGGCAATGAAAATATTTTAATATTTTATGGTTGGGGGTCACCAAAACATGAGGAACTGTATTAAAGGGTCACAGCATTAGGAAGGTTGAGAACGACTGTACTAGATGTTATCGCACTCCCCACTTTCTCTGTTCTCTTCACCATTTACTTGTGTAACCAGTGCATGTGGATGGACATCAGGTCCCCCATTCTGGTGCACAAACAAGATTTTGAGATGATGCAAGGCTTGCCTTAATAACAGTGTCCACAAATTGGCTCCTGCCTGCTTGCTGTAATTATTAATTCCCATATGGAAGGAAACAAGATTCAAATATTTTTTACAGTGTAACTGAAGTTAATTTCTGACTAACATGATAAAATGCGGGTCCCCTTTAAACCACACCCAAACACTGCCTCACAACTGTGATATATATAATTCATTATAACATAGTAATGTAGGGTGAAAAGATACACCCGCCATTTAAGTTCATTCTATTATATGAAACTCAAACCTGGCTTAAGGTGGCCATACACAGTCTGATAAAATCTGCTAACAGACAAGTTGGCAGCTTATTGGCCTGTGTGTTGGGCCCTCCGACAGGCTTCCTGATCTATATCTGGCCAAGAGTCAACCAGATGGAAAACCCATCCTCTCTTTTTTTTCTCAAAAAGGGAAAAAATCCTTCCTGTCCCCAAGATGACAATTAGACCAGTCCCTGGATCAAGTGTGAATCTAAAGTTAAAATAACTGATCACAGGCTCCTGTTACTATGACACATGGCATAAAATAGACAGGTCCTGCTACAAAGAGCACACTGATGGTCAAATGATTACACTGCAACTTTAAAATATTTACAGTTTAAAAACATTTATTAATATTTCAGTCCAATATTTTTTTTATTTACCAACCACTTACCAACGTAGCCAGGTGTTCCACAGGCTGTAGACATCACATCCCCTTTACCCTCCATTTTAGACAGACCAAAATCACTAATCATAATCTTTGACTCTTCTATCTGGCTGAAATACAGTAAGTTTTCAGGCTGGAAAAAAAGAAAATATAAAAAATAAGCCACCCTGGAAAGAATTGATTTCTTTTGTTTTCTAGCACTATGAAAGATATACATCTTGCTTCTAGATAAAGGATAATTTATTGTAGTAAATTTAATGTAACTTTTATTAGAATTATAATATATTCTTGTTTCTAAAACACACATCTATATAAAGCTGTCATATTTTAAAAAAATGTTGTTTACAGAAGAAAAAGCATAAAAACTAAAATCTTGGTTAAATCCACACAGAGATCCTAAAGGGAATCTTAAAATTAGGGACACCTTAAGGAAGTTATTAAAGATATTTGTATTTTGAGCTGGTACTTAAAGTAAGTAAACTTAACATTGATGATTTAATGGAAATGGAGGGAAAGGCCCCTACAACTTTTAAGTCTGCTAATGCCCTCCACATAGGCTATGTAAGGAATCAGCCCACCAGACAAATGGTTTGTTAAGAAGGATGTATACATGTCTTGTAGCAATTGCTCATTGCATTTCAGCTGTCAAGCAGCTGCAGATATAGTAGATCCAAACTAATAAAGTTTTTTTAGGCCTGCCAACCAGAGGTCCCAAATTTTCTAAAATTTTGCTGGGCATCCATGTGACATATAGGAAAAGTTTTGGCTTTGGGACATATAGGAAAGTTTTGGCTTTGGGAGCATGTTGTTTATCCAGAAACAAGGCTAGGGGGCTCTATGGCCTTCAAGTCAGGAGGATTGCTTTTCTAGCAAAGTGAAGGAGCTATTAGAAACACAGGCTGTCACTGTAGGAAAGGCTCAAGTCTTCAGTGTGCTCCAGAAGACAGAATTCTGGAGTCTGATTATTAGGCAGTCCCTGTGAGATATCCATATTGTTGGATCTTGGGGCATTTCCAAAACACATGCAAATAATAATCTTACTCTAATTTACATTTTAGACAAATGTCTGGATGTTCTTGATAGATCTATGCCAGCCAGTTTTGAGATAAAGTTTATTCAGAAATTTGGTGTGTATGTACATGTCTTTGGTAGAAATATTGATTTCACGGGGACGTGGCCTGCATAGAGAACGGCTAGGACGTGTGCTGTGTTAGTGCTGGCCTGGGGCGAATATAAAACTACATTTTATTCTGCTATTACCCGCAAAAATAGATATGTTCAATGACGCGAACATCACATCAATCCAGCAGTCGGATCCGATGGTGTGGGGAGGCCATAATAGAAGTGCAGCCCCTGTCAGAACCTCGAAGCACACTTTGGCATACCAAAATGGCACTGATCAACAGGCAAGTAGCATGGCACCGGATATCCCTGCGGATACCAGACAAGTGGCTGCCCCACAGGCAGCATATAGGTGAGCCCAGAGATCTCCTAGGGGAAAGTTCTCATTCCCATGCCACATCAGGGAAATCCCCAACAGACACCACTGCAACCCAGCCCATACATACAAATAAGGCCTCAGAGCCGATGCTTAATGAGGTTCTCAATGCTATCACAACTAACCACATGGTAGTCATGGGGAAAATAGAGGAGTTAAAAACTGACTGAAAGCAGAATAAGCAATCTGGAAGCCTTCACTGCCCCCATTCCAGGTCACCTCACAGTTGCAGAAAAACAACTGGTGCAACTAGAGAACAAAGCCGATGACCTGGAAAACAGGCTCAGAAGAAATAACATCAGGATTTCGGGACTACATAAAAGAGCAGAAGGGGCTGCAACTGAGAAATTAATTGAACAGTGGCTTACTAACACCTTTGGCCGGCCTACTTTCTCAACCGCTTTCACAGTGGAGAGGGCTCACCGAATACCGGGGAAACCCCCCCGCCAGGGCCCCCCCCTCAGCCGTTAATAGCAAGGCTACTAAACTACAGGGATTGTGATGAGGCACTGGAGGCGGAAGTGAGAAGACAGAAGACCAGATTTACAGAGGCCAAGAGGCTCCTGTGACAGAAACAACTTCGATATGCCATGCTGTTCCCAGCAAGACTCTGGGTCAATGACAGAGGAAAGGCTAATTTCTTCACCACAAAAGAGGAAGTCATTAATTGGATGGAACAAAGACTGCCTCATTCCCCACAAAGAGAATGTCAGAGTTTATACACCTGGGGGAGGTGGGATAACGCATATCTCAGTGACACATGATAGTAAGGGAGAGTAGGTCATGGCATCACTGGACAATGAAAAAGCATTCGACTCAGTGGAGTGGAGCTATTTATGGGCCACAATGAGGTGGGTATGCCCGCTGAATATATCAATTGGGTGCAGGCTTTGTATAATAGACCGGTTCAGAACTATTTTGAGGATTTCCGGGTGTCTGGGAAATTGGTAGAGGCACCAGACTAGGGTGTCCTTTGTCCCCCTTTTTGTTCGCACTTACCATGCAAGCCTATAAAGCTTGCACAGGAAGTACAAGGACTAAAGTTGGGTACAAGAAATTAAATTATTAAATTATTGTATGCAGATGACACTCTCCTTTACTTGCCCAACCCCCACCAATCTCTATCTAAGGTTTTATTTATAATAAATATGCATACAAGGTTCTCAGGGCTGAAAATGAACTGGTCCAAGTCAGTACTTTTTCCCATTGACCCCCTTCCACCTGATGCACCACCGAACATTCATGGTCTTCAATGGGTAGAGACCTTCAAATACCTGGGGATATGGATACACTCACAACATTTTTATAATTGAACATACAACCTATATTAAGATATATGGGGAAAAAAAGAAGCATGGGCACATCTTCCTTCACTCTATTAGGAAGAATTAATTTAGTCAAAATGATTATCCTTCCCAAACTTACATATGTATTTAGACTGTCCCCAGTTGGTATCAATAAAATCATCTTTACCAAACTTAAAATTAGCATGCTGGAACTATTTTGGAACGGAGCCCCCTCCAAAAGTGGCCCTCACCATGTTAAAACTCCCTACTACACAACTCTATTGGTACTATATGGCAGCACAGCTGGTAGTGGCAAAATTGGGCTACCCCAGCACATACAAATGCGGCAAGAATGTTGGAAGCACAATTGGTAGGCTCTTGGGAGGGTCTTAAAAATCTACTTTATAGAGGAACGTCACAAAATAAATTTCACCCTTAATGTCTGCCACAGTGAGAGCTTGGCAAACAACTTTACAATTTTTCCCCAAATCACAGATGCAATGCTCCGAATTCTCCTCATTGTGGTGTAACCCGAAATTGCAACACCTCTGCACTATTCCAGTGCATGAAATTAAATACTTAGCTGATATTATGGTAGAAACAAATCTCAGATCATTTCAGGATCTTAAGCTAATATTTTCTCTCCCAAACACAATTTTTTTAGGTACTTGGAACTGAGAGATGCCATGGAAGCTCAATTCAGGCATGGCCCAATTGACACTTCTCCCAATATATATACCCTAGTTCTTTACAATTACAGTTAAAAACAAGACAAGTTGTAACCACTTTACATAATTAAACCATAATTAAATCTATTTAATTACTTTAACATGAAACAAATTAAAAAATAAGATTACAATAATGTCCAACACTTAGAGTATATTTGGCACTATGCACTATGCATCTACTAAACTATCATGGGCTAATGCATCCATAGTTAATATAATCCTATTATAAAAGTTCTATTTCACCATTCTTTGGGAACGCTTTCTGTACCAAAGAATGGTGAACTAGAACTTTTATAATAGGATTATATTTACTATGGATAAATTAGCCCATGATAATTTAGTAGATTGAGGCATAGTGCCAAATATACTCTAAGTTGTGGACATTATTGTAACCTTATTTTTTTATTTGTTTCATGGTAAAGTAATTAAATAGATAAATATCAGTGGTTACAAATGTCATGTTTTTAACTGTAATTGTAAAGAACTAGGGGATATATATTGTCTAGTTTTGGTTTATATGTAGAATTTAGATTATTTAGATATTTAAAGTTAATGTAATAATAGTACTTGAATTACTGATCATGTGACATTTACCAGCTGTTGTGTCCTGCCACAGGGTATATTTAAGGCAGTTTAATGTTCAGTTTGTTACTTTGATTTTTATAAGTCCTGAGAGTGTGGACCTTTTTGTTAGTTACGGATAATTTATTGGCACTGCACACAGGCAAATTCAAGCAACTTTTTGAGAGTACTGGAAACCCTTGGACTTGTGTGTGTGTGTGTATATATATATATATATATATATATATATATATATACACATGTTTTTGCCACCTATGTTATGTTGGAAATAAACAACTTTAATATATACAACATAATATACAGTTTTTTTCTTGTTTATAAACCTGTTGTCACAAATTGTGAGAATATTTGCTTTTCTTCCCGAATTTTCTGACCCCTGCATTAGTCAACCTTGAGATGGATGTCTGTTCCATTGGTTACAACATTTGTTTCCTTTGCCCTACCAGGAGACAACCCTACAAAGTTCCCACTGGGAGGATTTGTGGACATATACTACACTAAGATCCCTTTAATGCAACATGACTCTGCCATTCTTCAGTCCATATGAGGTTCCCTTAGGTTTTGGTTAAACTTACCTTAAGATCTCTGTGCACAATGCCCAGTCTGTGAAGGTAGGAAACAGCATCTAGGACTTGCCGGATAAGGGTACTAGCATCTTTCTCTGTATAGAATCCTTTCTCCACAATTCTATCAAACAGCTCTCCCCCAGACACTCTAAAAAGAAACATAAAACATTGAGCACTAATTAAATCACACCCTTTATTTTATGTAAATGAAAATCATTATTTCATCCATTGAAATAGACTTAGCACTACATAACAGAATTAGTCGGTGTGCCTGTTCAATGCAAAAAGTGACATTGAGAAAAGGTTATAAAGATGTAGAAATAATTAGATCGATCGATAAAATCTTTTGAATTATTTATATTCGATCGTTTGATCAAATTGCAGTAAAATCCTTTGAATTTGAAGGATTTCAATTCAACCACAATTCGATTGGTCAAATTCGAGGGTAAATTCACCCTCGAATTCGACCAATAGTAAATCTTACCCTTAATTTGATATAAACTATCTGTTGCTCAAGTATTCATTTTGGGGGTAAAGTTTTCCTTTAACCATTCAATTGAATTTTTTTATTTGATCAAAAATAGCTAATTCCAATTCGGTAGGTTGAATCTGGTGAACTGAAAATTCGACTGTCGAATATTCAAATAGATTTTTATTCGAATAATT
>CM044436.1:60094618-60104974 GCA_024363595.1 Xenopus borealis | reverse complement strand
GGCCTTGGTGCTCCAAAAGCTTGCAATGTGTTTTCATTGTTAGCCAATATAGGTATCACTTGTACAATACTTTTTTTTTATTTGTTATTTTTGCTACTGGATAACACGGTACCACAGTTTTTGTTTTGGTCTCCAGTACTCAAACTGAATATTATAGAATTGGAGAGGGGCCAGAGAAGGGCAACTAAGCTGGTAAAGGTTATGGAAAGTCTCAGTTATGAAGAAGGACTTGCCAAGTTGGGCTATTTATGCTGGAGAAGAGAAGCTTGAGGGTTGATATGGTAACAATGTATAAATATACTGTAAAGGGGACCATATAATGAACTCCCTGATACCAATAGATCTTTCCAGCAGAAACATCAAACTCAAATCATTTAGGCAGGTTTTATAAAGACATTGATTCAGATTCACATCCTCATCCTCAAGTCCTTTAAAAGGACTTACAGGATATTCTGCAATCAGCTATTCCACCACGCATTATCACAACCCCACATTATTCCAGGTATGTAATATTAATGAATAAATTCAAACAGTTACTGCAATCAGAGGTACAGGTATGGGAAATGTTATCCAGAATGCTCAGGACATGGGGCTTTCCGGATAACAGATCTTTCCATAATTTGGATCTTCACACTATAAGTCTACCAGAAAATCATGTGAATATTAAATAAAGCTGATGGGCTGGTTCTGATTTCTGTAAGGATTACTTATATCTTAGTTTGTATCATATACAATGTAGTGTTCTTTTCTTACAGAGAAAAAGGAAATAATGTTTTAAAACTCTAAAAAAATGTCTATGGTAGATGGCCTTTCTGTAATTCGGATATTTCTAGCTAATGGGTTTCCAAATAACGGATCCCATATCTGTACTATAACCACAAACAAAATCACCTCACCTTTAGCTATTGAGCTTACAGAATGAATGAACATACAATCTGCAAACAAAAGCAGAAAAAATGATTTTCCCTTCAAACTCTCAACATAATCTGATTAACACCTTAACAAGGTGTTCAATTTAGAGTAAGATTACTTATTTTACACCCTTAAATGTATGGGCTTTCCCACAATTTCTTTTTTTGCTTTCTATAATGCACTCACACTACTAATATTAACATTGCACAACCATACTATTTTAACAGTCCCCAGGTAACTCATTATGTACATGGGTCATTTATGGACAGTACTCATTATTTACTTGCTTACAGTATTGACATGACCATACACACTTGGAGCTCTCTGGTGTGGATAGCATATCACTCTCGAAGAGTATTTTCTGGCCCAAAGTATTGTTTCTCCCCAACCGGAGCATGAGCCGGACAGGTGCTTTTAAAGCCGCCTTAATCTGCATGATGACTGAGCACTTTGCTGAAAGCATAGTCTTATACTGAATTCTTCTGAATACTGTAGTCTGTTAAAGTGAATTCATTGCATCTTCTGCAATCTCTTCTGCAAATATTAGCATTGGGTTCAGTGCTAGCTTTACTAGGGCATTAGACGGTTATTGTTCTGGACTGGCCATTCTGTTTTAACATCTATTAATTTTTACAAGTCAGTATTTCACCAACCCATTAGTGAAAAATCAGTAAATCGAATTCAATGTTGGCATCATTAATAGAGAATACATGAACAAAGACAGGAAGGTTAGTATTGTTTCCTCAAACTGTGGCATTTTCAAACATGTCATTCAAAAATGAATGGTTACAATATGTTCTGTTCATTTTTTGCACTAAACATGTTTCTATGCAATAAAATGTATAAATGCAACGTGTAAATTGTTTATATGCAATAAAATCTCCACAGCTTGGGTGTCATGCCTCCTTTTAGATTGCAGGTTTTTACTGAAGACTGAACATGTCTTCCATAATAAGACCTTTCTGTACATAACCTGGCTAAATAAAAAGCTCACTGCGTGCACTACCTAGTTAGGATTCCTCAGGGTGCTGAAGCAACATAAATGGTTTTAAGAGAAAATACTATGTTGTAAAATAAAAATATGTTTATCAGGGAAGGCTGTTTTATTCATTATGCCTAAATAAAATCCAAGATTTATATTTTAAATTACAGTGAATGATAAATTGTCAAATACACTAGGTGTGTCATCTGTGTTTTTGTTTTCTGGAAATGAAACCTCTCATTGATGAACATATATATTGGAAGCAAAGGTATACATTTCATTGGCTGTGACTTAGGGGCAGATATACTAAGGGGCAAATTGTCGAGGGTTTTTAACCTTGACTGGTGTATATTTGGCGAATAAATATTTGCCAAAATCGAATAAAATATTCGCCGGTTTTGAGTGCATGTTCGACTATTCACCAGAATTGTATGATCGATAGCTCGAAACCTTCGATCGTATGATTGAAATTTGGCAAAAGACTTCCCATAGGCTTCTATTGCAATTCAGTAGGTTCAATCTGGTGAAGTAGGCAGTTGAATAAAAATGTAAAGGGCAAGTTCTTCGACTGGCGAATAGCCGAGTGCTCGAATATATAGTTATCCGATCTATTCGATGCGCCCAAATATTCTATATTCGATGGTAGAAAATACTAAATTTTTATTAGAATAGTCACACGATCAAATTGAGTTCACGCGAATATTCGAATCATTCACATGAATTTAGTAAATCTGCCCCTTACTGTATAAATCTGCTGATCAAGACACGTGTATTATAGCTATTCCATGTTGGCTAATTTTTCAAGATGGTAATTCTATCTGTAATGGAATGGTGTATTTAGTTTCACTTTTGTGTTCCACGAGTGTCTTCCTCACCCAAAGCAAACTGAACAACTGAATCCAAAGCAATTGATCAGTTTCCTGGGCAACAATGCGCTCTCCAGCAATGATTATTTTGACAGATTAAACAAATTAAATCTGTGCCTGCAAAGAAAAAGTCAAATAAAAGGTGTCATTTCAGTAATGCAAGGTCATATCAAGCCCAAGTCTGCATAATGCTCCTGTACCTGTTTGTCAGCACATTTTACTTAAAAGCAGCAGTAATGTAGCAATTCATATTCTATGTGCGGGTACTTGATTCTAGAAATCTCTGACTGCGCAAGAAATTTAGAAATGATAATTCATCTGTACTTTTTCTTATATACTTTAGCTGGGGGCATTAAAGAGATATTGACACCAAAAATGTTAAACCTTGCATGCTATTTATAATTTTGTGCCCAATGCTTTTACCTTACATATCTGATCCCCCATTATTAGGGGGCTTCCATAATTGTGCAGTGGTCTTATAGCATTAAAAAAAGATTGAGAAGGGACAGTCAGATTAGCAATACCAACTGACCAAGTTTAGGATATTTTGGTAACAATTACTTACATTAATTACTTTACATTTAAAGCAGGACTATCAGTGATAAATGATCAACATGACCTATAGGTACATTTTACTATACATTAATATTCTGAAGAGTTGTTTTTAGTGGCAAAATCACTAAAAAGCTTTAAGTAAAAGACACAAAATTCAACACACTTGCTTTAGTAGCTACTGAGTGACACTGCCAAGAGATACACAGTTTGTTATTTCAATTATGGATGACCAAACACACTATCATTTAGTGTATAACCCTGTTAAGTTTATTATTATTGTCTGATTTATATATGCCTGATCTCGTATATAATTGTATACCACTTTAATTTATGCCTTTTTACACAGATCATATTCTCTCATATCTAGGTCAGCATAACAAAATTATGTTTATCCCTATAAGCAAACATTTCATGTTTAATCGTACTTTTGGTCAAGGATGATCCCACTATACAGGACTGGGTGAACGGTCATTCAATACCGGTTATTTTCTGAAACTGAATACTCTTTTCTATTGGTTATGGTGGGAAACCACCCTAATCCACCTTAAAGCATAATCATTAACTAATTCTGTATGTATTCGACCTATAAATAAATGGTTTGTCCACCAGTATGGTAGAACAGAACAAATAAGACTCCTGGTCTGCGTCTGTTCTCTTGCAATTGCAGTCCTTATCTTCCTGCAGCTCGAAATCCATTTTATACTTACGTTTGACCTTCACAAGCAAGCAAGCACTCAGTAAAACAATGCAGTGTAAAGGGTCTGTGTAGATATATGTGTCGATGTAAGTACCAAGGGAAGGAAAAACAAGCCTCAAAATTGTCTCAGAAGAAATAAATTCCTTCTTGATTGAGCAACTGAGTGACCAGTCCTTAGATCAGTGTACCAGGAATCTTGCTTTCTCTCACCTGCAGAAAAGGCCAGTACAATTATGATGAAACCCTGCCTTTTTTATCTTATGGGTCTTATGTTCTCTGTTAAGGCTTTGTAGCACCCAACTGCTGCAAGAAGACACGATGAAGAAAAACAGATGCTGAGAGAGGGATAGTGAAGATGAACATGTACATCATTTTTCATTGATTTTATTTAGAAAGTTTCTTATTTTAATATGCTGAAGGACTTCTTGCACTTCTTTGTATGAATTTTGTGGTAAAGTATCATTGTACCTCCACTTAATGGCTTTAAAAATTAGTGGTGAGCACAACTTTCCCTTGTTTATACAGGAGCAGTGACCAGCTCCATGTTGTAGCCCCCACCCTTTCCAACAATAGTCAGGTGATCCCACTGGTGGCCAAGAAATGGGCAACCATGTTTGAGAGTTTTAACCTTGAAAGCAGCAAGTAAGTTACAGGTAAAACTTAGTCCCTTTGTAAAATGTATAATGAAGTAATAAAATTCTTAATGAATCAGATTAAAGTTGAGAGTAGGACTGGCCATACCAGGTATGACTTTGACGTAGTTGGCCAGCTTAAAGGGGTGGTTCACCTTTAAGTTAACTTTTAGTATATTGTAGAAGGGCCAATTCTAAGAAACTTTTCAATTGGTCTTCATTATTTATTTTTCATAGTTTTTTAATGATTTGCAATTTTCTTCTGTTTCTTTTCAGCTTTCAAATGGGGGTCACTGACACCATCTAAAACAAATGCTCAGTAAGGCTACATATGTATTGTTATTGCTACTTTTTATTACTTATCATTCTATTCAGTCCATCTCCTATTCATATTCCAGTCTCTTATTCAAATCAATGCAGGGTTGCTAGGGAAGTTTGGACCCTAGAAACCAAATTGCTGACACTTCAAACTAGAGAGCTGCTGAATAAAAATCTAAATAACTATAAAACCACAAACAATAAAAAATGAAAACCAATTGCAAACTGTCTCAGAATGTCACTCTCTACATTATACTTAAAGTTATCTCAAAGATGAACAACCCCTTTAAATATATTGCAATATATGGACAAACAATCCCAGTTTTGTTTAATGGTTAAGGCATTTTTGGTAGCTTAAAGGAGAATTCTCTTTTAAAGTGATACTGACACTAAAAAAACTACTTTTTATAATATGAATGTCCATTAAAAGTTACCTAAAGGTCACGTTGAGTGTTTATTTTTGTAAGTAATTGTTAGTTGAAGTTTCCCATCTCAGCCTGCCATTTAGAGTTTCTAATACTAACAGACTCCTGCTGCACAAATATGGCAGCCCCCTCATAGATAAACATGGAGAGTCAGACAGGTAATGTAAAAGCATTATGTAAATACTGTATGGCAAAGTTATAAGTAGCTTTCAAAGGCAATATTACGATAGATGTAAAAAAGAGTTTAATTTCTTTTGTCAGTATATCTTTAAGGCACAACATATCTCAATGTCTTAAATATATTGTTAATGGTTAGAGAATATACTCTTGACAACTACTCTTTAGCAAGTTCTTTGGTCAGGTACAAAAAGTATCACCAAGCCAAGTAGACCCTTGTGTAGAAAGCAAGCATTTATGCTTTTTGCAGCCCCTGGAGACCTACTTGGCGCTGCCGCCTAATGTATTATACCTATGCTTAGAATAGTTATTATAATTGTTATAATTAACCATTAAGTATCATTGACTTGCTTTAACCATTAATACCCCCCTAATAATCAGAACCGCTTTGTTTAAATAGAAAAAATAATCTTATGGTAAGCAAGCCCTTTCCTGCCCTAGCAGAAGCCGATGACAACTTTATAGATAAGGCCTATCGCTCATGGGAAATGCCTAAAACCTCTAGTTTTAGAGGTTCTGCTTGGAACTGCTGCTTGACCCTCTGGTGCATAGCTTCACTTAAAATCTTAAAGGAAAACTATACCCCCCGGACAATGTTGGTCTTTATAAAAAGATATTGCATAAAACAACTGCTTCATGTAAATAAACAATTTTCATAATAATATACTTTTTTAATAGCATGTGCCATTGGGTAATCATAAATAGAAAATTGCCATTTTAAAAAATAAGGACAGCCTCCTGTCCTAGGATCCAACAGTGCACACAAACATGACAAACAAACTATAAAGTTAGGTCACATGAGCCAATTAACAGACAGAGTTGTGTCTTTTGCTTCCACACTTCTTCCTGTTACAGTTCGAGTTGAAATATTTCTGGTCAGGTGATCTCTGAGGCAGCACACAGACCATCATGTAATGGTGGTTCATGGCAAGAGATGTAAAAGGGCAATATTTACTTAAATATATATTCCAGTTTGGTAAGATTCTTTAATATGCCACTTAACTTGATATAAAATCTGTTGCTCAAGTATTCATTTTGGGGGTATAGTTTTCCATTTATGTAATCTGCAGTAAAACAATTATCCACTATACCAGGATAAAGCCAAAGTGAAAACTACACACATCTGAGTTGTGACAGACAGCGATTACTAGGATATATTTTCCATTTGACTGTCTATTTGTTAGCTAACGTTGTTTTAGTTAATCCATCACAGCTGAAAGCAATATAATGGTATAATACTAATACATTAATTAAGTCTCACAAATTCAAACACAATTGTTTTAAAACAGAGCTGTAGCATCTGCTTTTTTATTGCTTTCTGTATTATTTCTTGGAGCAAAAAATGCTACCTTTATGCTGCTGTATGGCACATGTGGTAACGAATACCTGCTAGGTCCAGCAGACACATCATTATTAAATTTACAGTTACTTGAAAGGTCAGGCAAATACAAAACACAGAACACTGAAACATAACTAAGTATACATTTGCAAGGATTGTGGCCATTAAGGTCTATTTATATGCCATCTCTTGTAACTGTATTTTCTGCAGTAAGCCTCTGTACAGTATCAAAGAAACCAGTAAAAAACAAGACCTGAGTTCTGTTGTGAGATCTTCTATAAACTGCTTTAGATATGAAATGTAAAGCAAGGTGAAATATGCAAACTATTTGATTTGCTCCCACACCAGGAAAGAAAAAAGCTATGTATACATTTGAAATCCTCTGTCAGAGATAATACTTTGTTTCCCCAATTCTAACTGGCTGCAATATAAGATGAACAGTAAATGTCACCAGACTGAACATAAAGGAGGAAGTCCTCTTGCATACTGTAAATAACCCTGTGTAGTTATATAGTTTACAGTATGTTTACTGGAAGGGGTACAGAATTAGTTTTGACAATTAGAGATGTCTTGGAGCCCTAAGCTGCACATTTAAAGGCAAAATAAATATCAGCCGGGCTTAATAACAATAACATGCCAGGACCAGCATTAGAGAAAACACTACAGTTTAACACACAGTGGGGCTCATTTATCAACACTGGGTAAATTTGCCCGTCTGCAGTAACCCATAGTAACTAGTGCTTGGCTTTTTTCAGGTAGCTGCAGGAAGAACAATGAATGCAATGATTTGATTGCCATGGGTTACTACCCAAGGGCAATTTTTCCCAGTGTTGATAAATAATCCCCTCTGATAATGTTGTAACAAACACAAGATTCGCCTAATCTGCTGAAATTTACCATGGTATAGTAAGCAGAGAGTTCTTATAAATTCCAAGGGCTGCTTGGGTCAAACTGCCTGCCCAGTTTTCCAAATTAGGAAAACAGTGCAGGATTTCCTTTGAATGACGCGGCTATTCGCCAATCTGCGATCATCACATTCATAACCCCCCGCAGCGTCACAACCGTGCCCCCATTGGTCCACAACCCTGCCCAGATTCAACCAAGCTATATACTATATATGTACTATACCCCTAAGAGTGCAGTATCTTATTCAGTTAAATAGGAAACCTAGCGGTATATGGCAAATGCTTCTGCTTACAGGCTGACACTATGCAGGAATGCTATTCCAATGAAAAGAGGAGGTATTTAACATTCAGTATTTTGAGGCTGGCTGCCTTTTTAGGCAGAAAGAACAAATGTAGAACCAATATTCAGCCCTCAAGTTATTTCTCATAAGGAAATGTAAGTTGTGACTCCCCCCTCCACTTACTGCTTTTCTCGGTTTCAACTGTAAGAGGGTTTTAGAATGCGTGAACACAGTATGTTTACACAATTGTCATTGTAACTCACTATATGATTACATCATTTAAACTAATAAGAATTGGCAGCATAAATTATGCCGTTTTTTTTTTTTTTTCAAATTGCATGGCAAGAGATTTCACCACCATCCTGAAATAACAGAAATTATACATACGTTGTGCACCTATTTGCTCTGTCTGGTTACCCTTACTTCAACATTTTCTTTCATTTTGGAAAAAATTCACAAGCAACTAAAAAGTTAAACCAAGTAAAATCGACAATTAATATTTCAAATAAAAGCTGCACTCTAGCTCAAATAAAAACTCACAGGCGCTACAACAGGAATGTATACCATATGTTCTATTATGTATTCTGCAGTAACAATGCGGAATAAACATTGCACACTGACAATTATAGCCAGTAGAGAAGTTTTATTATTAGAAAGAATTATATTTCCATTTTTCCATTTAAAATTATGACACAAAGAACTTTAATGCAGGAAATAAGCTTTGGTAACAGAAGACAACAGTGGGGTGTAACTGCAGGAGTGGAAAGAAATATAAATAGAATATGTATGTTATAAAATGGTTATGTTGGGTACTTTTTAAATTCTATGCACAATTTGATTTTAAAGTATTGCGTAACAATAACAGGGTTAGAGGCATACAAATGGAGATGTATAATTACGGTGCGCCCAAGGAGCTCAAACGTTTCTTTTTTAAAGAAGATGCTCTATTTTCCGGTACAGAAGCATTTTCTATACCAGCAGTTAAACATGGGTCCCCAGCAGGAGGACAAGGGACAGGATGGGAAGCAGAACACAGGATAGCCACAAACAGTTTTATCTTGGAGTATGATTATATAATTAAACTTCTTAATGAAAAAGTTATGTTTGCTCCAAACGTTTATGCCACCTTCAAGCAGGCGTAAAAAAGGTTTGCAATGTGCAATTAAGATTCACAATGCAATAAAAGCCTAATGTAGAATGTTACATTGCAACATTCATTTTTTTTTTTTTTGCAAATTTTGTCTTATTGTGAATTGTATTACATTGCCCCTGAAGTGTTTAATGACTCTGCAGAGCTGACAGAGCACTGTACTGAGCAGAGAAGAAAAGGAAAGACCTGTGAGTAAAATACCTCTGGCAGGAGCATTAAAAAGAAATGGTAAAATTAAAGTGGTATAAATTAAAGGCATTTTAAAAGGGGATTATGGAAATCAAGACAAGAAATTAAGTGACTAGGCCTGATTAACAAACATGTGCCAATGAGTTGAAAATTTTGCTTCAGGCGGCAGCATCCAGCAACTTATCAGGGGCGGCAAAAATGCTGCTCCTTATACAGATATTGGATCGCTTATCCAGAAACCCATTATCCAGAAAGCTCTGAATTATGGAGTGGCCATCTCCCATAGACTCCATTATAATGAAATAATCCAAATTTCCTTTTCCTCTGTAACAATAAAACAGTAGCTTGTACTTGATCTCAACTAAGATATAATTAATCTTTATTGGGTTTATTTAATATTTACACGATTTTCTAGTGGATTTAAGATATGAAGATCCAAATTACGGAAAGTTCGTTATCCGACAAACCCCAGGTTCCGAGCATTCAGGATAATAGGTCCCATACCTGTACTAGTTTTTATACCCGAAATCAGGCTTTTCTAGTGTGAGAGAGCGCAACTGAGATGAGCCCCCGACCCCACTTTGAAACATGAGAGGTAAGGTACTCGGATGGATATTTTTTACTAAAAATGTAAAAAACCATCAAAAACCATATGAAAAATACATACAGATTTAATCTAATAACTATTACATAACCCCCAACTGTTCAGTTTTTTCATGGGACAGTCACGATTTTGACAGTTTAGCCGTCAGATTGTTACTGATCTCCTGCACTGAACAGCCAGAAAAAAGATACAAAGTTTCTAACTTAATTGGCTTTCAGTAGAGAGCCCAGAATACTTGGCATGTTTCAGTGCTTTGTACTTATGTTTGATACATTGTATTCATTTTATTATGCCATTCTCTGCTACTTTGTATACTTGTTTTTA
>CM044436.1:60073712-60092089 GCA_024363595.1 Xenopus borealis | reverse complement strand
TGTTAAATAGTCCATTCTACAGACAAATCTTATTCTTTCCAAAAGTTCCTTTTCTGAGGGGGTGGGGGTCAATGCTTTCCAGTTCTTTGTTATTAGCCCTCTTGTGGCTGTAAGTATACAATTAACCATTTTTTGTGTCGGCTTTTTCATCTCAGGAATCCTATTGCCCAACACATACAGTATATCAATGGATCCAGATGTACTGTAATCACAGTTAACCTCTCTATCCATCCTTTTACCATTTCCCAGAACCTTTTCCATTTGTGATAGCTCCAGAAAATATGATAAATTGAACCCTCCCACGCCCCACATCTCCAACACCTGGAGTATGCTGTGTCTGGCAATAATAATTATGTAAAAGTTGAGAGGTGTGATACCATCCCATTATAATCTTATATATATTCTCTTTAATGGTAACACATACTGAAGTTGACTTAGCGTTTTCCAAAATCCTCTCCCAGGTGGTTATTGGAATCTTACTACCAAGCATTTCCTCCCACTGAATTATATACTTGTGGGGATGCTTTGTGACATCTACTTCATTGTTGATTTTGTACCACCTTGTAATCAAGCCCTGTTGTGTATGGGATTGCTTGCACAGGCCGAAAAGAGGTTGATTCTGTGGGAGACATGCCTTTGGATATATGGCTAATACATAATGTTATCATATGTATTCTTATGGAATACATTCACTTTAGTTATGGTGATTCATCTAATTGGGTGAGTGCTATTTTTCTACATATACCTGTGATGTTAACCGTAATTTGGGTCTTGATAAAGGTCTTAGATGTAGACCAAAATGTTGGTCTGTTTTAACCTGATTTAATAAAAATTATGATTTTTTTAAAAAAAAAAAAGTTCCCAGTGTGCACCTGTTTACCTTGGACATATATATATATATATATATATATATATATATATATATATATATATATATATATAAATTTTTTTTTAACTTTGTTTCTCCACGGATTCTCCAGATATGGGGTCTGTTTGAAAGTTTGGAACCTGGGGTATTCCAGATAAAGAATCTTGCATTATTTGCAGCTGCACACTTTGTGATATAAACTTTAATTAAACTCAATAGGATTGTTATAGGTCCAATAAGTGTTAATTATATCTTAGTTAGGGTCAAGTACCAGATACTACTTTATTATTACAGATAAAAATGAAATCATTTTAAAAATATGTTATGTTATTAAAATAGAATCTATGGGAGATGGCCTTCTCATAATTTCAAGCTTTTTGAATAATGGATCACATACCTGTATTCGCTCAGTCATCAGTTTTAGCCTTGCCTATGCTGCCAAACATAAGATTATCACTTACTTTATGGCTCCTACTGTGTCTATAATATCATTCAAATAGTACGAAAGGTGGCACAGACAGAATGTCAGGAAAACACTGTGTGAGACCAGTGGGACATGTAGTCAACCAAACTGGGGTGCAAATGGTATTCTTCTAACCAGGTGTAACTCCCTGTTTTTTACAGCATGTACAAATACCATGCGTATGTGTAATTTCTTTAGCATTTCCTTTAAAGTGTCAAATCATGACACCTAGGGGGGTCGTTTATCAAAGATGAAATTTAAAATGTATGTGATTTTTTTACTCTAATAAATTCTAATGTACTCACAACTCGAATGGGAGGTTATTTATGAAAAAACTTGAACATCTAATATTTGATTGAATAGTCCCGCCCCAAAATTTTTTATCGAATTTGAATCAAGTTTTCCATTAAAAAAAAGCTTGAATGTCAGGAAAGCAATCAACATATTCAAATGGTTTGATGGACCTCTACCAATGACTTGTAAATTAACGTGGCAGGATTTAGGTGGAGAATATTAGAATTAGAACTGTTTCCATGATCAAGGTATGATAAAATTTACATTTCAGTTGGTACTTTAAAAAAAAAAAAGAAAAAAAATTACCATTTGAACCTTAATAAATCTGCCCCTTAATTTCATTGCTTAATTCATTTAGATTTTTACATTTTATTTGCATCCATTGTCCACTTACACTGTATATTTTCAACATCTGAAAGTTATGGTACAATGAGAACTCAAGGGTAAAGGTTTGCAGAGATGCCAGATTGCAAGCAGAAATATACAAGTGGTTATTATTCTGTTCACTCGGTTAAATTGCTCCAGCTATCAGTGCTTGCATCATTGTGTCAATAGAAGCATAGCCCTCTTTCAATGCTAGGTCGGAAATACTGTCCATGCTGTCCTCGGCAGGCATAGACAAAGCATGCCAAGGTAACTTGGCTGCCGTGGAATTAAAATATCTAGTTAATGCCCCGTTGCAGCATCATTCCTTTAGCCAGCCATCAGGGTTCCATGTAACTTAAATGTGACTATGAATTTAAATATTTATAAGCCACAGAAAGCAATACAAAATTCATTAAATGTGTTTCATAAAACATCAACACACAGAAGCCTTCTGCAATTTCTTAGTCATTAAGTCCTGGAGTTAATTGGTCATATGGAGCTTATTCTCAGCCTACAGATAAATGTAGCCAAAAATCAACCCTCCTTCGATGAAATCATAAACCTCCCAAGTGTCCCATTTTGAGTGGGACAGTCTCGCTTTTGACGGCTCAACCCGTTGTCCCGAGTTAGTACTGGAGAGTCCCGATCTCTCTGCACTGAACAGGGACAGTCCGAATCTCTCTGCATTGAATGGGGGAAGTCCCTATTTCTCTGCAGTAAACGAGGAAAGTCCCTATTTCTCTGCACAGCCAAAAGACATACAACTTAATTGGCTCTTGGCAGAGAGCCCAGAGTAGATAGTTGATTCAACAGTTTTGTCCCTTGGGAGAAGAAGAGTCACAGCTTAAAAAGCAGTTCACCATCATTAGTTAAACTGTAATAAATCAACTACAGAAATGTGTCACACTTTCAGTACATGGCAAATTTTGTAAAATGGGCATGTTAATTAGGGGGTGTGGTCAAAAAATTGTAGAGCTCCGTGTCAAGCAAATATTTTTGTCCCTCTTTCCATTTCCAAAATGTTGGAAGGTATGAAATCAGCATTGTGGATCATGCATGTTGTAAATAAGCCCCTACAGTCAAAGTAGCAGTGTTCTGTGCCTACACCCAGAACCACTACTTTTGCCAGGGTGAAGCCACATGAAGCGTATTTCACTGCTAAAACGTGATGCATTTTTGTGTCAGAATCCACTCCGTGTGCCTGCACCTGGGCCAACACCATAGGGGCTGATTCACAAGCTACATTTATCTGCAGGGTGAGACTTTGCTTAGTGTTACAGTAGTTTTATTTGCTGAAAGTTTTTAGAGCACATTTAGTGGCATACCAGGATTCTCTTCCTCAGGCTCACATGCAAAATGCAGGAGCTACTTATTATTTTAGCTGTATCCTCTACAATGTAATTCTACCACACTCTCATTTATATTTCTCATTATTTCAGAAGCAACACTGAAATTAAGCAAACACTGATGGCAGTACAATCAATCTCCTCCAGAAACTGATTCTGCTGTATTGAGGCAAAAGGCAATTAATACTGAGATGAAGAAGACAAACAGCTACTAATATCTCAACAATACATCTGGCCTGTTGGCCATGGAAACTCTGTAGTTACGTTATACACCCTGGAATATGTAGGCAGTGCTGTTGGGCAGAGGCTATAAACAATATTCGATTATGACAAACACTCTGTGATAAAGTAAAATAAGTGTTTACAGTACATCTGTATACAGTAGCCAGCATAGCAGGTAACCTACTGTGAAGCAACGGGGAGATGTCACAAAATCCCAAATAACACATAACCAAACACTGGACTAGAATAAAACATGTGACATGCGTTATTTCTTCAATTACCATACAGCAAATATTATCAGCCCAGTTATTAATTTCACAACATTCTTTAACATAAGCCTGTTACTGTGGTGGTGAAATGCCACTGCACTGCACTGCACATCATCCAGTTGGTAGTTTTGTTTATTTATTTATTTATTTAGTTTATTGCTAGTTTTGTTTATGTTGCCCTATCATCCTCCTTTATGCAGCATTGTATATTTAATTCACATAAGACAACACATCAGCATAAAATGAAATCAATTTTAAGTTAGTAATGGGAGACAAGTCGCTAACTTGGTATATAACCAAGCCATATTTTGTAAAATAAGCAGGCACAATTATGACCAGTCTGCTGTTGATCCACTGAAAAGGGCTTACATACATGAAACCTTGTGTATTTGGCACCAGTTCTACCTATTTATTTTAAGAAGGGTGTGTCATAGCTCATAAGTCAAATCTTTTCTAAACAAAACATTTTTTTAGCAGAATGGATGCTGGAATTAAAATCAGTACAGGAATGGTACCTGTTATCAGGGTTGAACTGTGCAGACCCCTGATTTTATTCCTGCCATGACCTTTCAGTTGTGGCAAAAACGATGTGCGCATGGGGGAGTTGCCAGACTCGGTGCCCTGAGGCAGAAGCCTGGTGGACTTCAGGCCCCCCAGTCTGACCCTGCCTGTTTTCCACAATGCTAGGGACATAATCGATCTTTCCGCAATTTGGATCTTCATACCTTAAGGAGGAAGTCACTAAAACAAGTATCCACTTGCAGAAAATATGGTAACATTTTTTGATTAAGATAAAAAAAAATGCACAGCAGTTTATTTATATAAACAATAGAAGTGTTTCTGAAGCAAATACAGCAGTTTTACTAGTGCAGGGCAACACTTCATTATTTTAAAACTATTTCATTTTTTTATGTTACTGGTCTGTGCCCAGGGGTTAACAAAAAAAAAAATTTTTATATCATAAAAATCTCCAGAAATCTTAGTGGAGCCATGAAAAATCAAAATAAGTGAAGACTTGTATCGTTTTACACTACAAGGATAGTTAAAAGATCAATTTTGCAATTTTCCCCTAAATCTCCTTTTCAATTTCTGGAAAGGAGAGCTCCTCTTGGGACTATTTTATTCTGTTTTGATTTAAACTCCCAATTAAATCTCATTTGCTCACCACTTAGGCACTCTGTGCCCTGCTAATTGAAATGTGTAGAGAGATTAACTGACCTCTAATGCATTAACAAAATAACATGTACATTTCACCCCATTAGCCCTTTGCACCAGGCATTTTATCATTTAGGCATATTCATTTCATCATCATCAACATCATCATCATCATTTGATTCCGGGTTTATAGAAATCGTTTTTAATTTTTACTATTGCTATTACAGTTATTATAAATTACAGTGAATTACACTTAAATGTCTCCCATGACTGCCTGTCTGAAAGAGAGAAAAGAGAGAGAGTGTGTGTGTGTGGGTATGTTTGAGGTGCCTGCAGTGCCAAATGACAGGATAAAATGTCACTTACGTGGTGTGATAGATAGCTTGCCCAATTTTGCTTGTTAAATGAAAACATGTATCTGCCCTACAGATGGTAACACTCATTAAACTCATTAAACTTCATTAAAGACTGCAGAGTCACAATCGTTTAGACTAGAGCTTATGTACAGGACACTTGCTTACAAGGCACAATTGTGTCTAAGTAATATACTTACATATAAATACATTCTGCCACTTTTTCACTTTGGTAAATGCAAAAAAGCACATCACTCTTTGCACTTTGTCAATGAATGATAAAAAAAGGCCCAAAAAAGTTAATAAACTACATTCTATTTTTTATTATATTTTATTTTTATAGTGCAGACAAATGTATAGAGTGTTTTACAGGGATTGAACATCATTCACATATGTTCTTGTCCAGTTGTGCTTACAAGTCTAAGTTCCCTTTCACATTCACACACAATAGCTTCAAATTTACCAGGAGTAGGTTTACCTTCCTAACTGTTATTACATTTGTGTAGTCAGTTATTGCTCAGTGATCCCCAACCAGCGGCCTGTGAGCAACATGTTGCTTACCAACACCATGGGTGTTGTTCACAGTGGCCTAAAAAGAGATGCTTAATTCTGAATTCTGGTCTGAAGGCAAACTTTATTTGCATAAATACCATCTACACTGGAGCTACTAAACAGCCAATCAGAGATCATCGTTTAGATCCAGGTACATTTTTGCATTCTTGTGTTGCTCTACATTTGAATGTTGTTCAAGACCTCCAGTCTATGGCATAAGTTACTAGAGATGAAACACTTTGCAGTGGACTCTTCATATTCATCATTGCTAATCTTGGGATTAAGACAGACAAGAGTAAGTTTCTCCCTCCTTGTAGAGCATACAAACTAAAGGTGGCCATACACGGGCAGATTTTAGCTGCTATTCAGGGTTCTTTAGACTGATTTGTGGATAAGTGGGTGGGTAACTTACTGCCACCAATAGGAGGATTGTTTGGCCTGTGCTCACTACTGCTGTGCTGTGATTTTCTAGGCACGACCACAGAACAATTATTTAAAAGATTTGAAAATGTTGAAATATATTTATATGTTGTTTAAGGCAAATGCATATGTTTGGGCTGGTAAGTAGGAGTAGGAGGTAGGTTCATATACAGAAAAACATTTAAAAAAAATAAAAACATATTTCTATAGATATAAACACTTTACTTTTAATTTGTAATCACAGGCAAATAAGTTGTATCTTGCAATTAAATTGTTGAAAGTTGTATTTGTGGGCACATATGTACATTCTGCACCAATCCCTATGGTCAAAAAAATTCCTTTAAAAGTGAAATGTCCCATGTATATTTTTACAATCATTATTTCTAAATGTAACGGGGATCTAAAATAAGAAATAGAATTGGCATGCGACCTTCCAGCATGATATTCACTATTCAGCTGCATGCATGCATAAAAGTGTCTGTATCTTGGACTTTGGCTGACCGATAGGAACTGTCACTAGCTAATACTGACAGGCAAAATATATAATCCTCTTATTTGGGAAGAGAAAAGTTACACCCATACATACATCTGCACACATGCCAACAATGTTTTTAGAAGAGTGCTACTTATAATCGTCCTCTTGAGCTTTATATCAAGACATGTAAAGTGATTAAATGTTAACAGGACCAAAGCGGTATCAGTATAAAGTGGGTGATTCAAGGCATTCCTGCAACGAAATGAATGTTGCTCTCAAAGGAGATTAAGATGAAGCTGAAAGGCATGATATGATGGACACAAGGAACAAATTAAATCAATTTTACAATATCTGTATGATGCACACACGTTTCTCATAACGTTGTTTATTACAAGATAAAAGAATATTTTTATGTTCTGTTCAGATAACACAACAAATTTGAAAGCACTTTAGATTCTGCTCTTGAAGATAAGGAAGGTATGAGCAGGTAGTTATACAATAATTATACAATATGTGCAGAGCAGCAGGTAGTGGGCTAAGTTTGAAAGGAAAGTTTGAGAATTTAGCTCCACTTCTCCCAAAATGGTATTCTCTGTCTCCCTACCCATCTTTCAATTTCCCCTGGATAATTTACTACTGGTTTCATAATAACATCACTGCTTGCAGATGGGCCATAGCAAGTAAGTCAGGAGGTGGGTAAATATTTTGCAAAAATCTATGATTTTATTTCTAATGATAACTTTTGTGTACTCCCTTATTAAATGTATACAGACAGAACTTTACCATTCTTGCTATGACATCCACAGGACCAGGTAAACGAAGCAAAAGCATATGTTTTTAAATTGACCGTATTTGTTAGATTAACCACCCCCAACCCTAAACTCCGCTTAATGTGTTTGGTTAGGACACCTGTTATACTGATAAAAATAGAATGATCGGAATAAAAACTACTATCTAAAACAGGGCTGTCCAACTGGCGGCCTGCGACCCCCCTTCTGTGGCCCCCTACCTGCTGTGCTTGCTTAACATGTGTAAACTTTAAATGGTATCACTATAGAGATTAACTGACCCCTGCATTGTTTAAACCTCAAATTCAGACTAACACATATGAACTCACTGCATTGTTCACACTTTTTCACACCCCTAAAGCCCTTTACTGTTCATACCTGAGACCCAGACTGAAACTTTTCACATTGTTCACAAAATGTAAAGGAGCACCAGCACTGTGTCACTGTATGTAATACATCTTAGAGTGATCCTGTCCTGGGTATAACAGAGAAGAAATTGTCACATCCTTTTAATGGTGGTATGACCAGCAATAATGTTTAATTTTTAAGATTTCCCTGACAGTACACAGTCTTTTCCCACAATTCCAGTTTCACTGCAGTGATTTTAGTGGTTTTACGTGCAACTGACTGCAACTACACTTGTGGACAATAGCATGCCTTAAAAACTGTCTGATTGAAAAGTATTATTATTACCTCTACATGAACTCATTAACTAGTTGTATAAAAATGGCTCCAGTGTCAGACTGGGATGCCAGGGGCCCACCAGAAAACCTTAGACCAGGGGCCCAACTTTCCAAACTATTATTCCTTCTCTCCTCACTTAACCTCTTTATTCTCCTATTCTTTTAGATCTACTTACTATACTCTATTCTTCCATTATTAAGCCTCTTTTCCACATAAAAAAATAGGGAATGAACATGAAATAGGCCAAATTGTTAGAAGCAAGACTGGTATCCCTGTGGGCCAGTCCAACACTGAATGGCTCCCTTTTGTACAGGAAAAAAAATACAATACTTTACAAAACTGAACTTTTACATTCAATACAAGCATTTAATTTTTATGTATTTAGTATTCATATAATGAATGAAAAAAAATACTAAACAGGCCCAGCAAAGTAAAAAATTTCCAATAGAAAAGTGGCATTTTGTAACATTTTATATGTTCTAGGCAAAAGTTGTATAACATTTCCAGACTGAGTGAATAAAAATGTTTTGGCATTTCGACAATTCGCAATAGTTCTTCATGTTCTTTTTTCAGCGCATGCGCAGTTTTAGTTAATTGCCGGTCCCGAACAACTGCACATGCGCCGAAAGTCATGAAAATTTCCAAAGACCAAAGAAAGAAGATGGCGCTCGTGAACTCCCGTGACCAGAATCTACAGGAGGGGTATGTAAAAAATTAGGGGCATTTGCCCAGGGGGGAAGAAGGGAGGGGGGGAGTGGTTTATTTATATTACAGGTTTGGTTCTCCTTTAAAGAAGAGAGTGCAATCTAATTGTGCTGGTAGAAAAGCAAGTGTACTCTTTTAGGGTAGTGCTAGCATAGGGTTGCCACCTGTCCTGTTTTGACCCAGACAACCCAGTTTTCAGAAGGGCTGCCCAGGTCAAAGCAGCTAAAACTTTCAAATTAGTAAAACTGGACAGGACTTCCTGAAACTGATGCAGTGATCAGCCAATCACGCTGTCCTGTGACATTGCCCACCTCTGTGTCGTAATCGCAATATCAGTGATTTGTCTCCCACCCAGAGTTAGCACCAAGGAAAGGTGGCAGCCCTATGCTAGCATTTTATGCATGCTTAACGGTATGCCCTGTATGGACATGTCCACAGAAAACACATTTCATGCTCTCACATAAGGGCACAATTAACAGACCTGAGGGCATAAAACATGTAAGGTTTTCTGTGGACATATTTGAATAAATATTTTTTCTACATTGCCTGTATGTTGGAGTTTGTTAGAGTGCTAGCCTATTAACATATAGGCAAACAGAGTTTTGGTTCCGACGTCACTTGTAAGTAATTCGAGTAGCTGAAAATATTCCAAGTACCCTTTATCAACTGTACATTGTGCAAAGGCTTATGGGTATATATACCCTATTACCCAAGGACCTCCCTCAATCCCTTTTTCATGTGACACTGTCACTTTTAAAGGTGGATATATTAGTCACATGAAAAAGGGATTGAGGGAGGTCCTTGGGTAATAGGGTATATATACCCATAAGCCTTTGCACAATGTACACTTGATAAAGGGTTTTACCCGAAACATGTAGTGTGCTTTACACTGCTATAATAAAAGAATTTTGCAGTTAATAAGAACTGCCTGAAGCTGTTTATTCCATTTGTCTACAAATCCTATTAACATATACACATGTTTCTTCATTACCCTTAGCTGAAGGTTTTGGGCTCAGCACCCATATTAAACCTATCTACTAGTTTTTACTACTTATATCAATTAGAATCTAATTTTTTTTTTGCTTGGAACTCCAGCCCATCCGAGGCTACTTAACATTTTGAATGGGAAGATGTGCAGTGACAAAGGATTCTCCTACCTCAATATGTGTGCTAACATTTTTTTTTATGCCATAAACAAGCTTCAGCAGACACAAATCATCCATTAAACTGCAAGCTAGCAGGGCTTTAGGGTAATTTACTGGTTGAATTAAATGCATGTATTCTTGGCTTTATTAAACAGATATTTTACAGTATATGCCTATTTAGAGTAGGAACATCACTGAAATTATATCAGGTGATATGAATGTCTTTGTGCATTCTTGGGTGCTGCAAGTCATAATAAATTCAGCCTGTAAATATGTTTTAATTAAGCCTGCATATCACTCTTGTCAGATTAAACAGAGAAAGATTAAGTGAACTGCCAAATATCGCATGGAGATGATACAGAGTTAATCACCTTGATTTAACCCAAGTCTCCTAGAGTCAGTCCAGGGAATTAACCTCTGAGCTTCCCAGTTATGAAACACTACACTTTTCAAGAATAGGGTTGGCAATTTCTTTGGTGCTCTTGTTCACTGGTGCTATGGGTTTTTTTTTTACTAAAACACTTTTTCTCACTTTATTAAAAAAAAATTCAATCAACTTCATTAAATCTGTGCAATAAAATCAGGCATCAAGTATAATTGTGCAACTCTTTTGAATCGTTGCCTCGAAAACTTGAATTAAACGGATTATCAAGCAAAAACATTGACTTCTACATGATTTTTACAAGTTTAAGCTGGAGTATTTTCCGATCAAAATTTTTAGTAGCTTCAGAGCATAATAAATCTGGAAAAAGTTGCATTTTTCCCCTTTAAAATCTCGACCACAAAAATTTGAGGTTTACAAAATAGGCCCCTATGTAGATGAATCAAATGCAATAGAGGACCTTTCTCATTAATAAACCTGTAAAACACTTAAAAGGATTTAATTCTGTTTTTTAAGAGGCTTTTGTGTTTGAGTATCTGTGTTTGATAATATCTGAAGCCACACACTCCTGCTGTTCTTCATTGATATCTCCTTATTTTAATTTGGGAGTTCTACATAATGAATCATTGGTGGAGCCAGTGCCTCAAATTGCTTTTGGTACATTTTCACAATGGATGCATATTTTGTAACAGTTAATCAAAGTAAACAAGCAAGTGGCTTTTTCAGATTCAGTTCACATAAATAGCGCAAAGAATGTGTCAATGGTTAATGCAGTTCTTCGGAAGAATCTTCCTGTCACTGCCAGCTTATTCTCCTGTTTGTGCAGATTGTAAATGTTCCATGTCAATGAATTGATATTATAAGCATATGTTTCATCTATAGGTTCATGATAGTTAACAATGATTAAAAGGCAAATCTTTTTTGCTTTGTGTTGAAGTTTTTTTTTTACCTGAAGGAGAGTCTCACTAATTCACAGTTATAATATGCTTAGGAAAGGGACCTATTTAACTGAGTTATCAGTGGCAAAAAAGCGGACATCACTTCCTTTCAGCTAATAAAGCTTGGTGATCCCAGAGAAATGCATAGAGGATCTGGCGAAAAAAAGACACACTTATTGGGAATGGGCTCATGAACAAACTTTCTTGTGGGAACCAGTAGCAATATGCATGTATTTAATCTAGACTGGCTATGAGTGATAGTTCTTTGGTGCAATAGGACATTGCTTGAGAGCAACTTAGTAATTCACTTTTCTATATTTTTTCTTACTATTGCATACCTCCCAACTGTCCCACTTTCTGTGGGACAGTACCGATTTTGACAGTGCAACCTGCAGTCCTGGGTTCCCGACTTTCTCTTTGATCCACTGCACTGACTCGAGAAAAAGATACAAAGTTTCTGAAATAATTACAATAAGAGGATTTTAGCAGCACAGAACAGTCATCAGCTGCACTTAGATACTTTTGTAACAATTTAAGATAAGCAAAGAAACAATTGTAACTATTTAAGATAAGCAGGTCTCTTGGGAGAACTGACACTTGAATCTTAAAGGGCTATTCACTTTCATTAGCAATTGTGCAAACTGTTATAAAATAAAACACTGTATTGAAACTCCCATAAATATCTTGAAACTTTAACAACCTGACAAATTTTGTAAAACAGGCATGATAATTAAAGGGTATGACCATAAAATGGGCATGGTCAAATGTTTCCGCTGCACTGTGGTGACAAGTTTTGTCCCTCTTTTCCTTTTTCAACTATTGGGAGCAATGCTTTTGTGCTGATCACGTGAATTAACAAGTGAGCTTATAAATGAATGACGACTGGACATGTTTTGAGTGCCCACCTTCGCTATCATGGCTAAATGGGTAGCCGCATCTAACCCCAGATATTTAAAAATCACAAGCATATTTAAAATGTTCTTTTGCAAATGTTTAGCAATTGTGAAATTTTATTACATACAATGCGAATGTTTGTAAAACCATTTGGTTGCAAACTTTGCAATGAAGATGTTGAGGTCTGTAACTAGTCAAAAAAGACAAACATGATTGCTAACATACGCAGTGGTCTATGCAGGGCCGCTCCGGCCATGAGGCAAGGTGAGACCTTGCCTCAGGCGGCACGGAGCGGCCTGTTACCAGAGGCGGCAAAAAGCCGCCTCTGGTATCTTTAAGAGCCTTATTTCCGTTTTTTAAAATGGAAATTCGGCTCTTCTAGTGCAGTGAACGCAATAGCGCTTGCTGCACTAGCGAGGCGGCCCCTCCTCCACCTGCTCCGATGCTAGAAGTTATAAGTGCGGAGCGGGAGGGGGGGTGGCATCGGGGCTGCTGCCTCAGGTGGCAGCAGCCCCCAAAACGCCCCTGGGTCTATGCAAATTTTTTGCAAACAAAACATTAAAAGTGTCAAGTGTTGTAGCAGTAAATATGCAGGCCCGGATTTGTGGAAAGGCCACTACTCCCCATTGTTCCAGTCCCAATAATGGAAATTTGCCTGAATATAGGGGAGGGGATGGGGTTGATGAACACCAGTGGGCCTAGGGGCGCCCACTATATAAATGCAGCCCTGTAAATATGTAAAACAAAGCTAATTTTAAGATAGCAATATTTTGAAAAATGCAGGACACCTGAAACTATAGATTTGTGCTGCAATTAATATGTGTGCCATTACATGTTTCAGGGAAAAACTTTAAAAAGAGCTAAGGGTCACATATCTGAATAGGCACAGTCCAACAGATGGTGGGTGATGGAGAATTCTGGGAGTGGAAGTTTAATAACAGCTGGTGTGACATATTTTCAGTATCACTAGCTTAGCAGATTCCAGCAGTGCAATGCTTTATTGAACAAATCATCTACTGAATTGCAAGGGTTGTCTTTACACATTAGTTTAAGCTGCATTAGGGTGAGGAGAGCAGCGAGGGGAATATGGAGATTAGCTAAATATAGTTCAGGGAGGTTGGATGGAAGCTGCTATGTTTTAAAGTTTCTACGTACTAGGAGATAAAATAATGACCTTCCTAGCCAGTCTAGTCACAGTTACAGACAAAATAATGAAACCTCATATGATATGATTGTCATGCATCTGATAACACAGAGTAATAACACTTTCTGTTGCCCTTCTGATTAACACATCCAATGCGTATGCACAGAGAAAATGCATTGACAACCTTATTTCCTCTTAAAGGAGAACGAAACCTTAAACAGAGGGATATACTATATAAACTCCAAAGTCTGGTGCACAACGAATCACAGCAACAATGCCTGGGTGCTGGTTCAAAAAACATACATAATGGATTGCAAATAACCGCACTTGCAGGACTTATTCATGGTGAAAAAAATAAAAAATATTCAGGAATGTTCCTGAAGAAGGCCCGCAAGTAGGGGCCGAAACATTGCAAATACAATTCAATTTTTTCCCCCATTAACAACAGAAACAGACAACTTATGATACAGGACAGGATAAGGAGAAAAATAAATCATTATACTTTTTAATGAAATCTAATCTTTCTCAAATTCAAACTCTATTAAAGGGGTTGTTCACCTTTGAGTTAACTTTTAGTATAATGTAGAGAGTGATATTCTGAGACAATTTGTAATTGGTTTTCATTTTTTATTGTTTGTGGTTTTATAGTTATTTAGCTTTTTATTCAGCAGCTCTCTAGTTTGCAGTGTCAGCAATTTGGTTTCTAGGGTACAAATTACCCTAGCAACCCTGCATTGATTTGAATAAGAGACTGGAATATGAATAGGAGAGGGATTGAATAGAATGATAAGTAATAAAAAGTGCCAATAACAATACATTTGTAGCATTATAGAGCATTTCTTTTTAGATGGTGTCAGTGACCCCCATTTGAAAGCTGCAAAGAAACAGAAGAAAATTGCAAATAATTAAAAACCTATGAAAAATAAATAATGAAGACCAATTGAAAAGTTTCTTAGAATTGGCCCTTCTACAATATACTAAAAGTTAACTTGAAGGTGATCCACCCCTTTAAATCCATGGAAAAATACACAATATTCTTCCCAATGCTTCTTCAGATTCTTATAAAATGTTTTTGTAGTATGGAAGAAAACCAATAAGCTTTGGGGAGAAGACAAAAACTTTCAGATAGATAGTTCCCTGGCTGCGATTGAAGCTCGAACCACAGTGTTGTAAGGCAGCAATGCAAACCACTGCACCAACATGCATGAAATTAGTTCTGATTCTGCTATCTATCTGCTATGATATTAAGCCACTTTACCAAAAGCACTGTAATCTACACCTGTCCAGTAAAAAAAATGCTAAACAATATAATTTATAGGATTTAATATATATGGCTCCACTGACCAACATAATGGCTTCATAAATCCCTAATTGCCATTACTTTGGCCAATGCTTGTATTGCTTTAACCTTGCAGGATATTGTGTACATGTCCAGGGACCACTATAGAAGAACAGTTATAAACAGAATTGAAGTGATTAGATTTACATTTTATATTTATATACATACTAAATACAATCTGTAAATACATTGACAAGATTAAGGCAGTACAACCAATGGTGTAAATGCACTGCAGTGTTAACACTTATCTCATTCTTCTAGTTGCATTGCCAGTGCAATGAGAGCTCTGCACTAGTGGAGCCGAATTTTTTAAACCAGGAAATTTGGCTCTTAAAGTTACAAGAGGTGGCTTTTTGCCTCATGGAGGAACAGCCCAGGGTTTGAGGAGTACTAGAAAAAAAAGTAATGCCAACAATTGCAATATCAAAGCTCTGTGTCTAAATTTGACAATGACGAAATTATAGTGGGGGCATGTGATCCATACCATATTTTTAGGCACTTTTTCCCACTGACATACTTTGATACATACAAGAAGGGAGGTACATGGATTTATTGGTGTCTCTTCAAAACCCCCATAGTTGTTGACACAAGGCAGTCAGGAGTCTTCCATTTAAAGGAAAACTATACCCCCAAAATGAATACTTGAGCAACAGTTTATATCAAATTAAGTGGAATATTAAAGAATCTTATCAAACTGGTATATATATTTGAGTAAATATTGCCCTTTTACATCTCTTGCCTTGAACCCCCATTTGATGATGGTCTGTGTGCTGCCTCACAGATCACCTGACCAGAAATATTTCAACTCTAAGGGGCCGATTTACTAAATTCACGTGAACAGATCGAAGTTCGATCGAATGCGATCGAATAACGATCGTAGGATTAATTCGATTGGTCGAATATACAAATGTGGCTTATTCGATCATCGAATAGCGAACGATCGAATGATCGAATAGATTGGAATGATCAAATATTCGATCATTTGATCACTCGATCAGCGAAGGATTTAAAAATTTTTATTTATTCGACTGCCTACTTCGCCAGATTCAACCTACCGAAGTCCTGATCGAATAGGATTCGTACGATCGAAGTCTTCGATCCTTCGAATTGTACGAATCATTCGAATGATCGAACGATCGTTATTCGATCGTCGAATGATCGAAGATCGAATAAAAGAGTAGCTTCAAACTATTCGATTAGCATTCGAAAATCGAATATCGAGGAAAAATGAATATTTTTGGGGGAATAATAGTAAATTTGCCCCTAACTGTAACAGGAAGAAGTGTTGAAGCAAAAGACAGAACTCTCTCTGTTAATTGGCTCATGTGACCTAACTTTATAGTTTGTTTGGGATGTTTGTGTGCACCGTTGAATCCTATGATCCCAGGTGGCTGATCTTATTTTTTAAAATGGCAATTTTCTATTTAGGATGGCCCAATGGCATATGCTACCAAAAAAGTATATTATTATGAAAATGGTTTATTTACATGAAGCAGGGTTTTACATATGCACTGTTTTATGCAATATCTTTTTATAGGGCCCTACATTGTTCGGGGGGTATAGTTCTCCTTTAAATGCTGTTTAGGGCAGGCATAAAGCAGTCAGATTCCTCGTGCCTGTGACTACTAAATGCACCAGATGTGCTTTTATTCACTCACATATTTCCCCCATATTTAATTTGCATTAACACTATTATTTCCCCCCACCCCCATAAAGAAGTAGAATTTGTTAGCATTACATAAGACACAGAAAACGGAAAAGGCTTAATGATATTGATCATATTGATCTTCTCCTGGTAGGTCATTCAGCTGAAGCAAAATAGCCAGCTTTCAAGTACAGAAAAATTCAGCAAGTTGTTATATAACACAATTAAATTCTAGACTGCAGACGGTTAGTCACAAGCTTTATAAAGCTTCATTTCACTCTGAATCTTTAATGAGCCGTAAAGGTACATTCATTTCATGAAATATTTTGTCACTGCTGTTGAAATACCATTTAATGCTCAGATCATTTATCATTTTTATGTTTTTCAAAAGATGTTATATACAAGGCATAAATATAATCCTAGAAGATAATTAAGGATATCAATTATCAACTATATAATGGAAAAAAAATTGTAACATTACTCAACATGAGACAGACTAATGTTTAAAATGATATGATATATGGAATGGAATATATGGAATATATGATGTAGATATTGATATTCTAAGACAATTTGCAATTGGACTTTGTTATTTTTTTAATTATTTAGCTTTTTGTTTAGCAGCTTTCCAGTTTGTAATTTCAGCAACTATTTGGTTGCTAGGGTCCGTATTACCCTATCCACCAGGAATTGGTTTGAATGAGAGAGCCTGTTATATAGATATGGTATAAGCTATTATGTAATACAACAAGGTCTATGGTGCTGCTTTATCTGCTTTATACTGGGTAATCTTAAAGAGGTTGTTCACCTTCCAAACATTTTTTTTTCAGTTGAGTGGTTTTCAGATTGTTCTCCAGAAATAAATACTGTTTTCAATTGCTTTCCATTTTTTATTTTTTACTGGTTTTCCAAAATCTAAGTTTATAGTTTAGGGTTCCTGTCTCTGGTGTTTGAGTCTAGCAGTTCAGTAATTCAGGTGCAGAATCTCAATTGTTACAATTTTGTAACATACCGCACGTATGCACGCTGGTGCAATGTTTCGCCGGAGCAATATGGTGTGCGCAAAAGCAATGGAGCACATCCTTGGTGCTCCCCATAGAGGGGCTGGGCGACATGCCACCCCTAAATATTTGCTGCCATAGGCCCGGGCCTATGTGGCCTCGCTATCAGCTGCCTGAAATGAAATCCAGAGATTCTGCTCAACAGGAACAACATTGAGACATGTTTCAACTAAATGTATCAATTTAGAACAGTTTAAAGCAGGGATGTCCAACCTGCGGCCCGAGCGCCGCATGCGGCCAAGGATGGATATAAATACGGCCCAGCTTGAAACCCTTGGTTCCTGAGGAAACTTCATGTCGCAAAGGATATAGGAATAGGCAGTAGGGAGGACTCTGCCCATTGGCCAGTTAGCAGTAATAATAATATAATAAGTCTATTTAATATCCAGTTGGCCCAGGGAAGCCAAAAGGTTGGACACCCCTGGTTTTAGCGGGTCAGCGCCTTCCCCCCCCCCTCCCCCGGGCTGCTCTAGAAGGTAAAATAATTAAACTTTATATTTCAATATTAGAAAAACAGACACACATAGAAAATAGAAAGTAATGGGAAACAGTCTTTATTTCTGGTGAACCAACTGAACTGAAAAAAGTGTTGAAAGTTGAGCAACTCCTTTAAATGATTTTCCCACATTTAGTCAGTCAAGATCATGTAATGAATTGACACATTTACCAAACCTGGTACTTGTTCTAGCTGGTTACAACTTTTTCAAACAGTCAAATGCAATTTTGTTGTTTTTAGTGGTACTAAATGTCATAATCCTTGTGTCCTGATGCATTTATCTGAAATAAATCAACCCAGTGCAGAATATAAACAAATGAATCTTATTAGTCAGATAGATCAAGCAAGATTCTTGGTTTATAGTATTATCATT
>CM044436.1:60042356-60068630 GCA_024363595.1 Xenopus borealis | reverse complement strand
CTGCACAATTTAGTATCAGACCACAGAAAATTCCAAATAGGATAGTGACCTCTCCATCTGACATATATACAACCTCAGTAGGTCGGTGATGCTAGAATTCTAGGACTTTTTACAGTATTGGGCTTTAATAAATCCAAAAAAATTAGATTTTTTTTTATATAGTCGAAAAACATTTGCTCAGGGCCTTATTCACATTTAGTATCGGTTACTGGTTCATATGTCATTCTGTATGCTCTACAGTATGTATATAATGCTATATGTTTTTTCTATATAAACATTTAACAGCTCAGCAAAATATGTTGGTGCTCTAAAATACACAATAATAATAGGTAGTCAATAAAATTTTTTTGAATGTTTCAAGGTAGATCTGTGGAAAGGCCGATTATGTGGAATGGGTCTCCAAGATCAGACAAAACAAAGGATATAAAGCAGGTCCGGACTGAGAATTAAAACAGTCCCTGGTATTTCAGGTACACAAGAGGCCCAGTCAGCCCACACTGAGGCCCAAACAGCCCCCACCAGTCCACTAAATATAGACTTTCTATGGCACCTTATAGCAGCCCCTCTGGCATTTGCCTGAACCCACAGTTTGCCAGTCCAGCCTGATCTAAAGTCTCTAGGCTTCTCCATCCTTTGTAATGGAAATTTAAATACAAATTCTTCACAGAATCAATAATTTCATACTAGTAAAATGAAAGTGAGAAACATTCCTACATTCTTTAATTACCTATGCTAAAGAAAAGCCATCAGACCCGCAGCTTATTGGCCCATGTGTGGGGCACTCAGACGGGCAGGGTTAAAAATCTTGTTGGATCACATTGGTATTTGCTGCATTATAATTCAATCATTGGGCCCTAGGACCCACAATCGGATCATCCCAATATCACCCACCTCGAAGTAGGCATATCAGGGAGAGATCTGCTCTACAGATCTCTACGTGTATGGCTCCCTTTAATCAATTATACACTAGGCGCTCAATAAGATGAAATGTAGCAGAGAGATAGGTCGGAGGTTATTGAGAATGGATGGAAGAGAGGGCTTTTTTACAGAATGGGGGTGATTATCCTAATCCCTCCACCCAAGCAGCTCTGGTCTTTCTGCTACTCTCATTCCCTTCCCTAGCAGTCCAGTAGCTATTCAAGAAGTTGGTAGAAACACTACCACAAGATATGCGGCAATGCAAGATCTTTTACCTTGAATGATGTTTTTGAGACAGCTGCATGGAAAGGAATACAGGAGAAAAAAAAGAGGTACTGGGGTGAGAAACCTATCCCTTAATGAAGTACAAGTTGTCTACCAGGTGAAGCTAACAAGAGGTTAACAAAGGTTTAACAAGAGAAAAGTAGAAATAGGAAAATAGTGATACAGATCTGGGGAACTGATGAGTAATACTTCAAAGCAGGCATTGCTTAATTGTTTTGACTAATAAATGTAATTTATAAAGTATACCCATTTTAATTGATTTAAAAAATGAAGACATACTTAAATTAAATAAAAACAATCCCATGAATGCATACACACAGAGCCAAAGGAATTTGCAAAAAACAAATTTACACTTTCTAAAAGATAATTTTAGTACAACAGTACAAGACATAATGCAGAAGCACCCAATGTTTGACAAGATTAGACAGACTTGCGTCTGCTTCCCTTCTGAAATCTGAGTAGCCTGTTGTCTTCCTTGCAATCATCTCCCATTCCTATGCTACATTGAGTTTACTTAACCACAGGCAATCATGTGATACAAAAATATAACAATGGCATTGGTGTTTTTGTATAAAATATGTCTTTAAGAAGCAAGCTAACAGTTCTAACATGACAAAAAAGCACTACTGATAATCAAAAACTACTGATATTTATTTTCTTTAAAACACATATGGATGTACCTCATTTCACCTACAGCAGTGTATTAATGATTTGCAGTCCAATCCAGAAATTTTCAGATTTATGCAATAAAATTATATTTTAAAAATGATGCCAAGTACAGAGCTTGTTGAATATCACTACCCACAGAGGGCAATGACAGACATGCTTTTTAAAGTATATTTAATGAAAAAATATCATTCTACATGTAGACAATTTTTGGTCATGAAGAGAAGATGGAACACTTTTTTGTAGTTTTCTTTACCAAAGTGCTAGTACATAAATAAATTAGGTACTCATAGAATCCTAATTTCAAGGTGGTAATACACAGAGAAAAATTCGATACAAAATCATAATTTCAATTCTGGATTGTTTTCAGTTAAATTTACTAAAATGTAATGCCAAAACAGCAGCAATCAAAAATTTTAAGAATTTTATGCAAATACTTATTAATTATTTTATTATTTGCAAACGCTGGTTTTTAAAAGTACGCACAAATATTTTTTTTTCACACACACCAAGAATGAATTAGTGAGAACATTGCTGAACTTCTGTTTGCTATATATATACCCCAAAATCCCATGCCTCCCTTATGAACAGATCACAACTTTCCATAGTATTGGAAACTGCAGAAATATGCAGAAATGGCCTGCTTCAGGTCTTTATAATGATACCTATGTATGGATGGATCATCAATGCACATGGAAAAGCTGTATAATTGTGCTGGTTGCTGCTCTGCCTCCATTATGTGAGTAGGGTTGCCACCTGGCCGGTATTTTACCGGCCTGGCCGGTATTTTTGATGGTTGATCCCAATGTTATTAATAGGGGAAAAAGATAAATATATAGGAAGGCCGGTATTTTTTTCAAGAAAAGGTGGCAACCCTAGATGTGAGGAACATATGGCCCACAGTGAGCACTACACAAATATTGCCCTGTAGTGGTTTAAACAACTACCAATTGAACATGAGTCTCTCTGTGTCACAGTGGCCCATTCTAGTCAATGCCTCTCCCTTTACTAAGTGAGAAAATCTCTTTTGTGTACTGTGCCTTCTCAGCAAATGGATGGATCACACAGTGCAGTAGGAAAAAGGCCACATGTTGGATCCTTGGCCAATTTACCCAACAGCACAGTTAGGGTGGGTATGTAATAAAAGATATTTACTTTGCCCAGGAGCAGTAACCCATAGCAACCAATCATCAAGTAGCATTGACTGGTCACAAGTGAACATCTTATTGTTAGCTTTTGGTTACTGCTCCTGAGGTTTTATACTCATTTTCTGATAACTACCACTGCACATTGGCTTTTTGCCTTGATGGCCCCTTTCCAGTGTTGTGTTTGCATACTGAAAGACAGACAGAAGCAAGATGTCCTTGAATCACAAGTAAAAATTGCTTACCTGTTTGTCATGCAACAGCATGCAGGAAATAAACAACTGTGAGAAGTTACGAATCTGACGGTGCCAGTTACTGATGACAAAGCAAATGCGTGGTCCTTAGGTGAGAGCTTGATGCTATACTGACTCAGTAGTGATTACTATGAATCATTCAATGCTGAAATCATAACATGGGCAAGAAAATTGAAATATCTTCTGTATTTATTCATCACTTTTCTGCACAGAAAAATCAATGTTTTGATCTGGAGATAACTTCATCTTCTGACAAGCTCAGTCTACAGTGGGGCATAATAAATCTAAATATTGATCTTTTTCTGCAATTGCCAGGTCAGCGCTTCACATCAAATGAATGGGATGATCCAGCACAGACAGTGGGGCTCAGCTTGGCTGCCTTGCACCCAGGGCAAACATGACCTGATTAAATGAAACTCTGGCCAAAAGTAAACAAGCAAAATATTTATTAAGTAGAATACATCACAGGGCCCAGCTGGCCACCAGACTTTAATAAGGGGCAGATTTATCAAGGGTCGAAGTGAAAATTCAAATTAAAAAAATTTGAAGTTTGAAAGTAATTTTTGGATACTGTCGAATCGAATAGGCCAAAATTAGTTTTCGAACTGAAAAAATATTGAACAATTCAACCCAACGATTTGAACGATTTTAATTCAAAGTAAATGGTCCATTTTCAATTGAAAAAACACTTTTACAAAAAATTTTAATCTGCCCCCAAGAGACACAAGCTACATTTTATGTGCTTTGTGTGCTTCTGTGTAAAGAGGCATGGGGCTTGAGGTTTTACAGATTTATCTGCATTTGGATTTCCATATCTTAAATCTACTAAGAAATAATTTTTATATTGCCTCCAATAAAGATTAATTATATCTTTAAGAATTCATTGAAATGGTTGTATGTTCTTTCAATACTTTTTGAACAACAGGTTTCCAGATAATGGATCTCATACCTGTATTATGTAAGACATTACACTTATTCCGTATTCCTTATTTTAACATTTAAATGATCTGACTACAGCACAGTACATCCATAAGGAAACTAACAATTATGTAAATCTAATTTGTCAATACCTTTTAGACCAGGCAGCCCTCAGGTCACTCTCATCATGCTCTGTCATACATGTAACCGAATCCTTTAAGAAAATGACAGGGAGGCAGGACAACGCAGAATTAAACTGCAATATGCAACTTATTACACTACAGGGCATATGCAAATTTTACTGCTTAATAACTAAAAACTCACCCACGTTCTATTCATTCCTATTTGATTTTTAGAATTGTATTTATCAAATGGCGAGTTCTAACATTTACACATTGAAAAAGCAAATTTAAAAATAAATCCATAGGAATGAATAGAACATGGGTGAGTTTTTACTTATTAAACTATAAACTCACATTTTGATAAATCTGCCTCTACATGCTTTAGGCTTCACTTGAGAAAGGGCTTGTTAACATGTAAGGCCCAATTTATTAAACCTCGAATTGTTCTGGTTGAGTTTTTAAGGGGAAAACCTTGAATTTTAGATGAAGAAAACAAATTTTTCAAGATTTATTATGCTCTGAAGCTCCTAATAATTTAAATCCAAGAATAAACCAGCTACCTACCGAAATTATGTAGAAGTCAGAATTTTCATTTAACAACTGGAACATGGATACTCCACTCGAGAGTTTCAGGCTGTTTTCAAACCAACAATTCAATAAATCCCAATTTTTGGAGCTACAATTCAAAAAAGTTACATGATTGGAATTGATGGTCGATTATACCACAACTTTTTCCACACCAATTTTTTCGAGACATTTCAATAGTAAATTAAGGGGATTTGGGTTTGAGAGTTCAATAGTTTAATAAAGTGAGAAAAAGTCGAGTTTTAGCAAATAACCCCTGTAGTTTTATAAATTGCATGTTCAGTGGTGTAACTACCAGGGGAGCAGGGGGTGCAATTGCACCAGGACCTGCTCCGTCACGGGGCCCGCTGGAGAGGCTAGGAGAACTCCAATGGTAATTCATAGGGGGAGGGCCCGATAGGGGGACCCGGGTGCCAAGCCTGCACCAGGGCCCACCAGAGAGTAGTCACGTTGCAGTTTAACAGATCCATAGGAAAGCTTTACAGGTCCCTTCTGGAAACGTTTGCTCTATGTGAGTGTCTTTTTAACAGGGATCCCAAAATACTCAGCACCTGCATACATTTGTAACAATTTAAGATAAGAAAATATACTTAAAACTATTGAAGCTAAGCATGTCTCTTGGGAGAACTGTGACTCACAGGGCAATTTGATCTTCATTAGCAAAACTGTTAAAACACATAAAACATGCCCCTAAAACTCCTAGAAATGTGTTCAAACTTTTAATACCTGCCATATATTGTAAGGTGGACATGGTAATTAGGGGGATTGCCCATAAAATCGACATGGACAAATATATCAGTTCCGTTACAATATTTACTGAGTTACCGTTATAATTAAATCTTCCAAATCATAACCTTATTTAAGATGTTGTTACTTAATTGAATTCATAGTTATATGGTAAGCTAGGTTGAAACTGAAGACATAAATACATCAATTTTAACCTTTTATGTCTATATAAAAACCTGCCTAAATGCTAATTAATCCAGAGCCTCCTGAAGCCTCTCTAATTAGCCTTATAGGGGGGAAATTCTTCCAAACTCTAAGATGGCAATTGGACAAGTCCCTGGATCAACCTGTTCTAAGAGCTATTTTCAATAACCCTGTATTTGTATTTCCCCACTTTCTAAAAAGTCACCCAACCCAGGGAGCCATCCAACAATTCAGGAGTTAATTCCGCAACTTTGCAGCTCTCACTGTAAGCCTCCTGTCTTCTAATCAGAATGGATGCCCTTGTGCTTGCTGAAAGGACCTACTAGTTAAAAAAAGGGGAGATTATTATATGACCTATTTTATTAGCAGCACAGATTGCATGTTTTCCAGGATACTGCATCCTGGATGAAACTGATTGTTCACATTAATTTTGAGTAAATCTTTATGCACCATATCCTGCATCAACCACTAGATTGAGCTGAGACATCAGTGCCCCTATCAATAGGGTCTTGGAACTCTTGAGAGTCATCAGTTGTATACACCGAAGAAACAAACTGATTTAGTACATTTGCCTTTTCTGTATCCATTATAATCACATTATTTCCATTATTTGACAGAGCCTCAACCCGCCTCCTTTTACTATTAATATAACTAAATTTCTTTAGGTTAGTATTCTTTAGTCTCCACCGCAACCCACTCCTTATTACCTATCATTGCCTTGATGTTCTTAAAGGAGAACTCAACCCAAAAGTTAAAAAACCCAACCCTACATAGACCCCCTCCCTTTTTACTTACTCCGAGCCGATTCAGGGATTGGAGTTCAAGGCAGCTATCTTCCGGGTCTTCGTTAATACAGGGGCGTTTTGACACATGCCCAGTTGGAGCAATTTTCCGGTTTGCATCTGACTATGAAGCACCAGAAGTTTGGGGGCATTTGCCAGGGTAGCAGCTAAGCTGGGAGGAGGAGGGAGGGGGTCTGTGCAGGGTAGGGAGTTAGGGTTTTTTAAATTTAGGGTTGAGTTCTCCTTTAACACTTGTCAAGGCAGAGAATAAGGAACAAAAACATGCAGTTAACTTGTATATTTCAGAGACAGACAACATGCAGCATACAGTATTCATGCACAGTGATGGAAACAGTTATGGGTATACTACCACAATTCAAGAAATTGACGAGAGATAAGTGCTGGAAATGCCTGTATATCCATTATCTTACCAGCAGTAACAATATTAAAGTGTTATATAAGCAACAATTGTATCAAGAAAGAAAAATTGTTTGTATGCTATATCCATTCAGTCAAGGATCCAGGGTCTAAAAGAGAATAGTATTTTAGTTGTTGCAGCAGCAATAGACTCTAGACATAACTAAGGTAAAACTTTGGAAAGCACAAACAAAATGGTATAGAGAAAAAATATAAGTTCAAGAGGCTGTTGCAACTGTACTTACTGCTGACCCAGATTTTACAATTTAAAAAGACAGAAATCATACTAGTAATGACTGTGATTGTGGTAAATATGCAATGGGAAACTTATTATCAGCCCAAACCAATTTATACTCATAGCACATGGATACTGACTGGAAGTGGTGGTCCAACAAATGCATACCAATTTACTTTAATCAACTTAATTTCCTACTATATTATTAGTTAAAGATACTGCTTTCACCTACATATAAATGTATACATAACTTTATATTCACAGAGCTGCGAAATATGTTGCTGCTATATAAATACATGTTAATAATAAAAATAATAATAATATTGAAAATATTTTCAATGATTCTTAAAGTTTAATTATTTCATAATGTGAAAAAAAGGTTTTTGGTGGTGGACCCATTTAAATAATTTATTTAAACATTTCTTATCCAGAGGGTGGATTTTGTTGGTTTTGTACAGTAAGAGCATTAATTAAATACATTAAATATGCACATTTTATGTAGAAAACCTGTCTGACTGCAGCAATTATTTGCTCTAAAAAAAAGAGACATTTAAATTGTTAAATGTAATGTATGTCTGCCATCTAATTTCATATAATTCCTATAGATCATCAGAGAAATCATAAACAGGACATGTACTATGTAAAAAACATGCCATAACACCCTTTCTATGGCAGGCAAATAAGAACCACACAGAGAACATAAGCAGATGTAACTTGTATGTATCTGTCAGTTAGTGTGTCCTAAAGTCATGCATGTGAACATTTTATGAAACAAATGAGGTTATTAGTGAAGATAAAGGTTAACTATAAACATACATAGTAAAAATTGCAATAAAGGAAAGTCAGTATAATTCTGCAGCTGGCACAAGTCTGGCTTAAAGGAAAAGTAAATGTTTTTCTTTATCTTTCTGTAAATTTGCTCTAAACAACCCCCCAGATTAATGTACCTTAGTCCCTGCTGCAAGTCTGCTCTGGTTTCTGTGTTATCAGCAGCTTGTTTCCCCTTCTTCCTGGTGCAGAGTGAAGCCCAGCCCCTTAGGGGTTGTCCACCTTCCAAACACTTTTTTCAGTTCAGTTGTTTTCAGATTGCTCTCCATAAACAAATACTTTTTTCAATTGCTTTCGATCTTTAATTTTTTATTGTTTTCCCAAAGTTTAAGTGTAAAGGAGAAGGAAAGGTTAAAACAAAGTAAGCTTTATCAGAAAGGTCTACCTAAATATAACGGTAAACCCTCAAAGTAGTGCTGCTCTGAATCCTCTGTCAAAAGAAACACCCAATTTCTTTCCTTCTATTGTGTTCACATGGGCTTCTGAATCACACTTCCTGTCTTCTGCTTAAACCTTCTTGCCCCAGGCGTGAGCATGCTCAGTTTGCACCTCTCTCCCTCCCTCTCTTCTCTACTGTAATCTGAGGCCAGAGCTATAAGTGAGCAGGCAGAGACTCAAGCAGGAAGTGATGTCACACTAAGCTAATACTGCAGCTGCTATCCAAGCTTCTAGAGCTTTTTACTCAGTTATGGTAAAACATTCTACAGAATAAATATAGCATTCTAGCTTGCAGCATATCTATTGGCAATAAAATGCCACTGTAGCATTCCTTCTCCTTTAAAGTTCCTGTCTCTAATGTTTCAGTGTGGAAGCTCTGTGATCCAGGAGCAAATACTGAACTGTTACAATTTGCTGCATTTACAGTAGTTGATAGAATTAGTTGATACATTACTCATCAGTATTTGTGGAATAAGTGAAAAAAGTGAATGATGGAGAAATTGAATAGAAAGCTCTGAGGAGAGAAGGATATTTGAAGACAGAAACACTTTCATTCAGTTATTCCAAATACATACAATTATGTATTACAATCTCACTTTTGCCAAATTATTGACAAGGAAATGAATCAGAAGAGGTAATCTTCTTTATTGTAAATTAAGAAAACAAAAGTATCCTGCATGAGTAACACTGGTGTCTGACAAATGTGTTTTTTTTTCCCTATACATAAATATGTTTTACACATGCCACACAAATGCTAGGTCAGCATGTCATTTTGGGTAGGAGGGGGGTCAGAAATGTGTGATAAGTTATCTCACATTCCTTTGATTCCAATAGAAAGCGGCATAACATGTTGAAGGCAAATAATATAAAAAATTTTCATAATTTATTCAGTGCCGTTCTTAAGCACATTGGACCAATTTGGCCCAATTGGGCCCCGCGCTTATGGGGGCCCCGCTCCAGTGCGAGCTCTGATTCCTATTCCCCTAATCCCCCATTAGCCCAGCCTACCCGTAATCCATCTTGGCCCAGCCCACTCAGACCCAATTGGCCCAGGCCACAGCTGAACCTGATTCGCCCAGCCCACCCCCAAACCCAATCGGCCCAAATAACAAGTGAAATGCATTAATGTTGTACATATAATCCATGGTGCTGCACACACACAGTTTACAATAGCTGGCACTATTTGCCCATCCAGCTCTGTGACCCTGTGACAGACAGCAAAGTTCCTTCTAGGGGGCCCCACCAAAATGGTTCCAATTGGAAAAGCGCCAGCGCTGTGCACACGCGGTGCGGCGATTTCCGGAATCGCCCGAAGTTACTTCATTAGGAAACTTCTGGCGATTCTGGAAATCGCCGCACTGTGTGTGGACAGCGCTGGCGCTTTTCCATTTAAACTAGCGATGGACAGGGAGAAGGAAGTTCGGGGAGATTGTCGCCTGCTATTAAACGCCAGGCGACAGAATCTCCCAGAATCTCCCTGTCTGTCCCCAGCCTTATAAAACAAGGAGAGATGAAAGGGAAGCATGCCGACGCATGTTTCGCAAAACCTTTGTCAAGGATGTGTGACAAAGCTTTTGCGAAACGCGTGTTGGCGTGCTTTGATCTCTCCTTGTTTTATAACTATCAGATCTTTTTATCTCTGATTATTTTAATCTACCGTTGCCTTTTAACAAAAACTCTCTCTTTCTTCTTTCACACAAAGTGGGGAATTTGTGGTTTTTTAGGCAATATAGAAATCAATTCAGTTAGAGAAGGTAAATAACAGTCCCCCTCTTTCTGCCTTCTCCGCTTGTGGTAATCCCAGGGCCTAGAAACAAAATAGTTAGTAACCTACGGGATGACTCCAGCACTCTCCTTTTTTCCATTTTTCTAAGTTGTTTGAATGATTATGTGAATGGGATGTTTTGATGCCTGGGCAAGTTGATACTAAGTTTATTCTGCTACACTGTTGATTAAGATTGATACATTGTAAATCTTCACAGCAAGCTCATCCTTAGGGAGCCTGTGGGTGTTTTTTTCTCAGGGTAATTTAAGTTTATCTATTTATGAATTGTCTTTTGATACCACTTTTTAATTGTATTTAACCTTTATTGAAGGGGGTATTAATTTAATGGAGGTGCACTCCTTTTTCTAATTTATGGTTGTTGTAAATTTTTATGTATTAATCAACCATATTTATTTTATATCACCTGAAATTAATTGAACAATTAGTTGGATCAAAATTAATTGCGGAGGTTCACAGTCAAGATATTTATTGAAGAGATAGATTAGATGGTGAATCGATTAGAGATTTTTTTGCACTTAAATTATTGATGGCATTGATTTTATTACAAGCACCGGCACTTTATAGAATAATTAGTTGTGGAGATTGGCGGCATAACAATTAAGTGAATCCAGGCTCTATATGTTATTTTAAGTATATATATATATATACAATATTATATACTAGGGAATAAAGACATACGGGGTTGTTCCTTTTTTTTTGTCTTTCAATAAACAGGGGAAATCTAAAACTCAATTTTTTTAATTTATTGATGAAAAAAATCCCTTACAATTCTATAGAAGTTAATGGCAAGCATTTTTGAAGGATTTAAGCAAGTTAACAGTTGAGAAACAGTTTGAGATAACAGTACTTATTATACAGGCCTCATTATTATACAAAGCTATAAAATGCAAATACAATTGGCCCATTCAAAGTTTATATTTATAAGCTAGGAATCATAGGGAAAAAACAAACATGGTGAAAATAGTTCCTTGAGTTTTAGTTGAGATTTATAGTTTCTTAATCACAAAGTGATAAATCAGCCTCACTGTGTTGAAATACTAACATAATTCCTGCTGTTTATCTGGAGCATACAACTTAAACACTCAGCAACTTATTTAAACGAGAACAAGATATTCAGCTACATTTCAGTTTATCGAAAACTTAAAGTGCAAATTTCTACGTACTGCATTATTTTAGAATAAGTATCAATTTAGTAAAAACACCTTAGCCCTACAGTCTCTACAATTTTACCTAAAGTCATAGGTAATTTACACAAATGCAAATGACTAATAGTTTGCCAAATGTCTAACATTACAAATTCCTTCTTATAGCTTTCAAGGCCCTCTTTCCTCTGCATCTAACTATAGCTCTTCTATTATGTAGCAATAGGTTCCTGGCTGACTCTTCCACTTCTCTCAGAGTAACCACTTGCATGTCCCACCACTACTGCCGTTTCCCACCTTTTGTCTTGCTGTTCTTACTGCCATCCATGAATTTCTCTGGAGAGGATATATCTTCAATCTGTTCAGAAATAAGCTCAAAGACTTCTTCATGGAGCATTCACCCACTGCAACCTACAGCACTTATCCTCCTATTTGTGTGTGTAAATTACCCATCCAATCAAACTCTATAGGGCAGGGATCTCCCTAATTTTCCCTCTTTGACACTTAGCTCTTAATCTTAAATGTAGCTGTAGAGTGTATCTATTATTGTTTTGCCCCCTGTTTGTTCTATGAAGTTAATGATCTGCACAATGCATAAGTAGTGCTATATATATAAGTAGTGCTAAATATATAAGTAAAAATATATATCAATATATTAAAAAAATATATAATTTCTAGCACCAGGCAACACCAAGGAACATCAAACAAGGATATATAGATTAGCTGGGAGGGGAACTTTAGTCTCATAGTATCAGTCTAATTATCAAGAGTTGCCAATCCCTGTTGAGACTTTACTTTCATAAATATCTAGAAGTGACTTTCGAACTGAATCTGTACTTTAATAGATCTCAGACCAGGTACAAGCTAGACCAGAAATGCCTCTTGAGTGCCTCTCCTTTTGTATAATTTCATTAAGGCAGCCACAACTGCATTTATTCATTTCTAACGTCAGAGTCAAAAAAATGATTTTATGGATTTTCTTTGAACAAGCCACATGAAGAGATAAGTTGTTTTGTGGAAAATGAGATAAATGATGTCTTGTCTAACAAAGGGCCATAAACCTTTTATGAGACAATCTGTCATGTTGGTTGGCCAGTCTAAGGATTGCCATTAAGTGGCGATTTAAAGAAGAAATTATAGAGATTATAACCGTATGCCCCATCCATACTCATAAACTGGCCAGTTTACCTGATAAAAAAAGCCAAATAATTCTCTTCAATCTAGCCACAATGTGCACACTTTATTACTGACATCAAATTGAAAGAGAATTTTCAGTAAAAATGCTAACATTTCTAATTTTAAGCATTCCTTAATTTGGATCTCCATACTTTAACTCAACTAAAAAAAACATTTAAACATTACTGAACCCAAAGGGATTGTTTGCCTTCAATAAGGATTAATTATGTCTTAGTTAGGATCCAGTACAAGTACCCTTTTATTATTATTGAACTTTGAATAAAGATAGAACACAAAAACATTGCTAAATATACCAAAATTAATAAAATGATGTAAGAAAAATAATTTACAATAGTGAGCAAGTACAGAAGTGTATTGTAATTATGGAGGAGCTTAATATTGTTTCAAATGTTAGGTATCATAACACAAGTGACAGATTAAGTATTTTTCTGCTGGGGGTTTCTAGTTGCTAGTTGCCACCCTAGTCCCAATAAAAAATCCCATTAATAATATGCACTTGCAAGGGAAATGTGTATTAAATTATTGCCAGGTACACCAAATCATTGAAAAGACCCTGCAGTTTAACTTCTCCACCACAAGTAGTGCTAAATATATAAGTAAAAATATATATCAATATATAAAAATATATAAATTGTACCTGTCACAAAGTTTCAGATTTTGAAATTTAGAAACGAAAACCGTATATTTCTGCAAGATGAGTAATGGGAAATTAAGTTACCACACATTCTGCTACCATCAATTGCTCCTACTCTGTAGACAAATACTTTCTGGTAACTAGAGGGGATGTAATATCAAGAAAACATGGCCCAAAGCCATCTCCACTGAAAATGGGTTTTTAGAAATGAGGTATAAAGAAAGAAGCATTTCAAAATATCACTTCTACTGTACTATTTGTAAACATTTTCAATAATATTGCTTCATCTATCAAAGTTCTTAAAAGCTGCAAGGTGTAAGTACACCCAATGCACCGATAGTACTTCCACCCCTGGCTGTGTTCATGGTAAAATGGCAATTATCAGTGTGAACCTCTATTGCCGGATTTTATACGAAGTGGAACTCAACTGCCTATATAGTAGATACACCTCTGGAGGCCACCAGAAATGTCTGGGGGGGGAAGTGTGTTAAAGAATGTTGGGGGCCACAATATGTCTTGAAATGTGCCTGTTGTGCAATCTGTGTAAAAAAGGGTTGTTAATTCGGCATGGTATTGGGGGGGGGGGAGGTTGGCTAAACATTTGCCACCTTTTTAATGCTTTCCTCTTTTTGTTTTTCAAATATTGTGAGGTGCATATTGCCATCTGCTAAGCTACAGTATCTAGCCAGAAAACTGCTCTGACTTCAGTACTTTCCAAATCATAGTGAATATTTGTGAAACTATAATGGTCTCCACAATCTTTATTACCAATCTGGAAGGTCTAAAATATTTGAAGTCATCAGCGGTGCCATCTGAATCTGTGCATTTTTATTCAAGTATAATTCTATACCACAAAACAAACCACTGCTTTAATTAAAAAATACTCTGCAATAGCACAAATAATTTAAAAACAAGCATTTATCGCAGTACAGTGATTTATACACTTTACTCTTTTATTATTATTATTTATTATTTTTTGTATTATTTTGATCTGTTGCAACAATGTTCCAGATATTACGAATTAGACTACTGGAAGTCTCATTTTCATTTGTAGCTTCAGTAAAGTTTTTTCTTAATGCATCCTGTTCTTTACTGATGTAGTCTTTATATTAAGCAAACGTTTGGCATAATATTGGATATTTATAGTCAAATAACAAAGAGCATATATGGCCCTTATACTACATCATTAAAAGCACTGAGAGAAACATTTTATTGTTAATCAAGACAACTGTTTAAAGTGATTTGTAGGAGAAAGAGAGAGCGAAAGATAAAACCACATCCACTATACTTCTGGTGCATGCCTGTTTTTTTTCCGATGATTAGTCAGCTCTAGGCGATTGGGTGAAGTCACAGTGAATTACAGACATACACAGCGTGATGTGCAAAGTGGAGGCAAACAGAAACATGGTATGCTTCACTGGATAGGAAATAAGGATGTCACAGAGCGAGGGGAAGGCATTATCATGCATAAGGAAAAGGCTGCAAATTCTTTACAGCAACAAACAGATATACATGATCAAATGCTGATGGACATTTTATCCTGTATTTGCAATTCATTCAGTGCTTAGAATCAATTCATAAAAAAAAAGAAAGAAATGCATCTGGCATTTCTGTATATACAATGCACTACGTCATGATAGAAGTAGCTCAGTAGCTCATTATTTCACTCTATAATATACCAGGTATAGGAATAACATGAGATCTAGTTCCTATAGCATTAATGGATTCACTGTCAACGATCTAGTGGCAGTAACAATCTAGTTGGTTATAGAGCAACTAAATATCATGTTACCTAGGATTAACAGGCAGAGAAGAAATATACATTTCATATTCAGTAATCAATACTCCGTGAACAGTGACAGTGAACATTGCAAAAATGAATCCATATAATTTTGTACTTAATAGTAAATACAAAATATATTTTTCTAGACTACACTTTGAGACACCTGTAAACAGTAGGTGATACAGGCATTTTTTTTGCTGTAACTAAACCACTGTTATCAATATAAAAATGATTGACCCCCCCCCCCCCAGGTTTTCTTCACACAGACATTCCAACCTCCACCTTTCAAACCTTCAGTATATTAATTACATTTTTAAACTGCATTATGTGCCATTAGTCTGTGTATGTCAGACATAAACCTCTAGGCAGAGTGCAAAACAAAATCAATGCTGAACCTGACCATAGGTAAAAATTCCTTTTCCATTTGTTTTCCTCTGACAGCAAATGCCTGTTTTAACAAGCCCTAAGGGGCAGAATATATTAGTGATGGAAGGATTCAACGTGATCCGACAGTTGCTGCCAGAAAGCAGTGTTTGAATGGCAGCAGTAGACACATGTAGAAGCCTTGTGAATGAAGGAGATTAATAAACAGATGGAGACACACGGTTTATCCTGTCCTACAAAGCTGCCCACTGCAATAAAATCACAAGATCGCTCTGTAGCCGAGATATTAGAGGCAGAGAGAAAGTCACCTCTATACCCTTGGACTTATTCGGTCTATGAGGGTGTTTATGTACTGTGTGGTCGCACTAACTAGATACAAATTTAATGGCATTGCTACATCTGTGCCGGTGTTATTCTTAAAGGACAAGGAAAGGCTGGATACACTTGGGGGTGCCAAACGTTAGGCATTAAAGCGATGTACCTCAAACCCAGGGCCGGTGCTCCAATCAGGGGAAATCTGCACCGCCCCGGGTTATAGAATTGAACACCACGCAGGGATCTTACTTCCGACTTCACGCTGCCGCACATTTCCCCGGACTGCAGCATGCGCATTAGAATGAAAAAGCCGATTATAACGTTAAATTTCGGCTTTTCGTTCTAATGCGCATGTGCAGCTGTTCGAAAACGGAAGTAAGATCTCTATGTGGTGCTTGCTTCTATAACCCGGGGCCTGTGCAGATTTCCCCTGATTGGAGCACCGGCCCTGGGTTTGAGGTACGTTGCTATAATCACTTGGGGGTGCCTAACGTTTGGCAACTATTGTATCAATTCTAACAGCTGCCTGTAATGAAACCCAGAGATTCTGCTCAGCAGGGACAAAGATAAGAAAAGTATCAACTAACTCTATCAATTTAGAACAGTTTATGGGGTCGACAACCCCCCCCCTTCTAGAGCTGAAAAATGACACTTTACACTTCAATATTAGAAAAACAGTGACATAGAAAATAGACAGTTATTGGGAAAAGTTGTTTTTTCTGGTGATCAATCTAAAAACAACTAGTTGTTTGAAGGTGAACAACCCCTTTAATAAAATATTTCAAATAACTTTATGTGAAAGTAAGGCAATACAAATAAAAATTAAGCGCAGGCACCTCAAGTGCCACTCAAAACAAGCAAGGTGTGCTTTGTTGTCTATATAGTGGGTCAATCGTCTAACCTGCAGGTTCCACCCAATAGTTTAGAGACAAAACTGGTAAGCCAAATTATCCCAAGAAGCATACATGCATTTTATACTCAGACTCAAATTGCCTGCTATGTGGTTGACCTCATATTAGATAACTGCTCAATTGCAATAGTAAATGTGTTTGACCAATCAATATACTATTGTTTATGGCTGGTCTAAACAGTGATTCTAACTTTGTTTTTTTTCCCCCACCAAAATATGATGTACACCAAGTGCAGAGATTCAATAGACAGCACTATTCGTGAAAAAATAGAGCACAAAATGAATTAAAGAGTAAATTTAAAAGATCAGGTTAAAAAATGAATCCTTGTTATATATTCTGTAAACCAAAGCTAATTATTGAACTTACCATACACTCGCATTGGTTTATTGACAGGCAATGGGGAAAAAATGCAGTCAGTGTAGCAAACAGCTAAGGGAATCTCCATACTATACTTTTCAAGTCCCTCGCCATGAAAGTGAAAAATGTCACACATTCTATTTTGAGAATTAAATGGCACTGTGTATGTGGTGATGGCATAGTTTCCCCTTTATAGCCAGAATGTGAGAGCCTGCATCCGTACAAGCACTGTTTATCACAATTTACTTTCTGCACAGGCTACAGTCCTAATGCAGATGTGCTGCAAGGCAATTATTTTATTGACAGGATACTCAGCTTCCAGTCTGTGGGTGTCAGATAACAGAAACATGGCATTCAAGAGTGTAATGCAATGTAGCCCCTGAAGTGCACTTTGATACCCATAGCATTTAGCTAAAGAGTATACAGCATGTGTGCACACGTTGCCATTCACACATGCCCCAGGATGATGATTACTAGCGACCTGCTATCAGTTACTTGGGCCCTAACACACTGTCTTTGTATAATGTACATACATAGAAAATATTTTTCTTCATCTTTATTATAAAATCTTTTATTGCAAAAAAAAAAAAAAAGGGGGGGGGGTTTAAACATAAGCCTACTGGCTTTACTGCATGGATACAATGTGATAAGCCACCAGGTTTGAAATCCAGTATTATAGCAGTTTATAAATAAACATTAAGCCCATACAAGAATGCGCTGCTGCAGGCATAATAACATCAATATTGTGAAATGGCACAGTATGCACCAGGGGCACAACTGCAGTGTCATATTCCACTACAAATGAGCAGTACAATGCCCCATACATACACGTTTAGAATAGAATCAGATTCCACAGCAAGGAATAGTAGGGGGAACAATTATAAATAAAATAAAAATGCAGTATGAATAGGTCAGGTAGTAGTGCCACACTGATGTTGTTAGGCAACACAAGGCTGGGCAGTGCAGGTGAAATGCAGGAGGAGGGAACAGGTAGGGAAGCCCTGCAGTACATACACTGCTTGAGGAGCAGCACAACACACGCTCTGTACACAGAGAGCACAGCCTGCACCTGCAGTCACTATGGAAAGCTTATCAGAGACATTTATTGTGGACGTTCCCCTAAAGTAATGCCACCCCCGTGCCAGTAGAGTAGCTTTTCCCTCAATTCCCGCCTCACCCCTAAACCCTTCCCTACACTTACGTGCCCAGGACTTCCTTGAACTGAAACATCCTCTTGACGTCCTCCACCTGTTTCTTCCAAGAAGCGCCGCTCTTCTCCCCGTTTTCCCGTGCCATGGCCAAAAAGTAGCGGCAGCAGCGGCCGGTACAGGAGCTGGCTGATTGGGTGGGTGCCCCTCGTTACACTTCCTGCTTTCAACAGCCCCAGAATAGCTGCAACACAAGTGTCCACTCAGCTGCTGCACGGTAGCTCCCCTCCTTCCCTCTGCCCACTAGTGTCTGTGCCCACACGGGGAGAGCGCTGCTTCTGCTGCTCGATGCTGTGCAAGGAGCCCGGTGTGAGGATGCGATGCCCTGTCACAGTGTGCTGCCTCCTGCCCCCCCCCTCCCTCCCCACAATAGATGTATGATCAGAGACAAGCAAGCAGGGGGTGGTGCTGTTAGTCACGGACTGGGCTGCCGCTGTTGAGTCTTCTCGGTGCCAGTGGCAGGGCAGGTTGGGCGCAGGTGCTTGTGGGAAGAGCCCAGTGGGTGAGTGAGGAAGGCTCCCAGGCTGTTTCTCATCGGATTCGCATTGCACCAAAGCCGGCGCGCGTCAGGCTCTTTCCTGTGGGCTGGACGTGTCCGGGTTAGCGGCTGCCTGCCAGCTCTAGAGTGTGCAGAGAGGCGAGCAGAAGCAGCAGTAACCTGACAGCAGCACGGAGACCCCCAGAGAGAAGGGTGGGATTGTGTGGGAAAATCTACATGCACAATAGCAGCTGCGCCAAGCCGCTAGTCTGCCCTAGTGTGTTGGGGTCGCCTCTATGTCTGTATCTTAGAGGAGAGATAGCGCTGCTGATTAAATCTTTATTTTACTACTCTTCAAAAGAAAATACACGATAACACATTATTTGTGTGTCCCTAGCGGAGGAGTAGCACTAGTTTCAGCGCAGCAGCCCATATACCCTGGCTTTTAAACTGGCCATAGACGCGAAGATCCCATCGTACGAATCACTGTACAATCGGACGTCCCCATCTCCCGACCTACCACTAACCTTCAGATTTAATAAAGTAGTAGAACAGATCAGCCGATGTTCTGCCCCTACAGCAATCGTAGGGAAGTTTAGTCCAACCAAAGCTGGTGACAGACTCCCACTGAAGATCCTATACATGCAGAGATATCATCGGCTCCTGTCAGAAATTTTCTAAAGGTGGCCAAACACAGGCAATAAAAGCTGCCAACAGACTGAAGGTGGCCATATATGGTGAGATCCGCTCGTTTGGTGATGCCGCCAAACAAGCGGATCTCTACCTGATATGCCCACCTTGAGGTGGGCGATATCGGGCTGATCCGATTGTGGGCCCTAGGGCCCAATGACCAGATCAGAATGACTCGGATATGGGCGGTCGGATCGCGTGACCGCAATGAACAGATGCGGCCGTGATCCGACTGGATTTTTAATATCGATTGGAAAAGCCTGTTGCAGTGGCCCACTCACGGCTGATAAACTGGCAACTCAAGATGGCCATACACTGGCGCTCAGCCGCAGGGGAGCGCAGGTATAGACGCACTCAATTATTTTCAATGGGGCTGTACTCACACAAACGCATGTAGGCGCCAAACGCAGGAAAAATGCAGCATGTTGCGTCTGAACCTGCGTTCGGCGCTTACACGCGTCTCGTGAGTACAGGCCCATTGAAAAGAATGAGGTGCGTCTATACCTGCGCTCCCCTGCGGCTGAACGCAGCCAAACGCAACGCAGGGGAGCGCAGGTCCAAAACGCCCGTGTGTAAGGGCCCTAAGTCAGCAGCTTATCGGCCCATGCGTGTGGCGCTCCGACGGGCTTGACTGATCAATATCAGTGGGCATATCGGAGAGAGATCCGCTTATTTGGCGGCATCACCAAACAAGCGGATCTCACCATATATGGCCACCTTCAGTGTTAAAAAAACATTGTCACCAAGGCCCCCCCTTACAAGTTAAAAAAATCGGGAACCCAAAGAATATTTAAAAAAAAAAACCATGGTGCAAAAAAACTAAATTGGGTTTAAAAAAAAAACAAAAAAACCCACATTGGTGTTCAGTGGAATTTAAAAAACTTCGCCTCCTTTTGTGACTTCAGGTCTTTTTCACCGATTCGGAACTTTGCCACCTTAAAGCTTACGAATTGCCATTTTAGCCTATGAGGGACCTCTTAGAACCTGTCCTGAAAATGTTTCTAAGTCCTAGGAATTCAAAGGATTTTGAGTAAAATCCTTCAAAATGTTTGATTCAAACAATGCAATCATACGATTCAAACAATTTTTATTCGATCGAAAATGGACCAATTCGATCAAAATAGGTCAATTTTCGTTCGAAAAAGCCCTTTAAAAAAACTTCAATGGTCGAATTTCGACGTTTTTTCAATTCAATTTGCCCCTTAGTAAATCTGTCCCTTAATGTAGTTGTTAGAATTGATACAATAGTAATACAATAATGTTCTACAGATCTTGCAGACAAATGTAGCAATAGAATTCTATGCAGCATATTTATTGTAACAGTTCATTATCTGCACTTGGTGTACTGAGCTGCCAAACTAAAACACCACATTAAACTTTCTTAAATTTTAATTTTGGAAAAATAGTCACAAATAAAACATGGAAAACAGTAAGGAAAATCTTTATTTCTAGTAAACTGTTGCTCAAGTATTCATTTTCGGGGTATGGTTTTCCTTTAACTTCCTGCTGTATGCAAATTAGGCAACGCTGGCGCAACTTTGCTTTGCTCGCCGAATTAACGCTAGCGCAACTTCACCAGCATTCAGCGCCATGGACAAAACTTCGCACTTTACTGAATTAGCGTTGTCTGAGAAAATGTTCACCTTGCGAAGTGTTGCGATGCGTGCAAAGCTGCCGCTAGCGAATTTTCGCAAGCTAGTGTTTTGAGCCGTCTTGTAATTATCTACCTGAGGTGTCTCAAGCACATAGAGAATGGACTGGACTAGCATTTCCGGAATCACTCTGTTAGGAATTTGGGAGATATATATAAACTCTATCATGAACTTGCAGGGATCCTAACAGTGACTTTGTCATACACAGCATGAGGAAGGAGTGCTGGTATGACAGATGCAGGTTTTTCGTATATTTGCATTATGTACTAGAAAGAGCATACCTGCCTACTGTCCTGTTTTCTGTTGGACAGTCCTGATTTTGAGTGCTCAGCCCCTGATCTTTATTAAATAGTCTCAAATTTCATATCCTGCACTGACGCTAGAAGATACAAAGTTTCAGAAGCGTAATTAAATAAGAGCCCCAGACATTGAACAGCTATGAAGCAGGTATGAAAGAGACCCATACCATGTACGCAGTTCCAGAAGTCTGGGTTGACATGTAATCAAATAGAGTGGGGAATATGAAGGAGAAGTTTGGAGTAGTTGTCATTGCCCATTAAATGATGAAATATAATAGTGTAATAGGCTTTTTCCTTGTGCAATTCTGTGAGCACCTTTAAAACAAGGTAAAGGAGAAAGTAAATACCAGCAATAGAGAAAATGCTATCTGCTCTGAAAAGATGGATGAAAATTGAAAAGAAATTTGGAAACTGTAGTGAAACAGACCAAATCTGTCTACAAATAACTGTATTAAATGTTTATCGATGAGGTCTCATGTGCCAGAGGAAGGAGCAGGATGACAGGTGCTAAAAAATACATAGAGACAGAATAAGAGCCCTACTGCCTATTCCAGTAGATTTAATATTTCATCATAATGAAGGTATCCTAGATCAACTGCAAAATCATTATTTTCAGCTGTGGAACACAAATTATTTAGTGGTGAAACAGTTTTTATGTCAAATATGGTGAAATGTTTATTAAACAGTTTTTACTTATGGCATTCTAAGGGCATTCTAAGGGCATTCAAACGACCTCCAAAAACTAAATTGAAGCCACAATACACTGCAAGGAGAGTGAAGCATGGTGGTACAAGCATCATGATATGGGGATGTTTCTCACACTTTTGTTTTGGGCCTATTTATCACATACCAGGGATCATGGATCAGTTTCAATACATCAAAATACTTGAAGAGGTTGTGCTGCCTTATGCCAAAGAAGAAATGTCCTTTAAATGGGTGTATCAACAAAACAATGACCCCAAACACACCAGTAAACAAGCAAAATCTTGGTTTCAGACCAACAAGATTGATGTTATGAATTGGCCAGCCAGCCCAATCCCAATCCCCAGACCTTAATCCAAGGGTCCCCAACATTTTTTGCTAGTGAGCCACATTTAAAAAAGAGTTGGAGAGCAACACAAGCATGAAAAAGTACATGGGGATGTCAAATAAGAGCTCTGATTGGCTTTTTGGTAGCCCCTATATGGACTGGAAGCCTACAGGAGAGAATGTTTGACAGGACGTCTGTTTTTTATGCAACCAAAACTTGCCTCTAAGCCAGTAATTAAAAAATAAGCACCTGCTTTAAGGTCACTGGGAGCAACATCCAAGGGGTTGAAGAGCAAAATGTTGCTCGCGAGCTACTGGTTGGGGATCACTGCCTTAATGCAATAGAAAACTTGTTCAGTAACATCTAAAATGCTGTTTCTGAGACAAAACCAAGAAATGCAGAAGAATTGTGGAATGTAACAGGTTCCAGAAGTTGGTGGACTCCATACAACACAGATGTGCAGCAGTTCTCAGAAACACTGCTTATAAAAATAAATATTAGTTCAAGGGGTTGTTCACCTTTGATTTAACTTTTAGTATAATGTACAGAGTGATATTCTGAGACAATTTACAATTGGTTTTCATTTTTTATTTAGCTTTTTATTCAGCAGCTCTCTAGTTTGCAGTGTCAGCAATTTGGTTTCTAGGGTACAAATTACCATAGCAACCCTGCATTGATTTGATAAAGAGACTGGAATATGAATAGGAGATGGACTGAATAGAATGATAAGTAATAAAAAGTGGCAATAACAATACATTTGTAGACTTACAGAGTATTTGTTTTTAGATGGTGTCAGTGAACCCCATTTAAAAGCTGCAAAGAAACAGAAGAAAACTGCAAATCATTAAAAAACGATGAATAAATAATGAAGACCAATTGAAAAGTTTCTTAGAATTGACCCTTCTACAATATACTAAAAGTTAACTTGAAGGTGAACCACCCCTTTCAGTGATTCAAAGAAAAGCAAAATCTAGAAACAATTTTCAGTTTATACAGTGAATTGTTTGTAAAGTTGAGTTTGTAAAGAAGAAAAAAGACACTGCCATTTACAGCCTGATATTCCATTTTCTTCAATTTCTCTAAAGGAATGAGAAAGTAAAGTAAGACTTCCTGTCCTTGATACTTATGTTGCAAAGGTTATTTAAAAAGGATTTTAATACACTGTGTCAATTTTTGAAAAGATGTTTATCTATTACCTGTTACTATATAGCACTTTCCATAGTTCACTTCTTTTTGTAGCAATATATGACTATGAGACATTTAAGTTGGTGCATTGAAAGCAATTTCATATGATAATAGTTCATTGTGATTTATGGGTAATTTGGAGGCATAATGGTGTGACTCCTCCCTGTGGTGGGTATTTATACACATTTAGACACTGTTAATTAATGGCTTGACAAAGGGCCTATGTAGCCCGAAACGTTGCCTACGGCATTTGAGTAAAGTTTTTAAAATTTTCAAAGATACCGGAGTGCTGCTGCTTTATTTGCTACATGTATATTTTGCCCTGCCAGGGGGTACGGCTTGCACCCGGGGCTGCAAGGAGCCAGATCCACTTTGAGGCACACTTCAACTACATATACACTTGGAACTGAAGGATAAGCACAGAGAAATTTCTGAGGTGAATATCTCTTCAACTGTACTTTTCCTGTTAACTATGTTCTACTATGTTTGTAAATGTGTTACAAAGGTGAACAACCCCTTTAAGCTTCCAAAAATGCCCTCCCTTTTAAACAAAACAGGTATTGTTTGTCCCTATTTAGCAAAATATTTAAGCCGACCAAGTATGTCAAGAGTATTCCTGGTTTGGCCAGTACTACACTCAACTTCCATCTGCTTCATTTAGAATTCTACAGCTTCAATATACATTTTACACATGGACTAATTCGTAATGAATCACATGGAAGTTGTATGAGAATTCTTAATGAACACCTAAAAAAGAGATAGATGGTATGGGATTTTAGACCATTATCTCTCCCCCTTAGCTGGCTATATGCCTAGGTATCCAACAATTACATAATTTGCCATTAAAATACGTATTTCATAATTCAAACTGATTTTGCGTGTAAGGCATTCATTGCTAGCTAGCATTTGTGGTAGTAATGAAAATTGTAAGTTTAAGAAATGTTTCTTTTGGGAGATTTAAAAGTAAGAACTTGGGATAAAATGAAACTATTTGAATGAGTCAGAAGGGAGTATTTGCTCAAATACTGAAGAGATATTACATTCATAACTCAAAATTCCAATTAAATATTTGTTTTTTATTAATGCAGTTCTATCTTATGATCACATTACTACCTTCTTCCCTACTAAAGGACAGAAAGTTGTTTTAAAATATCCAAGAACTTTTACTGATATTTCCTTTATGGCCATTTCATGTCAGACTATGTGAGTACTGTTCCCATTTAGTATAGCACACTTTGCAGAAATGGTATCTGGGTATAAAAAAAAATGAGAGAGAACAGAAAGGGTCAACCAAGTGAAAGCAAAAGTAAAGGCATTTTAAGAACTACATAGCTTTCAAAGAACTTATAAAAGTTTTTTTTTTTTTTTAAGATAGATTTCTGAAGTTGGAGGCCTCCCATAAACACGAAATACGATCCTTGATAAATCTGTCCCTAGCTGTGACACAGAAACGTGTAACAAACGAGGACTAGCCTTACACAAACTCATCATAAACATTTAAGGGGTTGTTCACCTTTGCATTGCTTAGAATTATGTTTTGAGATTGTGCACCAGCTCTAGGCAATGATAGTTCTTTAGCAGCAAATATCCAGCATAGAACATGCTTTGAGCTTCACTGAGCTTACACACTCACAATATAAATAGAATCTACCATACAATGTTAATTAGAAACTCAAATGTTCTTTATATGGAAGCAAAGAAGCTACTGCAATTTGCAGTAAATTGTAATAATCAGCCCTGTAGCATTAGCTCCTATGACAGGTGAACCTCATTTTCTGCTTGATGATTTGTGAGTCACTGACACTTTTATAAAATCCAGATGGTGAGATCCAGTGGCGTAACTACTCCCTGGTGGGCCCCGGTATAGGATGGGCACCTGGGCCCCCCTGTCAGGCCCTTACCTCTAAAAATTGCATGCTGGAGTGTTGATGGCATGTGTGCTGTAAAATCTCCCCCTAGATAACGGCCTGCCATAACCATTTTTGTGGCTCCAAGGGGGTGGGGGCCCTGGTGCAATTGCACCCCTGCACCCCTGGTAGTTACGCCACTGGTGAGATCCTGTACATAGTCAACAAATATTCTGAAACTTTATGCTGGTGTATAAGTATAAAGCTATCAGTATAGAAACATGGCTATTTAACCTATATTTGTTTTCAGGGTCTAGTTCTTCTTTTAATCTTCTAATATATGGCCAGCTTTACATACAGAATGACTGAGCGATGTACACACAATGCAGTTAGATTATACACTGGTATACAGTAAATTATATTAAGTATAGAGTTTTTAGCATAAAGTAACGCTATCCACTTTTAGTAGGGCATATTCTTCTACCAACTGATTAAATCTGTGAAACAGCAAAGCAGAAAAGTCTCAGAGATCTTTATTTAGTCATATGTAAGCATTAATGAGTCACAGTCTATTCACAGACTCTCCAAACCAGACTCTTTCTTTAGCTTTTATCTAGAAATTCCACTCAGTCATTTTCAGACCTTTCCATTTTAAACTACAAAAGCTTTTTAACTGATCTGTTGGGGGACTCCCCTAATATTTACTGCTTCATAATAAATCCTGCCATTTAAATTAGAGTGCAAAATTAACCATAACCTAGGATATCCAAGAACTAAGTAAAACAATGAGTACCTAAGATCCATGCACACTAACATGTTGGGGCAAATTTACAAAAATTCCCCTAAAATCCCT
>CM044436.1:60010219-60033013 GCA_024363595.1 Xenopus borealis | reverse complement strand
TGGTCGAAGTTGTGCCTGTGTTAGTAGGCTAGTGGTTCTATATAAACTATAGATGGTACTTCTGAAACAGCAATATAGTTTAGTAGAAGATATAAAAAACAGTTGACCAGGGGTAATGTAAAAATTCACAGATGTATTTAAGAAACTGACAACATGGGAGCCTTTTTTTTTTCATTAAAAAAGCAGTTGTAGCTTAGTGGATAGGAGGTTCTCTAACAATTTAGGGCATGTGTGTAGCAGTATACTGAGCAAAAAATGCATGTGATTTTGCCATCTCAATTTTTAAGCAAAAACAAGGTGCCACGAAAAAACACCCATAGACTCCAATGTAGAGACATACAAAAATTATGTGCATCAAATAAGTTTGTTGTGAGACAAGGTATTTACATGTTCCTATGAAAACGTAAAGGTTGTTCCCTTAATAAAAATAATTAAATCTTACCCATGCAAGACAGACACCCCAACCCCAAATAGTTGGAATCCAATATCTATAAAATTATTTTAGGTTACCTAGAGGTCCCATGTATAATAGCAATGAGTAATCCCCCATCTTGTTGATAAAATTAAGGAAATTGAAACATATGACCTCAACAGTATTTTTCATCTCCGCCAGGGACAGAATGATACAATTTAGAATAATCTATTAGACATATATTAAGCATTATGGGAGAAGTCCCAGTGCTAGTTCACCAATACCAATTTCCCAGGGCAAACCTCTTCAACTTCACATGGGAATGTCCTGTGATACATTACTACTGGTTTCTAAGGTAAGGTAGAGGAATAACATTTCATATTATTACCTGGAATTCAAAACAACTGTGACCACTATAGATATATTTTTTAAGTGAAGTGACACAGCATCCTACTTCTACAGGTATGGGACCCGTTATCTAGAATGTAAACATTAAATAAACCCAATGGTTGGCTGGTTTTGCTTCAAATAAGGATTCATTATATCTTAGTTTGGATAAAGTTACAAGCCACTGTTTTAGTATTACTGAGGAAATGGCAATGATGACTTTAAAATGTGGATTATTTGGATAAAATGGAGTCTAGGGGAGACAGCCTTTCCGTAATTCTGAGCTTTCTGGATAATGGGTTTCCAGATAATGGACCCCATACCTGTACTGTATGACACCAACTTTCCTATAATATGCTGTTAATAAAACACATAGTATAGATTTAAAAAAAAAGTTTTTAAGAAAAAGGCTTGAAGGCATCAGTTTAACTTTAATTTTGCAGGCTAAACAGAGTGATCCAAGTCATCCTATAAAATGTAAAAAATAAAATACAACTGATCTGGAGCCACGCCCTTGTTTGCTTTATTATGTAATTGTTATGTTATAATGGTATTAAATTTTGACACTTAGCTGTATGAGACTGCAAGTGTTTCCCACACATTTTATCATATTGGTTATAATCTATTTTCATTAAGGCTTAATTTAGAGCTGAAGAGAGCCTGAAACTTTTCCTTATGACCACAATAAAGACATCTTATCCAGTTTGCATCAGGAGTGTTGTACGATATAGTTCAACTAGCCATTGGTAGAATGAAAATGCCCAAAAGTCCAATGTCACAAAATGCCTGTCAAATAAATGGCAATAAACTTGACTTACTTAAAGTGGCACAATCCCCATCTTCTTTGAATGCAAATGGACTCCAGATGCTTGGTAACAGACAGGTCCAAAGTTTTAAAGGCATTTGAAAATATAGAGGAGATAAAGTAGGAATCACACTTGGGAGTCAGTAGTAAGTAACTAGTTTAAAGAGGAGTTTCAATGGGTTTGTTGGTGCCACTCAATGTGCATCTTGTGGCATGTATGCAATCTTGGAGCAGCCTTTTCAATGAACATTCAGATGGGTTTTCCTCTTGGAATCAGAATTGCAGAAATCTAAGTGGGCAGCTTGCAAACATGGGGAAGATTAGCTTGCCACTGCAGAGACCAGTGGTGGTGGTGGGTTAAATGGTATAGTTGAGGTAAATGAGGGACACACATTTGTCACAGTTAAAAGAGGAAGAACCAAACCAAAGGGTGGATAGTCCACTGCTGGTTCATAACAACAGCTTTACCATTTTGGGCGAACGTGTTGCATTTCAGCCTGGTACGCTCAAGTGTGCATTTTCATAGAGAAAGCCTCAGTACGCAGTAGCAGGCAGATGCAAGAAAAGTGCAATGGCAGCAGGCAGTACTGGCCAACAACAATGTTTTTTTTTCCTGTGAGCATTTGTCACATGTTGCATTAGTATTAATATGCACCTAAATGATTTCTCTAAACAATGGACTACAATGGTGCCCATCTGTGCAAACCTCAAGGTGATTTCCCCCAGTATTATGAGAATAATACAGGAATCTGGTCAGGAATAAATATACTCTGCCACCAGGCCTAAGATTCACAGCAGGAGTGCTGGTCAGATACACTATTTCAGCTTGCTGCTATAGCCATAATCCTTACATACACATAAATTATTTAAACATTAGTTGTGAAAATTATTTTATTTGGATTAACTGAACAAAAATAGGTTTTCGGAGTCGTGATCATATAAATCAGAAATAAATAGTTAAAAGATGCCATATGCATTCCCAAATTCATAACATATTTGCCACTACACTAGATTTCTTGTGATTACAAAAAATGAAAAGGCACCAGGCTAATGGGAAGGTTTTTATTAAACAATACTAAGGTGGGCTTTGCTGTAATATGAAAATGGGCAACTGAAAGTAAAATGAACATTGTATAGAATGCACAAACTAAAAATGAAAATGGACCAGGCATTTATGCATTTTAAAAGCTGGTGATAACTGTACCTCCATGACATCATTCAGAGACCAGATGCTGTCTTAGGTTGTAGGAAGCAATCAACATGATTTTGTTAATTACATAACTTTTTTTTGGTCCCAAACACTGCTATGAAATAAATAGAAACATTAGGCAAACACTACTACATTTTATTTCCCATTCTATTTTAGCATACCCAAATCCAGGAAATGGTCAATCCCAGTACTTTTTTTATAGGATTCCAATTCAGCCAAATCATTCATTTCACCAATTCATACCTGACCCCTTAATTCTATGTAACTCGAGAGTAAAATATAACAACGTTTTTCTCATATGCTGCAGTATTTGGGGAGTTGTTTAGTATGGATACTAATGGAATTATATTATATCTATATTCAACAAAGAACAGCAACTGGATCAAAGTAAGCAAACTAATTATATTATCAGAGGTGTGTTTCGCTGGTGCCAGCAGTGATAGATGCCTGTATTGCACTGAGCTCAGGAGAGAGCAAGACATACAAATACAAGCAAAGATACTGTAGTGTTTACAAGTCATGGTTACTTGAAAGGAATTTGAAGAGCATGTTCTTGTAGAAGAATAAACCAGTATCTAATCATCAGAGTCCTCATCTTGCCGATTACGATTCTGTCAGGGGAAACAGTAGAGTGGTACTGATTGCCTTAACGCAAATGCAAACTAAATCAGCAAGCTATAGTACTAAAAAAGCACAACACTATAACTAACATAACACCTTTTATTGTAATATTATTTAAAACTATTTACACAAGCTGGAACATTCAGTTAAGTTCCCTATATCGGTTATGACACAGAGAATGGCCTTTGACAGTCAGTTGTGTGATGATACAGCGATTCTAAATCATTCAAATGTAAAAGAATTTTTGTCACCTGCCCACAAGAGGATTTCACAAATGTGACAAATCCCTCAACTGCCACTACCCTCAAAGTGGTAGTTTACCTAGAAATGAACTCTTAATATGTTATAGAATTTACTATTCATAACATCCTCTCAAAATATCACTTTCTGTTTCTGTATCATACTAAAGTTAATTTAAAAAGAAATTCTTTAATGACTACGGTCAGAACCGTACAATGAACAAAGAGTGTTAAATATTATAACTATATTTTGTAAAGCCATTGAATAACGTTCAGTAAGCTGAACTATACTTGCAACTGAAACACTTACAAGCTTGAGAAAGTCAATCAGTTTGTGAGCATCTTCTCCAGTTGAAAGATCTACAAAATCCTTTGGAAGTCGATAACTCAAATAAGGGCTTGGCTGAACTGTGACTTCACTGTTTGTATATCGAAATATTGGACAATCCTGAGAAAAGTTTATAGAAAAAAAATCTATATCAAAATTCATATAGTAGAACACAGGTAATGTAAAATTAGCATTTCCAGATTTTTGGTCACAGGGTTGAATACAAAAGTACAGTACATCAGTACCTACTTCCATCCCTAATTTAAAAACCACACCGAAAAAAAAAAAAAACCTTTTTAGGTAGGTGCTCAAGAGGCTCTCAGTGTGTTGATCAATCACAGAAAAAGAATTAAAGATGCCATACAGGGGGGACTCACAATTAGTTTATATGTGAAAACAAGATCTTAGATTTTACTTGATTATCTTAAAGGGCGAAAAAGCAAAATGTGAAGGGCTGCTGGCCTCTGGTGTATCTAGTCTGACAATATGTCAGTGTGGTTAGCTACAGCTGCTGGTTGAAAAGAGCAAAGGGCTTGTACCTTTGTGGATTTCAAATTTGCACACATAAATTGATCTTTGTGTGAATTAATAATTATGCAAATAAAAATACAAAAAAGAAAAAATGTATAGCTCAGAAACACTGTCTGTTATAAATGCTGAGCTGTATAGTAAGAAATAAAAACAAAGCTGCAGCAAAAATAATTTCTTTGCTCATGATATGAGCTAATAGCAAACCCTAATAACCTTGAAGCAAGAGATAGCGTGGAGCAGTGATCCCCAACCACTAGCTCGTGAGCAACATGTTGCTCTCCAACCCCTTGGATGTTGCTCCCAGTGGCCTCAATGCATGAGTTTATTTTTGATTTCCAAGCTTGGAGGAAAGTTTTGGTTGCAAAAGAACCAGGTTTACTGTTAAACAGAGCCTCAGTACAGGTTGCCAATCCACATAGGGGCTACCAAAGGGACAATTACAGCACTTATTTGGCACCCCATTTTTCAAGCTAGTGGTGTTCCCCAACTCCTTTTTCTTCTGAATGTTGCTCACAGCCTCAAAAGTTTGGGGATTCCTGGCGTCTTACTGAACATTCAGTATAACAAGGCATATTCGGTAATTTATTCGGTACTTTAAAACCATGAAGTACTACAAGAAGTGGATGAACAGAGCAGGGGAGTGCATGGCTCTACACAGGTCACTTTATCAGAAGCCAAAAGTGCTCCCTGCTGGCATGCTACTTACAGTATATAAATGTTAAAAACACCAGGTGATTTCAATAAATCAGATTTAAAACATTGTAGTAACTATAACCAATTATTTAATGAATTGTATACAGAAAAAGTTAAATACAAATATTAGAATGTATTATAATGTAAAATAAATGAATTTAATATGGATAAGGAATGAAATTATTAATTAATTAATTGAATAATGAATAATGATTTAAGTATAAGATGCCAGCAAAAAATTAATTAAAGGGGTTGTTCACCTTTGAGTTAACTTTTAGTATAATGTAGAGAGTGATATTCTGAGACAATTTGCAATTGGTTTTCATTTTTTATTGTTTGTGGTTTTATAGTTATTTAGCTTTTTATTCAGCAGCTCTCCAGTTTGCAGTGTCAGCAATTTGGTTTCTAGGGTACAAATTAACCTAGCAACCCTGCACTGATTTGAATAAGAGACTGGAATATGAATAGGAGATGGACTGAACAGAATGATAAGTAATAAAAAAGGGCAATAACAATACATTTGTAGCCTTACAGAGCATTTGTTTTAAGATGGTGTCAGTGACCCCCATTTGAAAGCTGCAAAGAAACAGAAGAAAATTGCAAATCATTAAAAAACTATGAAAAATAAATAATGAAGACCAATTGAAAAGGTTTTTAGAATTGGACCTTCTACAATATACTAAAAGTTTACTTGAAGGTGAACCACCCCTTTAAGTAGTTCCAACAATAATATAGAGATAATATAAGTACAAATGTTATATATAAATCTAAAATATTATATTATCTCTATATTATTGTCTGAACTACTTATTTTTTTGCACAGAGTGGAATAGTCTGGCTTGACAGTAATCATTCTCATTCTAGCTCACTCGCGGATTTGGAAGCGTGCATACTTTGTTTGAATATCCAGTATAGTAGTAGACTGTTCCCTTTATATAGTTGGGAAATAGAAGATAGGAGAGATATGATAAGACAAATGATGTGAGAAATCTATTGGATCCTGTGAGCTGATGTTGAATGAGAAACACTGTTCATTCAATTTTTTTTAATAATAAATAGCATGGTAAATAGTATTTGCTTACCTGTTCCTCATTTTCTACATCACCAGGTACATCACTGAGGTTCCAGCTCCTACTTAATTCCTCCCATGTAAACAGCAGAGAGTCGGTTACTTCTCCAAATGGATTAAAATCTATCAGCCATATCTTGCCCTTAAAATAATAAAAGGTGAGTCAAAATGAGCAGAGTAGTTCTGAAGGAGAGAGGTTGTGGGATGCAGGCAAACATGTAAAGACACAGGATGATTTTTATGAGACCATCAAATGGAAAATGCACTGTATTAGTATCCTCAAGATAAAATGCATGGGGCTAAACGAAAGCTAAAACTGCAATAAAAAGTATTGTTTCCAATAATTCACAGTTTTTGTTTACTGTCACAAATGCAGACTGTTGTATGACGCCCACAGTAAACTTTCTCAGTAAACTTGTAAATACCAGGTTGTTCTATTTTAAGCCCCAATTAAAGAAACTGAAAGTTTAAAATTTTCTAGAGACGATAAAGAAAAGTGTTTTATAATTGCTCTTTTATAGATGACCAATTGCGATTGATTTAAAATGACATAAATCTGTCTAAGCAGGTTGGCAATATTCCTGAAAGGTGAGTTTACACTATGATAAAAGGGTCAAAGAGTATTAATAGATTGAGTTCTACCTCAATTCATTTTTCTATGTTTACACAAATTGTTTGATCAACTACATGGAGGAAGCAGTGCAAACTAATAGCACAGACAACATTCTGCTCATTTGTTTATGCTTTTAAAGGGGTGGTTCACCTTCAAGTTAACTTTTAGTATATTGTAGAAGGGCCAATTCTAAGAAACTTTTCAATTGGTCTTCATTATTTATTTTTCATAATGATTTGCAATTTTCTTCTGTTTCTTTGCAGCTTTCAAATGGGGGGTCACTGACACCATCTAAAAACAAATGCTCTGTAAGGCTACAAATGTATTGTTATTGCCACTTTTTATTACTTATCATTCTATTCAGCCCCTCTCCTATTCATATTCCAGTCTCTTATTCAAATCAATGCATGGTTGCTAGGGTAATTTGTACCCTAGAAACCAAATTGCTGACACTGCAAACTAGAGAGCTGCTGAATAAAAAGCTGAATAACTATAAAACCACAAACAATAAAAAATTAAACCCAATTGCAAATTGTCTCAGAATATCACTCTCTACATTATACTAAAAGTTAACTCAGAGGTGAACAACCCCTTTAACTTATTCTGCCTTACTTGATTATGTGTGGCCCTTGTCTGCCTGCCTTCCCTGCACAAACAGAATGATCTGTGCCAGAACTGGTCGCAAGATTAACTTTTTAACCCCCTGAGCTGGAGTAGATCCTCAGAGCAGGAAAAGTCAAGCAGGCAGGAAAGGGACACACACATATAACCTAGTAAGAGGAAATGCATTAAATCTGAAAAACAGACAAATCTAAGCAGTGCAGTAGAGGAGATTTTCAGAAAGAAGAGGTTTTTATTTTTTACAGGAGTGGGTATGAGATAAGAAAAAAAAAGGCTGAAATCATTAGTAATTACCTCCTCCATATGAGGAAGTGGAGTGTTTTTTTTTTTTTTAATATGTTTTACTAATTTGTGGGTTTACATCAGTAATTTTGAGATAAATAGTTATTATTGCCATCAATGTAAAGATCTAAGCACATAGATTCCTCTATATGTTTTGGCAAATCCCCACAACCTTACCTGCTACTTTTAGAAGACTGGACACTATACAAAACTCTCTGTACTGGGCTGGGAAGACTACTAGAGTTGCTCTGACAGTGTTACAACTTCCTTTGGATGAAGGAGGTCTGGCTGCCCCAAACCTAAATTTATACCATCTAGCTGCCAAGGCGGACAACCTGCTGGACAACCTCGTCTCAAGGCAATGCCGCCACCAATCAAGAGGCATCATTGGTAGGATCTTAAGAAACGCTTAAAAACATACTATATAGAGGGGTGAAGCAAAATGCAGGGGTTACAGTTCTAATGAAGGCAACTGTTCTCTCTTGGAGAGTGGCTTGTCGCCGTTTCCCTAAGAATCATAGTCAATGTTACAAATACATGCCACTGTGGTTTGACCCTAATCTCTCTCAGCTGAAAAGTGTCCCAGACCCTAGGGTGTGGGCCTTCTGGGAAATTAAATGAAAACTATACCCCCCGGACAATGTAGGTCTCAATAAAAAGATATTGCATAAAACAACTCAAATGTAATACCCTGCTTCATGTAAATAAACCATTTTCATAATAATATACTTTTTAGTAGCATGTGCCATTGGGTAATCATAAATAGAAATTAGCCATTTAAAAAAAAACAAGGACAGCCTCCTGGGATCATATGATTCAACAGTGCACACAAACATACCAAACATACCAAACAAACTATAAAGTTAGGTCACATGAGCCAATAAACAGACTGAGTTGTGTCTTTTGCTTCAACACTTCTTCCTGTTATAGTTAGAGTTGAAATATTTCTGATCAGGTGATCTCTGAGGCAGCACACAGACCATCATGAAATGGTGGTTCAAGGCAAGAGATGTAAAAGGGCAATATTTACTTAAATATATATTCCAGTTTGGTAAGATTCTTTAATATGCCACTTATTTTGATATAAACTCAAATGTTGCTCAAGTATTCATTTTGGGGGTATAGTTTTCCTTTAAGTACATAGGCGATGTCATAGTCCAAGGTAAACTTCTTTCCTACGCAGCCCTACAGATGAGATTTACGCACCCACATTTCTTGCACCGGACTTAATTGACCCCACACAGGTTGTGTAAGATATACAACAGTGTCCCAGACCTATTCCCTAAATGTGGATTTACTCCAGCTAATTTTATCCATATGGTATGGCAGTGCCCTCATATCCAGAAATATTGGAGAGAGGTAGCAGCAGAAATAAGTCACATCTTAGTCCTTATTGTACCAATGAACCCACTAGCCTTACTCCTAAATCAAATTGGTAATATAGCCCCCTCTACAGCAGAAAAACATCTGCTAACCTTTCTATTTATACAGGCAAAAAGATTGATAGCCATGAAATGGAAGTCTAGCCTCCCCCTGACAACCCGTCAATGGTTGGATCTAATTAACCAAAACCTCCCGTTACACAGAATTACCTTTTACAAACGTGGATGCCCCAGTAAGTTTGAGAAGATCTGGTCAGTGTGGGTGGATAAACATCTTCCAGCAATATAGGCATATGTGTCTATATTGGTGGAAAAAGTAGTGCTCTCCCTTTGCTCTAATACGGTTATCCTGAACGTAGGTGAGACGGACAGCAGGTTGTGATTACAATAGTTTATTATAGGCACACAATCTAAGATGGATACTAAAAGGTACAAGTAAGGATGGAACCAGATAAAACATATGTATATACTCTGTAAAATACGTAGTAGGAGGTTAAACTTGACTACCTGAATGTAACCTGTAACTCAAATGTGCATGTTATGTACGGGATTGTTTGTGTTTCTTGGGTTTTTTTCAGTTGAGATTTGTTTGTTATTTGTCTTTTTCTTTATGTATGTTAAAGGGGGGAGAAATCATCAATAAAAAATATTTGTTAAAAAAAAAATCTAAGCACAAAACTAGAGATGTCACTATCACTTTAAGCCATTATTGTAATAAAAGTGAGGAGAAAAAAAGACCAACACATTCAGACCTAGTCGTTTTGTTACAAAAAAAAAATAACCCCTAAGGTGATACAAACCATGAAGGCCGACTAAGTGTTTTTTTTTTAAATAACACTTTCTAGAAATACTTATAAAAGTGCAAAAAAACATATGTTTTGTGTAAAAGCTCACAGGACATTGCCTTTGCTTATGTTCCCAGCCATCTAAAGGCGGTGGCAGACGGGGTGATTAGTCATCCAGTAACAAATCTCCTTTACTGCGGGCGACTAATCTCCACAAACTGCCTTCCCGCTGGCAAGAATACGAATTCCCGAAAGGATCGCTTCAGATTTCCAAAATTTGCCTGAAGTTGCCTCACAGTCTGCCACCACCAAAAACTGTGTGAAAATAATTTTTACTGAAGAAACATAATAATTAAAAATACCAACTTGTACTCACTTGGCTGTCTTTGTATATGTCAAAAACATCTAGAAGAGAAGAATAAAATAACTGATTAAAAATCAACCTCCAATGCACATTCTAATATCTGCTTCTCAAACGGACATCTGTCTTTCCAGTATCTTGTATTAATACACAGTAGTTAAGTAAACAAATACGTTTAGCTGTTGCCTAACTTGCACTTAGAATTTGCATTTTATCTGGAAAATACTGACCTCCCTATATATATATATATATATATATATATATATATATATATATATATATATATATATATATAGTATTTTTTCCTTGTATATAAAATTGGTATCAAACATAATGTTGTATGAGATATGAATAATTATGGACTTTGGTTGCATCTCTTTATAGCAATTGTGTGGTTTAAATGCCAATTAAATAGGATATACTTTCATGTGCTGTTTATAATTATGGATAAGTATTGGCACTACATCGTTACTTTTAGGTTATGGATGTGACAGTTAGTGAAACAGCCCATGGGTAACATATTAGGTGAAACTTGACTGATGGATGACTAAATCAAAAAAGTGCAGCGCGACAGCAGAATGTAGATTTTTATATAGCATTTTGCTATACAATGTAACTGTTTTTTTGCATACCATATGTGTGTTGATTAATCATACTGTGTGCAGAGTGACCTGCTATAAATATAGCAACATGGTGAGAATATGTGAAGTTAAGCTTAGGGAATGTCATAAATCATCAAACAGAAAATTAGGTTTGTCATAAAACGTATGCTTGATAGCGTATGCACAATGCACTGATTTCATAAGAAATGAACATGAATCTAAATGATTACCTAAATGGCCTTGTATAAATAAATATCATATAGCCATGCACAGTAAATTTTGAGACACATCTTAAGCCCAGAAATATCACACCACATGCTCTGGGCTGCTGTCAATCAGCAGAAAAGATGATGGGGAGCTACTGTGAGCATCTTCTAGCCTTATTTGTTAATCTTCTTGTTTATTTTCTTCTATTTAGTTATCTTTTCATTGCTAACCATGGCAACGAATACATCTGGTAAAGCAACCTTTCAGGCCAACTAAAAGACAGACAGGCTAAATGCAACATATTTTCTCAAATATAGTTAAATTGTTGGAGCCTTTAAGCGTGACTTGCAGTACTCCCATTGATGCAACTGTGAACCACTACAGGTATGGCACCTGTTATCCAGAACGCTTGGGACCGGAGGTTTTCTGGATAACAGATCTGTAATTTGGATCTTCATACCTTAAAGGAGAACTAAACCATCCACAGTCAAAAGTCCCCACTGGCCCCTCCAGCCCTGCCATGTTAGTCAGCCTTGGCTTCTTCGTTGAGCAAGCGACGACACATCTATATATGGAACATGCGCAGATGGAGCCAGAAAGCTCCGTAATTTATCAAACGGCAAGAAGAGGATCTGGAAGAAGCCGAGGCAGACGAACATGGAGCCCCTGTGCTCCGCTGTTCTGCATTGTGCAGTCAGTATTTCTAAAGGGACACAATTCTGGCATAAAAATGTGCAGGGGGAGGCAGGCCTGCAGAGAGGGGGACCAGTGGGGACTTTTGACTGTGGAGGGTTTAGTTCTCCTTTAGTCTACGAGAAAATTATCTAAACATTACATAAAACCAATAGGCTGGTTATGTATACTAATTATATCTTAATTTGGATCAAGTACAAGATACTGTTTTATTAAAAAATGAAATCTGTTTTAAAAATATGGATTATTTGGATAAAATGGAATCTATGGGCAAAAGCATTTCCGTAATACAAAGCCGTTTGGATTATGGGTTTCCATATAACAGATCCCATACCTATACGAGAAGCCATGTTGGCATTGCCCTATCCAGTTCTAACTCGTTTTACCTGGTGATACAATGTTCTCCATTATAAAGTTTGCGTGACTGGGATCTAATAAATCTGTTTATGCCTTTGAATCTCTAGACAAGGGAACGTTGGTCTGTTAAAACTCTTCGCATGAATACAGAAAAAAATAAAAAGTGTGGGATATAATTATGCATTACTTTACTTTTCATGCCTGAAATCTTCAAATGACATTTATACGAGCAACTCAAAGAGGAATAAATTAGAGACGAGTGCCTTGGATCTTTGGTGATCCCAGCTATGATTCATTCAGCAAGCACTACAGATATACAAAAATCAGAAAAGGGCAGTCGCTCAGCATTAAAATAGTCTTATTGTCTGACAAGCGCATGATCCTATATTTAGCAGCATACCTTTGTCTACGATATATGCTTTGCTATAATGGGAAGACATAAAAATACAGTCGGCAGCATGGCTAATGCAGCCTTTGGTAACTTACTAAAAAGGCATAAATTGCTTGTTTTGAAAAAATGTCTTCAGCATATAATTAAGGAAATGCCCATGAGATTACTGTACTGTGGGATGTTTGTAGTTGCATTTTAACTGTATTCTTATAGTACATCAGCTTGCTAGTGGAAGAGAAAATATATTTATTAACTACTTACTGCTGACATGTTCAGCCTCTAATGGGCTATGCCATAATTATTCAGGTGAGAGACTTGGATGTATTCTGTTCTCAAGCTAGCCTTGGCCACTAGTACCCTGGCTTTGAGGCAGAACCACCTCTTTGGCTGTAAGAGTAGTTATTTTGTTTTATTGTGCTGTGGAACCATAGTTCTATGCTCTTCCACTGATAACTCCCTTTTTTGTTCATGGTTCTGACTTTTTGAGCTCAGAACCACAGAGCTCATGTCAAATAAAACTTTGCCTTTTACCTCAAGTCATTTATCTAAATCAGACTGTATTCACTTGTAAACCAGCAGATTTTTTTTTGTGACTCACTTGGGTTTCCCTTTCCTTAAACAGCAGGAAAGGAAAAACCATCACACCACAACATGACAGCTGATTGGTTTAGCTCTGTTAGGACAATGGCACATGGGACTTTTGTTGCCAGTCGATTTATTGGCTACTGCCGGCGATAAAATGTCCCTTGATTCCGGGAATTTGATATTAGCTAGCACAGCCACTTTCCAAAGTGCTACATATGTTTCCTTACTGGCAAATAGCATTTTAGCTGGTGGGAAGGGACTTTTTGATTTATTGGGAAACAAAACATTCCATCATAATTACAGAGGGGAATAGAATTATCAAAATATTTGCTTAATATAATTGATATATCAAAGTATAGGAATATATGGGAAGCAGGAAAAGTACTGTATTTAGGTCTGGTGCAATGCTAGGCACTAGATCTATCTGCACCCCCCAGTCCGTGAAAAGGCCTGACAGACACACAGCTGTGCATAATGTCACTTTTGCTACCAGTAACATCACATTCTCTGGTAATAGTCAGCTGATCACTTACCTCCCCCAATTCAACCACTTTATTTATGCACATATTCTCTGGATTAGTTTTGTAGTATATTTCTAAAAAATAATTAGTGATTACATGGCCACCCCCTTGAAACTGCCACCCTAGGCACAGGCCTGGAGCACACTCTTAGGGTAAGTCCAGACGGGGCGATCCGTCGCCTGGCGACTTCTCGCCGCGACGGATCGCCCCCGAATCTCCCCGAATAGCTAGGCACCGGCGAGGCTTCAAAGCGCCGGTGCGTGTCCACACGGAGCGGCGCGATTTTTAAAATCGCTCCAAATTGCCGAGGCAATTTTTAAGCCTTGCGGCGATTTCCGGAATCGCCCGAAGTTACCTCACAAAGTATCTTCGGGCGATTCCGGAAATCGCCGCGACGCGTCTGCACAGGCGCTGGCGTCTTGTCAGTATACTAGCGGCAGACAGGGAGAAGGAAATTCGGGGAGATTGTCGCCTGCTAAAAACGCCAGGCGACAAAATCTCCCCGAATCTCCCTGTCTGTCCCTACCCTTAATCCTTCAGTTCCACTTTGGGTACTGCACTTTGTTGCATATAGTATATTCATCCACTAAATATGTGCACTACAATTCTACATAATCCATTTATTAATAATGTAGAACAGTACTTTAACGTTTCGGTTGTGGTCTACAACCTTTATCAATATGTGTTACCATCTAAACTACACAACAATAATCCATTTGAATATCATTAACCCACCCATCCCATGTTACACTGATACCATAGCAACCACCATACTTGGGACAATGGGGGTTGCGACCATCGACGTTATGAGATATATATGACCAATGGCAATATATTTAAAAGTTGGCAATCTATGTCCCAATTTAATGTAATGTTTTACATAATAAATACATGGATTATGTAGAATTGGAGTGCGCATATTTCCTGGATGAATATATATATATATATATATATATATATATTCCTTAGGTGCCTGGGAGCAGTTCCAAAACAACTTTAGCTAACGATAGACGTTACTGCACTCACAGGATTTATGGAAGGTAAAGATTTTATTAGAAAAAAAGCTCCTAGTGTATAAATAAATATAAATATATATATATATATATATATATATACAGCCCTGAGCAGAAATGTGTCTGTCTGTCTCATAAATAATTGTTTAATAAAATACTTACAATCCTCATCGGGAAAATTGTACTGAATATGTTCTTGAAAGAAATATTGTATTGATTTACGTATTTCTTCTTTTTGTTTACTAATGTGATCATAATATTGTGTATAGTCCCTTTGAGAAATGCCTGGAAAAAAAAGAAAGTTTTTGAAACAAATATAGTACATGTAAGTGGAAAAGCATTTTTTTTGGATTGTGGTTGCCTTGGGCTAGTACAGAACCCCAATACATCATGTGCTGAATTTCTACCTAACCTCTTTCTCAAAGTTTTCCTTTGAGATAAAATGAAAAAGTAGCATGTATGAACTGTAAACTGTGGCAGTGACAATGCCTAAATTGTTAAGGGAAATAGCCAAATACTTGTTTGGTTTCATCAGAACATCATGAAATACTCTTATTTACTCATCTAGAAAAGTCGCACTGTTTTGGAAATTAATATCTAGGCACAAAGCAGTATAAATGTTTTCTGTTAAAGGAAAAGGTCAGTGTAAAAATAAAAACAGGGAAATTTGAATAAAAAAAATGTTTCTAATATAGTAAGTTAGCCGAAAATTTAATCTTCTCTTGGTTTCAGTGGAAACCAAGAGAGCTGCAAAGCAGGAAGTAGTGTTTGGTTATGTTAAACATCCAGTCACTCCAGCTTTTATACATTACATTTTTTGGTTAACTAACTATATTGAAAAAAATGCACAACCTTTCTATTTACCCAGTTTTATTTTTATACTGAACAATTCCTTTAAACCTCTTATAGTGGGAATGCTAGAAAAAAAACTACATGCAGTTTTCTACAACCATGTGCAGTATTGTAAGCAATTCTACAAACACAAATATAGGCTACAATATTTGTTTACATAGACATAAATCTGTGCTACCATATCTAAAACAGCATATTATAATTTCTTGCAGCTTCATATGTCTGTTTTAAACATCCAATAGAGGGAAATCACGCAACTTTTTGTCACAAATCAAGGAAGTAAAAAATGTTTTCCCCATCCCACCCCTAATTTCCATATGCAAATTAAGATTTGGATTCGGTACAGTATTCAGCTGGATCTTTCGGGAAGGATTCGAGGGTTCGGCAGAATCCAAAATAGTGGATTTGATGCATCCCTAGTATTTATAATTGGAGCATGTATTATCTAGCCTTATTGCTTTGTATGTGCAAGGTATACACACACCACATACACAGCTTGATTCCTTATGACTGTATTTACATATTAAAAGGATACAGTCATGGGAAAAAAATTTTTTTCAAAATGCATCAGTTAATAGTGCTGCCCCAGCAGAATTCTGCATTGAAATCCATTTCTCAAAAGAGCAAACAGATTTTTTCATATTTCCTTTTGAAGTCTGACCTGGGGCTAGACATATGATCAATTTCCCAGCTGCCCCAAGTCATGTGACTTGTGCTCTGATAAACTTCCATCACTCTTTACTGCTGTACTGCAAGTTGGAGTGATATCACCCCTCCCTTTCCCCCACCACCCAGCAACCTAACAACAGAACAATGGAAAGGTAACCAGATAGCAGCTCCCTAACACAAGATAAGAGCTGCCTGGTAGATCTAAGAACAGCACTCAATAGTAAAAAACCATGTCCCACTGTGTTCCATTCAGTTACATTGAGAAGGTAAAACAACAGTTTGCCAGAAAGCAGTTCCCTCCTAAATTGCAGACACAAGTCACATGACTTGGGGCAGATGGGAAATTGACAATATGTCTAGCCTCATGTCAGATTTCAAAATGAAATATAAAAAAAAAAATCTGTTTGCACTTTTGAGATATGGATTTCAGTGCAGAAGCCTACTGGAGCACACTATTAACTGATGCGTTTTGAAAAAAGCATGTTTTCCCATGACAGTATTCCTTTAAAACCTCTTAGTATACTGTAAATTAAGTTATATAACTGTACATGCCATTATTAAAGGAGAACTAAACCCATGCAGATTCAGACGGAGTTCACGCCAGCCATTTTCTTCTTTGTGTATTGAACAGCGTCCTGGACAACTGCGCTTGCGTAGTTATCTGTACATGCCATCAGATGCAGCCACTGGGACTCAGGGTTAATTGAAGAAACTGTGTTATCTAAAGTTATCTTAACTCATTTAATGCATTTAACCTTTTCATTAGCATACCAAAGCCCCCTTGTTTTCAATGGTGAACTCTTTAATTGGATGGGATGCTGTGACACAATATTCTGTGCTAAGTGGGATAAATGGGATACGTTATTCTGTGTCAAATGCATAATCCAAAGTGGCTTCATCTGTACCCCTCATGGCAGATTCAGGCGGAGTTCACACCAGTCATTTTCTTCTTCTTCAGTAATCTTTGTGTATTGAACAACGTTTCGGCGCATGTGCAGTTGGAGCAAATTCCTGGTCCTAGACAACTGCGCATGCGTCGAAACTCACAGGAATCACTGAAGAGCTGAAAGAAGACATGAAGATTACCAAAGAAGATGGTTGTGTGAACTCCAAAGCTTGAATCTGCCATGAGGTTTGAGTAAAAAAGTTAGGGGCATTTGCCCGGGGTAGCAAGTAGGCTGGGGGAGTGGGGAAGGAAGTCCACAGGGGGGTGGGGGGAGGGTTTTTGTTTAAATATGGGTTTAGTTCTACTTTAAATAGAAGTCATTTGGCAAACAAATTAAAAAATAAAATGCATAAGAAAAACATCCAAAAGTACCTATAAGTTTGTTTTCCCTAACAAAACATCTGAATTCTGCTCCTGGTATCAGTTCACACCACTTTCTTAGGACAAGCTGAAATTGAGGGGAAGCAAAAAGAAACAACAACAAACACTGCGTTACTAACAATAAACATTTTAAACATAATTTTGTTATTGTAACAATAATTTGATACAGCTGTAATACAATTGCTTTGGCATATGATCCAATGATTCCTCTGAACAATCTTGAAATGCTACATTACTAAAAGATATGCCTGTGTGCAGATGCATTCAGATACATTGGAATATAGATCACAGACTAGCATAAAATTAGAAACAACAAAAACATAAAACCAAAAGCAACACTGTTAACAATAGTTATATTGTTGTCACCCAAAAACAATATATAGATTGTTTGGTTCAAAGAGACTACTATAGTTTATATAAACAAGGCGCTGTTTAACCATGGGGGCAGCCATTCAATTGACAGGTTTACATAGCAGATAACAGAATAGCTTTGTAGAATACTATTGCATTCTATAACAGAGCATGTCATCTGCTATGTTACCTGTGATTGTATGGCCGCCCCCATGGCTACACAGCAGCATGTAGCAGTAGCATTACCACTATAGTGTTCTTTTTAAAGCAAACACAAAACTTCTACCTATGCAGGGCGACATTAATTACTTTCACTTACATTTTCACTTTTTTTTCCACACTTGGCATGCAATATCTGTGTACAGTAGGTATGGAAAATCTACTAGTAATTCATGTTAGGAACAGAAAAACACAATGAGCGTGTGCATAGTGACTCAAAAAATTTATTTCTGTGGATATCTCAGCAGTTTTCTTATATTATTCTACAATGAAAGCTAAATTCAGAGAATATAAAACACTTCCCGATTTAACGACTCCATACTTGTAATCTAGGGGGCGGTTGACCATTATCCTTTTGTTGTAAAATAGCATTTAAGAGGGAATAGAGGCCAGAGATTTCATTTAAATCCTACTATTACATTGTTGACTGATTTGAGGCCTCAGCAGGATTGTATAACTGAGTGAATTTGAAAAGAAAGAAAAAGAAGCAGCTTAGCAGTTTAGCGATACTTAATTTTGCAAACATGGTGTTCCATACTGGTAATAACAATAATTCGGTTTTACATTAAACAGAAATCCGTACAATTACAGTATTCCTTTCATGGGAGTCACTGTTTCTGAGACCTAAATATAATTTTATAAAATGCATACCTCATATTTTATGTTGGGATCTGGAGAATCATCTGTACAGTAAATAAACCTGGAAGAAAAAAGGGAAAAAACACTTAGGGGCAGATTTACGAAGGGCTGAATTTTTGAAGCGAAAAAACTTCAAAATTCGACGCTCAAAAGTATTTTTAAAGGAAAACAATACCCCCTCGAACAATGTAGGTCTCTATAAAAAGATATTGTAAATAAACCATTTTCATAATAATATACTTTTTAGTAGCATATGCCATTGGGTAATCATAAATAGAAAATTGCCATTTAAAAAAATAAGGACAGCCTCCTGGGATCCTAGGATTCAACGGTGCACACAAACATACCAAACAAACTATAAAGTTAGGTCACATGAGCCAATTAACAGACAGAGTTGTGTCTTTAGCTTCCACACTTCTTCCTGTTACAGTTGTAATATTTCTGGTCAGGTGATCTCTGAGGCAGCACACAGACCATCATCAAATGGTGGATCAAGGCAAGAGATGTAAAAGGGCAATATTTCCTTAAATATATATATCAGGTTGGTAAGATTCTTTAATATGCCACTTAATTTGCTCAAGTATTCATTTTTGGGGTATAGTTTTCCTATAAAAAGGGCTTTTTAAATTAACCTATTTCGATCAAATAAAATTCTCTGCAAAATCCATCCAATTCTTGGAACTTTGAAACTTTTCAAGACGGGTTCTATAAGGTCCCCCGTAGGTTAAAATGGCAATTCGGCAGCTTTAAGCTGGCGAATAGTCGAAGGATTTTTAAAGGGCAAGTACTTTGAAATTCGAATTTCAATAGTCGAAGTAGCCCAAAGTTACTTTGAAATTCGAATTTTATTTGAAGATTCACTTCAACCCTTAGTAAATCTGCCCTTTCATGTAATTGTTATCATGCTTTTTTTGAGAGAGATTTGACATGCTATGTAGCAATTCATAGACCTAGATCTTCATTCATATGAGCTCTTGATCCACTGGAATTTATAATCTAAAGTTGTCTAACACACACAACACATGGGTCAATTTCATGTGAAGCCAAATACCAGGGGAAATGCAGGCACTAGAACATACAACCACCTTGCATATAGTACCCAATCAAAACTGAACAAAGGACACATGCCCACACTTGAAATTTTTGTATTTTCAATTATTGTCATGTTTAGTCTGCTCTATTAATGTACTATATGAATGTGCAAACTACAGCTAAAATGAATGCTATGTAAAGAAAAACAAATATATATATATATATATATATATATATATATATTAAAAGGGGTTGTTCACCTTCAAACAACTTGAGTTGTTTTCAAATAGATTACCAGAAATAATGACTTTTTCCCAATTACTTTCTATGTGTCTCTGTTTTTCTAATATTGAAGTGTAAAGCGTAATTTGTCACCTTCTAAAGCAGCTCTGGGAGGGAGGTCGCCAACAACTAAACTGTTCTAAATTGATACATTTTGTTGATACTTTTCTTATCTTTGTCCCTGCTGAACGGAATCTCTGGGTTTCATTACATGCAGCTGTTAGAATTGATACAATAGTTGCTAATACTCCAGAGATGCTGCTGAGAAATGTATCCACTAAATGTTGCAAAATTGTAACAGTTTGGAGTCTGCACCTGAATTACTGAGCTGTCAGACTCAAACACCAGAGACAGGAACATTCAACTTTAAAGGGATACTGTCATGGGAAAACATGTTTTTTTTTCCCAACACATCTGTAAATAGTGCTGCTCCAGTAGACTTCTGCACTGAAATCCATTTCTCAAAAGAGCAAACAGATTTTTTTTATATTCAGTTTTGAAATCTGACACGGGGCTAGACATTTTGTCAATTTCCCAGCTGTCCCTGGTCATGTGACTTGTGCCAGCACTTCAGGAGGGGACTGCTTTCTGGCAGGCTGTCGTTTTTCCTTCTCAATGTTACGGAATAGTACGCAGTGGGACATGGGTTTTTACTGCTGAGTGCTGTTCTTAGATCTACCAGGCAGCTGTTATCTTGTGTTAGGGAGCGGTTATCTGGTTACCTTCCCATTGTTCTCGTTAGGCTGCTGAGGGGGAAAGGGGAGGGGGTGATATCACTCCAACTTGCAGTACAGCAGTAAAGAGTGATTGAAGTTTATCAGAGTCACATGATTTGGGCAGCTGGGAAATTTACAATATGTCTAGCCCCATGTCAGATTTCAAAATGAAATATAAAAAAAATCTGTTTGCTCTTTTGAGAAATTGATTTCAATGCAGAATTCTTCGGAGCAGCCCTATTAATGGATGCATTTTGAAAAAAATTTTCCAAAAATGGTTTTGGAAAAACAGTAGAAAATAAATAATGGAACGTAATTGAAAAAAGTCTTTTTTTTCTGGGCAACAATTTGAAACTGAACTGAAAAAGTGTTTGGAAGAGGAATACCCAGAAGGTGAAAACCCTTTAATACCCAGCAGGCCCGGACTGGCAATCTGTGGGTTAGGGCAATTGCCAGATGGGCTGCTATAAGGTGCCATAGAAAGTCAGTATTTAGTGGGCTGGTGGGGACTGTTTGGGCCTCTATGTGGGCTGACTGGGCCTCTGTGTACCTGAAATGCCAGGGCCTATTTTAATTCTCAGTCCAGTCCTGATACCCAGAGTCAGAAAACCATTACATTTGATAAAAGAAACAATTTATAACTAGATATACGTTTATTGCTTATACATGCATGCATTGTTTGTTTTCACTTAAGCTGGCCATAGACGTAAAGATTTTTGAAAGATCCAATAGTTATCGTGAGACCACGATTGTCTCAAAACGATCGTTTAAATGCCTGATGTGTTCATCAACTAAAAAGACCATTTCAGGCGATATTGCCAGCAAAGCTGAAGGATCGCAGCCTGCTTGACCCTGCAAACATAGGTAGATTGCAAGGGGACCGATAAAGATTTTCTAACCTGGCCGATCAATCATCAGACCAATGTCGGACGAAAAATCGTAAGACGAACGATCGTTTTTATCCCACTAACCGCACGATAATTTGACAGATTGGTCGGACTTCCCTAAGATCGGTCGTTCGGCAGGGAAATATCGTTGCGTCTATGGGGAGCTTAAGGGTGTAGAAAACTCATTTAGAGATTGTATTGATTTAATTTTGCAAATGTTTTGAATCATTTATTTTCCCATTGATGTACAAAGTTTAAATCAGATTTCAGGTGTGCATTAACTTTTTATGCTGACAAAGAAAACAATGTTGTTCCTATATCCAGTTACTGCTTTTTTTAAGTTTCCAGCAGAAGCCAGCGATAATTAAAAACATGTACAAGGTCTTAGGCCTGAAATTTGGAATGTCTAAAGAAGACAAACAACAAAAGATTACAAAAAGAGTAAACTAATATTGCACAGGAGGGCAGAAATTTCCCTATAATGTATAGCGAAGGAAAGAAAGCCCAGCAGGCACAAATGGAACATCCCACTCTCCCCAAACAATATTTCCATTTGATTCAGACCACACTAGAAAAAGCAGTTGTGTACTGCTGGGACCCCCAAGGACCAGGGCCCACCAGGAAAAATTCAGTGCCCAGTCTAACCCTGCCACAGCTCAAATACTGCTCTATATTAAAGTGATGTGATCAGCGAAAAGCAAACTTGTTTCCACTCAGTTCACGATATAAACAGGAATAAAAAATAAAAAAACCTATGGAATATTATACACCTATATTAACAAGTTTGATAACTGAAACACTTTAGTTTTAGATTTTATTAAGAATAAATCTTTTAAATATTTTACAAGTAAGGGAAAAGAGTATGCTACATGCAGGAAATATTTTATTGATTTTTCATATTTTCCATGTCTAAATATTGTTTTATGACATTACATCATATGTAAATAAAATAATACAAACTTCTTAGGGGCATATCTATCAAGGGTCGAATTTCAAGTTTATGGGAGTTTCTAAAAACTCGATAAGACCAATTGAAATTTATATTAAAATTTTTTCACATTTTTAAAATTCGGGTGAATGGGATCAACCTGCAAACTCGAATAAAAAAAAAA
>CM044436.1:59969223-59983641 GCA_024363595.1 Xenopus borealis | reverse complement strand
TTTTTTTTTTTTTACATGGTTGCATTCTACTTTAAAGCAACACTGAAAAATAAAAGTTTTGTTCCAGGGGCAGCATTTCAAACTATCATTTATGAAATTTATGAAGGCATTAAACCCATTATTAGGTGTTTTTAGACACCTAAACCACACTAAATCTCCCTTCTGAAAAGTTTATTGCAGTGTATGTATGGGAAACAAATAGTATAGTATTTTGGATTTTAGAATGAGTTTTGGAATACATGGATTGGCCTTTTACATGTATTTTTTTTTCTATAGGTGTAGCAATAATACCTGTCTTACAGAGAACTTTGCACTATGAGTGTATAGTGCTCATCAAACAGTTCCGACCCCCAATGGGATGTTACTGTCTGGAATTTCCTGCAGGTTTGTATTTATTTCATAGTTAAGCTACAATGATTAGTTCTTGTTAATGAGACCTTTTATGAAAAAAATAGCTGGTAGGTCTTGGTCAGATTGTAACCCATAGAGAACATTTTTGGGCTGCATTTTCTTCCCTCCAAACTCTCTGTACAGCGCTTAATAGGCAATGTTACTAAACATTTAAATATTTAAATTCATAAACACAAATTTCTGTGACCATCTTGCAGTTGTTCATATATAATAGAAAGTTATTGGTTGTTTCTTACATTTTCTACAATGTACTGGTTCAGTTACATCGAAATGTAATTGTAACAGGATTTCTTTATTATGAGGACAGCTGTGTCATATGCTGAACACAGATTGCTTTTTCATTATCTCAACGACAGTGCCATATATGTCTCTGCATAAAGATTTGCAGTTGTATATTTCCGCACGTTACTATGAATCTGTTATCATGTTTAGTTATGCCTGCCATAGATGCAAAGACCCAAGGGGATCTTTCCCTGATATGCCACTAATTGGCAGGGCTATATCGGGGTAATCCATTGGATTACGACGAGCGCAATGGACTTCTGACGGGTCAGTCAGAAGAAAATCCAACCTTCCTGATCGATATCGTGTGCAGATATCCATTGGGAAGACCCGCTGGAAGCCCCCATACACAGGCAGATAAGATGTCAAATCGGTCTAAGCGATCGGCAGCTTTATCTGCCCGTGTATGGCCACCCTAATTTGCATTTTGATTTAAGAAAATGTCTGTAAAATATTTTTGATTTGTTATGCTTTGTTAAAATGGTTTATATTAAATGCATCTTTAAATATGGACCCTTGTTACCATGATGCCCGTAATCGTGGCAACACACATGTACACATTACAAGTTAAAGGGAACCCTTAAAGGGAAACTGTCATGGGAAAACATGTTTTTTTTTTAAATGCATCAGTTAATAGTGCTGCTCCAGTAGACTTCTGCACTGAAATGCATTTCTCAAAAGAGCAAACAGATTTTTTAATATTCAGTTTTGAAATCTGACATGGGGCTAGACATTTTGTCAGTTTCCCAGCTGCCCCTGGTCATGTGACTTGTGCCAGCACTTCAGGAGGGAACTTCTTTCTGTTCTCAGTGTAACTGAATAGTACACAGTGAGACATGGGTTTTTACTATTGAGTGCAGTTCTTAGATCTATCAGGCAGCTGTTATCTTGTGTTAGGGAGCTGTTATCTGGTTACCTTCCCATTGTTCTTTTGTTAGGCTGGTGGGGGGGGGGGGGGGGGGAGTTAGGGAGTGATATCACTCCAACTTGCAGTACAGCTGTAAAGAGTGATTGAAGTTTATCAGAGCACAAGTCACATGACCAGGGGCAGCTGGGAAATTGACAAAATGTCTAGCCCCATGTCAGATTTGAAAATGAAATATTAAAAAATCTGTTTGCTCTTTTGAGAAATGGATTTCAGTGCAGAATTCTTCTGGAACAGCACTATTAACTGATGCATTTTTAAAAAAATTTTTTCCCATGACAAGATCCCTTTAATGCTACCAATCTTTAAGAATTGCACAGTTTGTTCTAATAGGTACTGGTGAAAATTAGTAGCATTGTTTTGCATTCAACAATATTCAGAAACACAGGTGAAAATTGTAAAGAAATGCAATATCCCTTTCTTGACCTAAGTAACTGTTCTGTTTCCTTGATGGTTTTGTATTAGGTCTCATTGATGAAAATGAAGATACACAACAAGCAGCTCTGCGGGAGCTTGAGGAAGAGACTGGGTACAAAGGAGAAGTCATTGAGTGCTCCCCAGGTAGACAGGGCTCTCAGTGCTATCTCTGTTACATATTTCTTAGGATGATGTACAGATGCAGTCACTTGGATTTGTAAGTTAAATGCGTCGTGACTTAACTCATCTATCTCATTTATCCCACTTAGCACAGAATATTGTGTCACAGCATCCCATCCAATTAAAGAGTTCACCATTGAAAACAAGGGGGCTTTGGTATGCTAATGAAAAGGTTAAATGCATTAAATGAGTTAAGATAACTTTAGATAACACAGTTTCTTCAATTAGCCCTGAGTCACGACGCATTTAACTTACAAATCCAAGTGACTGCATCTGTATAGAGTGAAATTCTGAGGCAACTTGTAATTGGTTTTCATTTTTTATTATTTTGTTATTTTGCTTTTTATTCAGCAGCTCTCCAGTTTGCAGTCCAAATTACCCTAGCAATCATGCATTGATTTGAATAATAGACTTAAACATGAATAGGAGAGGACCTGAATAAAAAGATGAGTAGTAAAATGTAGCAATAACAATAAATATGAAGCCTTACAGAAAACTGGTTTAAGATGGCATCAATGACCTCCATAAGAGAGCTGGAAAGAGTCAGAAGAAAAAGGCTAATAGATGAAAAACTTTGAAAAAGTTGCTTAGAATTGGCCATTCTATAACATACTAAACGTTAGTTTAAAGGTGAACAACCCCTTTAATGCAAGACATTATGAGCAATTTACAGAACTCAAATTTTCTTACAATGATTCACCAGCACCCAAGTTTCTATTCATTTCCATGGAATTTTAATAGGGTACTTATAAATGGGTGAAATTTTATGTTTTTTTATAAAATAAATTTTGTTTTTGTTCCCTTTAGTTTCTTGCTTGGATCCTGGATTATCTAATTGTACAACATATGTTGTTACTGTACATATAAATGGGGATGACCCTGCAAATAACAAACCTAAACCCAAACTTGGTAAGTCTATAAAAAGACACTATAATATTAACTGTACCTGTTTAGGTAGTAAAAATGTATTAGAAGTGAAACAAGGGTCTGGTCTTGGTAAATTTAGGATTGTTCAGCCGCAGGGGAGCGAAGGTCTAGACGCACCTCATTCTTTACAATGAGGTTGTACCCACGAGACGCATGTAAGCGCCAAACGCAGATTCAGACGCAGCATGTTGCTTCTGATTCTGCGTTCGACACTTACACGTATCTCGTGGGTACAACGCCATTGAAACTAATAAGGTGCGCAGGTTGAAAACACCCGTGTGTAAGGGCCCTAATTCTTAAACAACTGGACTTGCTGAGTAATCATTGAAGACATTTCACTACTCATCTGAGCAGCTTCTTCAGTTCAACTGACTCGTGGGAAGTTCTTGGCATATAGGGGTATATTTATCAAAGTTAAGAGTGAAGTTCCGCCACTAGAGTGAAATTCTGCCACTCTCCATTAATTTCTATGGGATTTTTAAAGGCGTATTTATCAAAGGGTGAACTTTCACTTCACCCATTGATAAATATGACTTTCAAAATCCCATAGAAATGAATTGAGAGTGCCGGAATTTCACTCTAGTGGCGGAACTTCACTCTTTGGATTAGTGGAAGAGTTTATGGGGTAAATTTATCAATCACAATGGCACAAGAGGTGACATCAGAAATTTACAGAGGTGTTGATTCTGAGTAGTTAGTGTGATATGATAACCGGTTTGTCTGTTCTGATCTAAAGAATGTACATGTGGGGGTACACTGAAATGAGTGAGAACTGATGTTTTCCAGATAAAGGGCTTTGAGTAATTTGGAGCACTGTGTGGCTATGTCACAATTGGCACTAAAGCAACTAGTCTTTTCAGTTTTGATGAAGATTAGTAAATAGAATGTATAAATATCAGTATTTAACTGGCTGCATTGTGCTCTAGTCTCTAATTTAAGAAAAGAGTCGTTATTATACATATTTGCTGGTTTAACACTGCATACAGTCCACTGCTTAAATCTGTTTTTTTTTCCTCCTTTAATATTCAGCGGATGGAGGTATGATATTTATTTATTTTATTTTATTATTTAAAATAGACAAATCAGTTATTTTGCTATATAAATTTCTGATTGTTTATTTTTAGAATTTGCTGAAACAATTCTGCTTCCCAGGATGGAACTGCGCAAGTGTATAGAGGGTAAGTTTTTTTTGTTTTTGTTTTTTGCTCCTTCATATGAATTTCATTTACAACACTGTTTAGTCACTGCTGTATGTAGTGAAACATATTTTGACCTTGACAAAGCCTGATTGACAAAGCGGATCACTAGGCTGCCGGTTTTTCCTAAATAAACAATAGTATCCTTAATTTTACTGCCAGGAGAATTTTGCATATTGATAATCTGTTTTTTTTATCATGTTATGCTAGGAGCATTTCCTGGGGGAGGGCTTTTAGTTTACCTGGGAAAAATAGACATTTTCTTCAAGACAACCAAAGCTTTCATATTCTGCTTGTGTAATTACACTTCTGTACCCAGAAAATACCTGTACAATTACTATAATTCATATTTTTAGACACATATTAAAAACAGATTTTATTCAAAAAATGACAGCTGGTTTGGAAAAGCAATTATGTCCTTAAAGGAAAACTAAACCCTCAAAATGAATACTTGAGCAACAGATTATATCCATTTAAGTGACATAATAAAGAATCTTACCAAACTGGTATAGATACCGTATCTCTGTAAATATTGCACTTTTACATCTCTTGCCTTAATCATACATTTCGTGATGGTCTTTGTGCTGCATCAGAGATCATCTGGCCAGAAATATTTCAACTCTAACTGTAACAGGAAGAGGTGTGGAAGTAAAAGACAGAACTCTCTTAATTGGCTCATATGACCTAACAAGTATAGTTTGTTTGGTATGTTTGTGTGCACCATTGAATCATATGATCCCAGGAGGCTGTCCTTATTTTTTAAAATGGCAATTTTCTATTTATGATGACCCAATGGCACATACTACTAAAAAAGTATATTATTATGAAAATGGTTTTTTAACATGAAGCAGGGTTTTACATATGAGTTGTTTTATGCAATATCTTTTTATAGAGACTGGCATTGTTTGAGAGGTATAGTTTTCCTTTAACTAACAAATATCTATAGTTTTGTGGAAATGTATGATTTGTATAGGTGAAAAAAAAAGGAATACACTATCATATTTTCAAAGCACCACTACGAGTTGTATAACTAAATGTTACTGGGCCCACAGCACATTAATTTTAGGGCCCCCAACATATCCAGAGGTTGTCTTGTTTTACCAATATATGTTGAAATTGCTTATTAATTAGGTACCAACATAGAACACCCTAAATGTGAACGGCAGGGGTCCAGTTTGGTATCAATTATTTAATGTTTGCTTGCAATCCTGTTTAATGTCCTGAATTGTAATAACCTGACTCTTATTGTTACAGAACTTGTGGCAAAGGAGAAGCTTGTGGTGGATGCTAGAGTGTATACATATGCTTTAGCCCTGGAGCATGCTGTAACAAAGCCCTTTGAGCTCCCATTCCTAAAGTGTTAGCACTGCTAGCTTATATATTGCTTCTGAATAGAGTCAAATAATTAAGAACTGTAAACGGATTCCGTAAATAGAAAGTTAAATGGACTAAGAATAAACATAAACTGGAAATGCTTTGCTTTCCTTTTAAAACCCCAGAACATTTTAGTAACAAAGGATCTAAAACTGCTATGATCAAAGTCTGATTTCACAATGTTCCTAGTGCTAAGCATTTTACCATATTGTTTATTTTCCTTTCTTGTAGTTTTCTCTAGTTTGGTTTATGACAGAGAAAAAAAATAAAGATGAAAATTTAGACAACGCTGTGCACCAGTGAGTTGCTGCCTGTGTATAGGGTTTCTTCACTGCCTAGTTGTACAGTTTAACTTGTGAAGTAGCATTAGGTGCTTATATGAAAATGTAATAGTCATAAATGAAAAAAAAAATGCAAAAATAAGGAATTACCTTTTCTCTAAAATGTTATTTATTAGACTGCTCTATATATGCACATTTTAATTGTACATAGTATATTTTTAAGACCTGGTTAATTAAGAAGTTTCATTATATACATATTGCAGAGGTGTTGAAATGTGCTCACTTTTTCATTTACAGATGGGCTGCTAAATACTTTTGCGGATACACAAAATCTGTATTAAAATTTGACAAAGGAAACATTTTTTAATTAAACACATATGTTACTGACTTTTATTACCTTTTCTGTAAAAGGTCTGTTAAGGGAGAATGAAAGGGAATCACTTCAGGGATGCTAGTGACTTACTTCTTAGCTGAAACTACTTTTCTCCAAGAGTCATGCTGCTAAATTGTGATAGTTTAGACAGGTAATGCCTGGGTGAATGTATACACACTACAGAACTTCACTGGTTTTGGTATTATGCATGCATAGATCATGTGTTGTTGGTGGCTTCAGAACTAGGCTATACACTGCATAAGCTTACCTAATCAGAGAGGCGAGTTATCAAGAAACGTAGATGATGACTATGCATTAACTATTGTTTTTTTACCAAAAAGACATTTTACACAAAGTACATTTAGGGGCAAATTTACTATTATTCCCCATAATTAGCACAACCAAATTCGCAATTCGATAAGCATTCGCCCATCGAATGCTTATCGAATTGTTTTAGGCTGTCATTTTGCTCGCAATACGATTTCTCGAATTTGTACGATCGGAAACCGATCGTTCGATTTCACGAAAAAAAACGTGAAATTTCCTTCGAGCCTCCGAAAAATTTGTACGATTCGATTGATCGAATGCTCTGATCGTACGAATGGTATTCGAGCAGGACTTAGCCTCAGAAGCCTATGGGGAGCTTCCCATAGGCTTCTATTACAATTCAGTATCTAGCGAAGTAGGCAGTCGAATAACTTTAAAATCTGTATTCCTTCGATCATCGAATGATCGAATATCCGATCATTTTATCTATTTGATGATCGAAGAGGCCAAATTTGCATATCCGATTTCACGAAAAATTTGTACGATCGATAGTCAATCGAACTTCGATCATTTCATGTGAATTTCGTAAATCGGCCCCTTATACTTTAATACTGTAAACCATAGCAAACAGAGCATGCATGTAATATACAAAGATATTTAAAAACGTATTTCCAGAACTAAATTAGCCAATTTGACCAAGGTTTCTAGGCATATTATATATATTTAATTATTCTAGGCCAGTGATCCCCAACCAGTAGCTCGTGAGCAAAATGTTGCTCTCCAACCCCTTGGATGTTGCTCCCAGTGGCCTCAAAGCAGGTGCTTATTTTTGAATTACTGGCTTGAAGTTTTAGTTGTATAAAAACCAGGTGCATTGCCAAATAGAGTCTCCATGTAGGTTGAAAATGTACAGGGGGCTACCAAATGGCCAAATACCAGCACTTATTTGGCAACCCAAGAACATTTCTCATGTTTGTTGCTCCCCAACTACTTTTTCTTTTGAATGTTGCTCACGGGTTCAAAAGGTTGGGGATCCCTGTTCTAGGCCTAAAGAACAATCAATCTGTTGCAGTTACCCATTACATTTTCCATACTTCTCTTTTCTTTGAGTGCTTGTACTTCTAGTATTATATCATGGAACATGACTGAACGAGTTATAGCAAAAAGTGATTCATGACACCGCTAAAAATCAGCCTCCAACTATTTACACAAAATTCTATGTATCTGCTTGTTTACGGCTCTTCATGCTCTGTTGTGAATAACGGTTCACCACAATAATCATTTCATTCTTCCTAGTCTAGTCCACAGGCCAAAGAGTAATACTTTATGAAAGAATATTTGTCTACTTGGAGGCTGTCAGCAGTTCTTTACACTTGTATGACCTTTATTGTCTCATTGTTTAAAAGGTTTACGCACTGTAGTGCCTCAAGAAGTTTAATTGTGAACATAAAACTGTCTTAAATATACAATGTTCTAACTACAGAAATGGATTACTTGTGTGTTAAATGTTCTTCCATTTGTGTGAGATTTAGGCCATGTTATTCAGTGGTGCAGTTAGTAGTGTTATGACCTATGCAGTATGCATGAATTACTCTTCCTACAACTGGTTCATTCAGCTTTGTGTCTTTGTTAAAAGCATATATAAAAGTGAATATGTTGCATCCTCAGGACACATTTGCTATATTAGAGCAAACTACTAACAATAACTGAATCAAGCTTTATAAATTACAAGTTTTACAATAAAAATTGTTTAAACTGACATTTTTTACATTATATATTTTCTGTGTGTATACCATATAAAAACTGCATATGAATGCGAAATGCTAGTGTGAGAGAGTAAGAGATTAGTAATCTCATGATAGTAATATAATATTGTTACACTTTGAGATACATGAGAAGCACTTAAAAAGTGAAAATACTTCTACATTTTTTGCATTTTAACTATTATAGCCAATTATATGCCTAGAATCTAAAATCAATAATATTACTCTGTAACGTAACTACAGGTCACGTGGCTCAGGTATAGGCCATGCAGCCGGTCCCCCCCAACCCCAATTGGATTTGTGTGTGTGCATGAACTGCTATTGGGCCCTAAAGCATGTGGGCCCCAATTGCATTTGCACCCTGATCACCTTTGATATTGCTGTATACCATCATAGTTTCTCAATTAACGAGGGAGAACAGCATTCACTAGCCCAAGGATGCTGGAGACCCTGAATTTTACTGGGCTTGGTGAGTTTTTTCGAATTTTAAAAATGGTGTGATCATAACACCGATACTATTAATATCTTAGTGTTAGAACTCTTACACACTAGAGTTTAATCGTGTGTTCCCATGTTGTAGCGTCTTTCACCGCATGGGAAAGTATTAGTTAACAGAGCCCACTCTTCCCTAAGTTGCCCACCATGCACCACTAGGGTGGGTTTTAAATAGTTCAGGAGTCTGGATTACGACCCACCCTAAATGTAAAGTTGCTCAAGGTGCTTTTCTAAGCACATTTGCAATATATATTAAATAGTTCAGAAAATTGGGGGAAAAAATTAAGTTTGTAACTACCAATATAATGAATTCTTAGACATCAGCCCCACCTTCTGGCCAGATCATGCAACTGTGAGGCTTCTGATCTCTTTAATGAGCTGAACAACATTCGAACACTTATTTATTTTCAACAACTTAAGGTTTGCCATGATATGCAGATGCTGCGTATCATGACCTAGATGAAAGAAAAACTTTATAGATACTTTTGTATTTTTTTTTGCATTTTACCTGGTATGAGTGCTAGCATGACTTAAGAACTTGCCCAACAGGAGTTCCAAAACGCTTTCCCCTGGAAATTGACAATCAAGAAGTCTCTTGTTGACCTAGGTAGGTCAGAGAGTACTGAGGAAGAACATCAGCAGCATGATAAGACAGTAGGTTGGGTAACAATAATAATAATAAAGCCTTGTGTGGTAAAAAGAAGAAAGGAGGCAGATTTGGGGTTTGTACACACAAATATACTTGCCAAATTGTGTGAGAATTATGGGAGTGTGCAGTGTCGGACTAGCCCGGCGGGAAACCTGGAAAATACCTGGTGGGTCCCGAACCTTAATGGGCCCCAGCCGGGCCAGACCCCTCTCCCGATCCGACCCTGGGAATGTGAATTCTCAAACGGCATTTATAGGTGGGGCTGGTTTTCTAACAGCCAAGAGACCAGCCTCTCTAGTAGGGGTGGGAAGGCATGGACAGATTGTGGTTACACAATGTTGTGGATATAGGAAATATAAGCAATCACTACCTCAAGGCAGAATTGGTACTGCAATTCTATAACATGTATACACTTTTAAAGCAGAACTTAAGAGATACCAACACCAGAAATTAAACTCTTTTTTTACATCCATCATAATATTGGCTTTGAAATCTACTTATAACTTTGTCATAAAGTACAGTATTTGCACAATGCTACATAACCTGTTTGATGGCCCATGTTCCTGTATGAGGGGGCTGCCATATTTGTGCAGCAGGAGTCCGTTAGCATTGGAAACGGACAGGCTGAGATGGGACAGTCAGGTTGGCAAATAGTCAAGTTTAAATACTTCAATGAACAATTTCTTTTTAGTGTCAGTATCACTTTTAGTAAAATTTTAAATTAGGGATTCTCTGATACTGGCCACCCCATCCACAGCAAAAAAAAAAAAAAAAGCCCCCCAACCAACCTTCTCCATATACTTGACAATTCAAAGTTGCATAGCAGTGTGGGTGCCTCACATGAAAGGCAGACATCTGATTAAAAGGTTACTTTGATTTTCCTTTAAAGGACAACTAAAGTCTAAATTAGAATAATGTTAGAAATGCTGTATTTTGTATACTAAAACTAATACAGTATAAAAAAAAAACATTTCCCATAGACTCCTGTTTATTTATTTATTTTTTTGTATTTGAAGCTAATAAAGCTAGATTAAGTCACAATATTGGTAACATAATTCAGTTGTTTTTAGTTAGTAGCTTTAAGCTTTAAAGTATAACGTATTTACTAATTAAATAGAAAATTATAAACTATTCATATGTGGCATCATATGTGGCATCAACATATCCATTTCCACATTTTAGTCACTCTTTTGAACACTGATATTTGTTTAAAAATTAAATGGGATCTCTTCTCCCAACTTCAATAAAACCATGAATATGTAAACAGAGATGCTCTGATATATCACCCTTTACCTAATAATTTTATTAGCTAGAGAAGAAATACTTGTATATACGAGGAGATGTACAGATGCAGTCACTTTGGCTTGTGAGTTAAATGCGTCGTGACTTAACTCATCTATCCCACTTAGCACAGAATATTGTGTCACAGCATCCCATCCAATTAAAGAGTTCACCATTGAAAACAATGGTGCTTTGGTATGCTAATGAAAAGGTTAAATGCATTAAATGAGTTAAGATAACTTTAGATAACACAGTTTCTTCAATTAGCCCTGAGTCACGACGCATTTAACTTACAAATCCAAGTGACTGCATCTGTATAAACTATAAAGCTAGGGATAATACATTTCTCACATTTAGGGGCAGATTTATCAAAGTCCGAATTTTCGAGGGCATTAATTTCGATTTTCGAAGTAAAATCCGAAAAATTCGGACATTGAATTTGAAGGATTTGGCCGGTTTTCGATTCCTCGATAAAATCGACCGATTTTACGAAAAAATTTTGAAAATCATACTAATCGAACGATCGAATCATTCGATTGTAAGAATGGTATGGGGTATTCCCATAGGCTTGTATTGCAATTTGGTAGGTTTAATCTGGCGAAGTAGGCAATCGAATAAAAATTAAGGGCAAGTTCTTCGACAATCGAATAATCGAACAATCGAATAGATTTTTATTCCATCTATTCTATACGATCAAATTTAGCAAATTCGAATTTTGAATCATTCACATGAATTAGTAAGTAAATCTGCCCCTTAAAGTTATCAGGGAATGTGTTTTATTTAAAGAAACTATAACATTTCTGCATCTATAATGATTTTGACTAAAGACTTTGCAAAATGTTGTGCTCGCTTTCAGCTTTAAGGGCCACCAGGTTTTAATTTTTTCCTTTGTGTGTTTTCTTATCTTAGTGCAATGAAATGCTATATTATATAATCCAATGCAATGTTACCTGCTCACTTTAACATCTTGCAGGATTACAACTTCTTACTCCCTAACAGACATTCAGCACGTCCCAGCACAGTACCTTCAACCCTAACTGTTGCTTACCTGTGTATGATTAACAGGCAAAAATTACAGTGAAATGGCAACTACACACAGGCCCGGATTTGTGGAGAGGCCACCTAAGCCCAGGCCTAGGGCGGCAGGCTGACAAACCAACCACACCCACATTGGTTCAGAAATTAAAATTTCCTGTGTGTCAATTCCCATTGCTCCGTCCTGATGAAAATTTGAGCAAATAAAAGGGAGGGGACAGGGGCGACAAACGTCAGTGGGCCTACGGGCTCATGCTATGTAATTCCGGCCCTGGATACACATCAAGGATGCAAGGCATACACACAGCAACTCTATTTCCAAGATTCATTTATAATGTCTCCCTTTTATTCCTTTAATTATGTAAATGTTGCATTCACTTTAACATCTGTTGCACCAATGTACATCTGTGGTTATCAATGCTGATGATTAACAGGATCATGAAGAGGCCCTTCTGCCTCATAGATTACGCATGTAAAAGAAAGCATGATTAAATATATTTTTTTCAGGGGAAAAAAAGGAAATTACATAACTGTGTTTAAATGTGTGTCTGTAACGGAGTACACACACACACACACACACACACACACACACACACACACACACACTCTCTCTCTCTCTCTCTCTCTCTCTCTCTCTCTCTCTCTCTCTCTCTCTCTCTCTCTCTCTCTCTCTCTCTCTCTCTCTCTCTCTCTCTCTCTCTCTCTCTCTCTCTCTCTCTCTCTCTCTCTCTCTCTCTCTCTCTCTCTCACATGATTTCCTTCATAGTTAATATCTTAAACAAACCTGTAAAAAGCATTCAGTTCTGCATTATGAGTGTTCTGGGCCAGCACCACAGTAGCCATGAGGAAGGAGAATAACAATACCTCTCTGTAAAACCCATTTAGCTTCACCTATTGGAATGAATTGTACATATCCATTAAATGTGCCCTCTGTCATTCTGAAACAGCAGTAAGCATTCCAATAGTTTGTACTTCCTGAAATGATAGTGTCAAATATTATTTGTGCACCACTGAAAAAATCACAAAACTGTGTGTCCCAAATTGGAAGCAAGTTGGGGCTTTCAATGCTCATTCCATATTCAAATCCAAGCACAGCTTCTTCAGACAATTCACTGTTGCTCACCTTGGAAATGAAAGGTTAAAACTCATGTACTTTGGCATCTATACTCCTTACAGATAACTCTAAATTTTATACAATACAATAAGATCACAGATAACATTCGACTTACCTCCACTGACCCATTTTATTATAGGAAAGCTATCATCACAAAAGTTTCCCCCAATGAAGGTGCTGGCTAATAGATCTCTCACAGGGTTTTTTTTAATTTTGGATGTACAGTAGTTACATAGTTTGGGTCTAGGGGCCCCAGACAGTTTATCAGACATCCCCCATACACTGAATTCAAACCATAGTACACTGTGAAGGCAGTGAAGCATGGTGACGCAAGCATCTGATGTTTCTCATACTATGCTGTTGGCATGGACAGAACTTGAGGTAGGCAGAAGAGGCACCTGCCTAGGGTGCAAAGAAAGGGGGGCGCTGGGTACCTGTATTCTGCTTACCCCTAGTCCATGTTCGCTGCTCCACCCACATTCTTTCCTCCAGCACGCTCACCCCTCCCCTTTGGCACTTTATCCCTTCCTCTCCTCCAGCACTCTCTCCCCCTCCCCTCTGGCACTTTCTCCTGCCTCCTCCCACTCTGGAGCCCTGCACATGCGTGCGGACACTGCATTCGGGGGGGGGGGGTGCATGCCATGCACGGAGGGGAGCATGGTGGCCAGTTGGGTCGCCTAGGGCGCCCGGTCAGCTTGGTCCAGCACTGGGTGTTGGGCCTATTTATCACATACCAGGGATCATGGATCAGTTTCAGTACATCAAAATACTTGAAGAGGTTGCCTTATGTTGAAGAGGAAATTCCCTGGAAATGGATGTTTCAACAAGACTATGACCCCAAACACATCAGTAAATGAGCAACATCTTGGTTCCAGATCAACAAAAATTACATTATGGAGTGGCCATCCAATCACTGGACCTTAATCCAATAGAAAACTTGTGGGGTGACATAAAAAATGCTGAAGGCATAACCAAGAAATGCAGAAGAATTGAGGAATATCGACGGATGTAACTTGGTCCCAGAAACACTGCTTATACAACTAAATATTAGTTCAGTGATTCAAAGGAAAGCAAAATCTTGAAACGTTTTTCCGTTTATACAGTGAATGCTTGAGTTTGTGAAGAAGAGTGCAGACACTACTATTTCATAATGGAATAACATAAATTTAATACATTTTTCTTCATGTTTTGATTTGGAATAAAATGTACAGTGTTCCCAAATGCATTTTTTGAGCTGTATTTATTGTTTTTTAAACACTGCTATTATTCTCAACATACCTGTATACATGTAAACTATATATACCGATAGCTATACTAAACTAACTGAAGATTCAAAAATCACTATAGCCTTGGATATTATGCTTGCTCAACAAATAATCCAAGCCACTCCTAAAGGAGAATTCAACCTGAAATAGAAAAAAAAACACCCCCTACACTGGGTAGACCCC
>CM044436.1:59950949-59969193 GCA_024363595.1 Xenopus borealis | reverse complement strand
CCCCCGGGGAAATGCCCCTAATTTTTTACTGTCCCCTCCATGTAGATTCTGGCCCCGGGAATTCATGGGCCCCATCTTCTTTTTTTGGAATCAGATTGGCATTTTCAGTGCTGAAAGTCACAGAAATTTCCGAGAGCGATAGGCCGGGAGTACCGGGGTTTATATTTTGTGTGTATAATGCACTTCTGATGCCACATAAGTAGTGGCATTTGCTCATTATGCTCACGTGTGTGCCCAACACGGCCACTAATACTAGGGGCTCTTTCCAAGTGCAGATGGCCTAGCTCTGGTAAAGGGCAAATTTAAAAAGTGATACAAGCAATTGGGGACCAACGCATACAGGGGGTGTTAAATAAGGGCTGTGTTAGCTCCTATGTGGACTGGCAGTCCACAGGAGGCTCTGTTTGGTAGTACACCTGTTTATTTGCAACCAAAACTTTCCTCCATGTCAGGAATTGAAAAATAAGCACCAGCTTTGAGGTCACAGAAAGCAACATCCATGGGATTGTGAGATCCCACTTCCACCCAATAGCTAGAACACTGCTCACCTCCTCATAGAAGGCCTGGTAAGATTTTTTTGTGCATGAAACCTAGGGTTGTCAACTTTTCTGGAAAAGATACCAGCCTTCCCATATGTCCCCCCCATTAAAACCATGATGGCACAAACTCAGTATTATGACTTTATATGTATTTCAGTATCTTAGCCCTTATTATCCCCTCTAATTGGTTCTATTAAACAGGAAACCTCCACTAGCTAGCTCCTCAGTTGTGTAAAAAATACAATTGTTTCATCCCTGTAATTGTAACAGTTTAGATAAGTAGGTCCCTTGGGAAAGGTTAGACTCACAGTTTAAAAGACCAGTAACATCAAAAAATGAAATTGTTTACAATTTATAAAAATATAATGCAGTGCACTAGTAAAACTGCTGTGTTTGCTTCAGAAACACTACTATTGTTTATATTAATAAGCTGCTGTGTAGCCATGGGGGCAGCCATTCAAATGAGAAAAGGGTCAGGCTATACAGCAGATAGCAGATAGGCCCTGTAGAACATAATGTTATCTGTTATTCATTATCTACCCTGTGCCATATAGCATTTTTTCAATTTCCTCCATTGCTACTCAGCAGCTTGTTTATATGAACTATAGTAGTGTTTTTGAAGCAAACACATAAATTTTACCAGTGCAGGGCATCATGACATGATATTTTCATTACTTTAAAACACTTATTTTTTTGGTTGTACTGTTCCTTTAAAGGGCAATTCACCTTCATTAGCAAATTTTTTTGTCCCTCTTTTTATTTCCAAAATGTTGGGAGGTATGAAGTTTAAAATATCTGCTTTTCCCTACTTTAATCAACTTATTTACCTCACTCTGATATTAAGATTCTTATTACTGCCTCTTTAAAAAAAACTATTTGGATTATTTTAATTCTACCTGCAATTCCTTTTCCATTCTCTATGTTTGATTGTCTAATAACTGTTAGCGTTTTACTTGCCAGTAATGCTACAGTAGTTGCCATTTGTTAATATAAGAACGTTTATTTTTATTTGGAAAAGATTGTAGACTTAATGCGCGGGTGGTATGAACAGAATATCGCACATTGCTGCAAGCATTGCTCTCACAGCTGGCAGAAGACGATAACATATTGTGCTGAACTTCAGCTCCTGGAAGTAACGCACAATATAAACACTGCCAGCGACCCATTTGACTGCACCACCAACAAACGCCTGTCAACAGTTCTACACTTCCGCTTCCTCTACGTTCGCCAAACTTCCGGGGCCTGTAGGGTCCTCTAGTTAGCTGTTTGATAGTTGCCAGTTCTCTTACAATAATCTGCTTTCTACCAAGTCACACGTTTCTATTTCTACAGTTAATGTTTGGCTCTTACATTCGACTGTCCTGACAAACTCACGGACTAAGCGAAACGACATTCATTCTTTTGCTAGAACGGCAGTGGAATGGCCGGCCACGGACCTGGGTCTTCGGGACGGAATCGTGCTGGGAACGGAGTGTTTACAAATTAAAAGGTAAACGATTTAGAGTCGGGCCACTGTCTTTTAGCCTGAAACCATTGTTTTCCCATTGGTGTCTTACTAACTTACCCAACCTCCTTTGTTAAAGAGAGCGCTGCGGTTCCTTAGTGCAGATTGTATCCGGCAGTGTGAATTCCCTCCGCTGATCTCTTCCTCTTCAACCTGTGGACGCAACATAACAGGCTAACGTTGTGCATGTATACTAATTCTGCTTGTGGTATACAACCGTGAAACGTGACCCAGAGCCTTCTTCTATCGTTGGGAGTTTCAATTGGATGTGGCTGCGGGTCTGACATCCCTCCCGCCTCCTTACTCATGACCAGATGTGTAGCAGCACTCAGGCAAAGCACCGTCAAACACTTGTTAAAAGTTCTGATGGTCAGGTCTAGACTGGAGTCAAAATAGGCCCTTGCATTGCCAGTACAGAGAGGCCCAATCAGCCCCCCACCATCCCATTAAAAAGTTACAAGATGACAGGCCCCTGTGGCCAACTTTGAAAGCATAAATCATTTGTTTGATTAGGCTTGTGGTGCAGTAAGTTCATGTTTCTATTTAGTATACAAAATACAGCATTTCCAGCCTTATTCTATTTTAGACTTTCCTTTAAAGCTACTGCAAGTGTAATTGGCTGATTTAAGATGTATGTTGTACTGTACCTGTGTAGTGTAGTCTCAGGTGACGTCTTTGACTTTTGTTTGCACACTAGCATGTTGGCTGTACAAGCGGAGTCACACAGAAATGGCATCTGTGCAGTTTCTCAGCTTGTATAATGACGTCCTTATTAAAGGGGATATATTGTATAAAAAAAACAAGAATGTGCCAGTGCATTCTACTTGTATAGATCTAGAAAAACTGTGCTTAAAAAAGTAGTGTTTCAGGTTGACTTATTGAATATTTCTGCAAAAACCCTAACAATACACCCCTTCCACTTCCTGCTCCCTCTATTCCCAGGCTGGGCAGGGGAGCCAATGGCACGCGGCTCACTGCACTGTAGGACAGGAACCAATCGGCAGCCAGTAGGACCTGTTCGGGAACCAAAGCCTTTCTGTGCTTGTGTTACTGCAAGGCTCTGATTGGCTGTCCCCCTCCTACTTTGCTTCTGAAGGAAACACAGGTTTTACCAGTGCAGGGCAACACTGCATTATATTTTTATTACTTTAAAACACACTACAAATCAGATAGTACCCCCCCCCCCAAGTGGAGATGATAAGTGTGTCTTAGAGGTTTAAAATGTAAGTTTTTATAAGACGAGTGAGTGATATCTAGGAATATAATATATGCTATTCTTATTCTATTTATTGACTTGTACACAAATAGGGTTGCCACATTTTTACAAATTACTTACCGGCCGGCGGGGGGCTGGACCAAAAAGGGGCGGACCGTGAAGTAAAAGGGGCGGGCAGTGACGTAAAAGGGGCGGGCCGTGAGTGGACCATGATGCAAAAAGGGGCGGAGCCACTGCAGCGATCTGCTGAAGACGCGAAAAAGGTATGTTTTTTTTTTGGGATTTCAGGCAAGGCAAGGGCCTTTTTAAGGGGTATTACAAATTTACCGGCAGCTACATTGCCGGTAAATTTGTAATACCGGCCCCGGCCTTGGCTGGTGTTTTACCGGCTAGGCCGGTAAAATACCGGCTGGGTGGCAACCCTATACACAAAGGAACATTTTACTGCCTGTGTGTCATGTACTGGGAACTTTGGCCACAGGCAAATTCCTTGTCTCCTGTGTTACTTTATGTATCAGAAAGTAGTATTTTTACCATTCAATGTATGGGAATGAAGTCTGCTATAACTCTACTGCATAGGGTAAAAAGATTCTGCATCCCAGTAACCTGTAGCAGCCCCTGTAATTGTCACTGAAGTAATCAAAGCATAAATTGCAGATTTGTTTACCTTCACCCACCTGTAATCTGGCAACCAAATAAAGAATTAAATGTGAATTCCTGATCTCACTAGGCTTTTCAGCAATTGATTGCACTGGTATAATGACATTTTTTTAAACCCCTGTTAGTGGTTTCTTTATAAAGATTAATGGTTGGGGCAGACAGATTCGGGGAGATTGTCACCTGGCGACTAATCGCTTTTCTGCAGTGCAACAATCTGCTTGAATAAAGAATCGCCTGCTCTAATTCACTTGCGGCGCTTCAATTTCCAAAGTTGCCTCACGAGGAAGTACTGGGAGATTGTCGCCCTGCAGAAGAGGCGATTAGACGCCAGGCGACTAAATCTCCCCGAATCTGCCCCAACCCTAAAAGGTTGCTACACATAACCTGCATACTTTTAATTTGTGGCAAAAGCCTGCTCTTTGAAAACAAACAATTTTTTAAAGTAGTCATGCAGCAGGCCAGGGCAACCGATTGTAAAAACTGCATGACAATAGGAACAAACTGATAAGGATGGTAGAAAGTGGGCAAATCTTAGGGGCAGAAATTAGAATTTACCACAGTAAAATTCATTCACTTTCTATTCATTCCTAGTGGATTTTTAAAAGCCTGTTTAACAAATGGTGAAATCCATTGATAAATACAATTCTAAAAATCTCATAGGAATGACTAGAACATGGGAAAGTTTTCCTTTGGTGCATTCTAATTTCACATTTTTATAAATATGCCCCTTGGTGTCCAGATAACCCTTGGTTTCTGTGGCGTACAGATTCATAGCTGTTTACCAAAACTTGGGTATTTACATAAAAATTATATATTTACATAAAACATTAATTGTATATATCATTTTTTTATTTCCATTTTAGTTCAGAAGTCCTCCAAAGTTCCTTTGCAGAATTGCATTGAAAACATAATTGTATAATTCTACCCAGTTTTATAAGCTCTTTGCTGAAACATAGCTATCCATGCATCCTATATTACAGTAATAACAGCCTCTTTTTATTTTATATTTAGATGTTAAATATTATACACGGTTATGGGACCTGTTATCCGGAATCATCGGGACCTGGGGCTTTCCGGATGATTGGTCTTTCCGTAATTTGGATCTTCATACCTTAAGATTGCTAGAAAATCATGTAAACATTAAATAAACCCAATAGGCTGGTTTTACTTCCAATAAGGATTAATTAGATCTTAGTTGGGATCAAGTACAAGCTACTTGTTTTATTTACAGAGAAAAAGGAAACCATTTTTAAAATTTTGTACTATTTGATTTTAATGGAATCTATGAGAGATGGCCTTTCCGTAATTCGGAACTTTCTGGATAACGGGTTTTTGGATAACGGATCCCATACCTGCTGTAGTATATTCCGGACAACAATGGCCGATAATTTTTTATCTAATATATAATACGGGGTGTTTTTACCTTTTTCTCAGGGGACCAAAACACAAGGTGGAAGGTTAGTTTTGTGACTTTAAAATTGGTTTAATTTGTCTCCTTTTCTATTGTTTATTGAAACCCATACTTTGAGGTCTCTCTATGGTACATACACAGATATACCTAGATAACAGAAGGGTGGGCTGTGACAATATCATCAAATGGTTTCCCTTGGATCTGCCATACTTTGCCTGTTAAATGAAAAATTTGACCAAATAAAGTCTCCTGCACAAAAGATTTGGACAAATAGTGAACCGAATCAAAATATTCAGATCTGAGCTCTATTAAAAACATTACATTAGATGGGAAAAAAGTTTTCTTTGCAGTAATATAGAGCTTTTTAAGTCACATTATGTAAAGATTCAGATTGGGCTGGGATGAATCTGTATCCTGCAAAAAGTGTGCAAATTCTACCAAAGTTTTGTTGTTTTTAATAAACCATAATTTTATTGTAGGCTGAAATAAAGGGATTTTAGAAGCACCTGCAAATAGTTAAAGCAGTATTAACCCTTGATTTGTACCACTTTTGAAAACATAATTTAAAGGTTGTAATTGGTAAGATTTTGAGCTTTTGTAAGCAGCCTATAGATTGTAATACACTGTATCCAAGTACAATGCCTTAAACACAACCCGAAGGTCTAAAATGTTACTATACCTATATTTTTATTTCTTTTATTGTGTTTTTATCATGAAAACATTAAGGTTTCATTATTTTTGTCCTTATATTGCATCGGCTTAGTTTGACATTTTTGGTGGCAATATCGTTCATTCTGAATAGTCAGATGTTTTGATTTGCCCTGATTTGCCTCCCTATGGTAAAGAATATTGGCAGGACTGATTTATCCCTGTAGTATCTCAGGACTATTGCAACCAGTCCACCCAGAGTGCTGTACACGTTCAATTAGTCAAAATCAGTCCAACCTCACACAAGTTGTGCGTGGTTAGCCACCAATAGTATTGAATAAGCTGCAGGGGGAGATATCTTATAGGTTAAATAGGTTAAAATTTATAGTATTTATTCTCATAGATTTTCTTGGAACTAATGACTTGCCTATGGCAATGGCCCTATTCATTAATAAGTGGGGCCCCCATCCAAATGTTATAGTTCAAAGGGGAGCAGAATTGTAAAAACCATAGTAACATGTATACTTGTGCAAAGCAACACTTCCAAATGAAGCAAAACATTTGGAAGTGTTGCTGTGCCTTTTAAGAGATGGTTGAAAGTTAATAAAAATGTTTTTTTACTGTGTGCTATATGACAAATACTGGTGGCAGTCTTATGAGAAAAAAAATAAAGGCAAGTGTATTCCTGCATTAATTTTCATAATATTTTGTTTATAGGAGCCTTTTGACAAATAATGCCAGCAGAACGCAAGAAACCAGCAGGCATGGAAGAAAAGGAATCTCCATCTAGCCCAAGGGACAAAGAATGTGCTGAGAAGAAAGCCACAAGCAGCAAAGATAGGGTTAAGGATGAGACAAAAGCAGGCACCAAAAGAGATCAATCAAAGGCTTCTGAGGAAAAAAAGAAGCGAACTGATGAGGACAAGCAGAGAAAAGAAGACAGGGAGTGTAAAACAAAAGAGGATGATCAAGTGAAAGCAGATGATGAGCAGATGAATGTTGATGGAAAAAATCAAGATGATGAAATGAAGAAGAAACAGGAAGAAGAGGAGGCTAATCAGAGAGAAGCTGCTGCATTACAAATCAAGTAATTATAACTAAAAAGGAACAGCATATGTTTATATCCATATATTACACAAAAGCCAAAATCATCCTCTATAAAATATAGTATATTCTGATTTATGTAGACCTGCTGTGTTCAGCCAGAATCATTATATAGTATTTTGTTGCCTTTTTTAATTAACGTTTGCTGCATACAATAAATGTTTCAAATTAACATTCATGTATATTCTTACATATAAGTTAGTTTGTTTTTTTAATTTTATATACTAAGAGTGTGTAGAACCTTTGCTATGCAACATGGTTATATTTATACAGTAATTTAAAATGATTGCCGTACAGTTTTTCACAAACAAAGTTCAGAGAAGGGAGTGGGCCTGGGTTGGCCCTGAGGAAACCTAAAATACTTCTATATACAATGCTAGGTCTAAGAGCAATGATGCAAACCTGCTCTGTATGTAGATCATCGGAAACAATCAGGTATTGCAGTGTATCTCCTCTTACCAGATTATGATCTCTCAAAGTAAACTTTCCATAATCATACTATCTGTAAATAAAATATTTACTCTCTGGTGTCCCCTAGTGGATTTTTTGGGAATGATTGAAAGCCTTGCCTTAGCAATTGAACCTAGCATTTTGGTTTTAATTTATTGCATTTTTAGGAAAGCAAAAGGTTGCAGGATGTCTATGAATAGTTTCATATCGTCACATGGCTGTTCGTAGTAGTAGTTTGGATTAGTAGTTCAAAGAGCATATTTATTTTAGTGCTTTTATTTTGTGCTTTTCTTGCACTGAGTAAAAAATTGTCATCAAGAAAGTTTGAAATGGGGGGCTTTATATGCACCATTAGATATGCAGCATGTCAAAAGGCTGTAATTAGCTTTTTATGAGTTCCCTGTAATATCAAGATTTGGGAAGATTTGAGAAATGTATTTTTGTATGATAAATGGACCTGTAACAACAATTTAATGTTTCATATATGTTTCAGATTTATTAATAGTGACATCCTTTTCTGGTGCTTTTTATTAGAGAGAAGGATGAAGCAAATCAGTTACACCAAGAAGCTTGGGAACGGCACCACACAAGGAAGGAACTCCGCAGTAAAAATCAGAATGCCCCTGAGAACCGACCTGAGGAGAGTTTCTTCAGCAGGCTGGACTCTAGTTTGAAGAAGAACACTGCTTTTGTGAAGAAACTCAAGACCATTACTGAACAGCAAAGAGATTCATTGTCCCATGACTTCAATAGTCTCAACCTCAGCAAGTACATAGCTGAGGCTGCTGCCTCCATTGTAGAGGCCAAGTTAAAAATATCTGATGTTAACTGTGCTGTTCATTTGTGTTCTCTTTTTCACCAGCGATATGCTGACTTCGCTCAGTCACTTCTTCAAGTATGGAAGAAGCATTTTGAAGCCCGCAAGGAGGAAAAGACTCCTAATATTTCTAAGTTGAGAACAGACTTGCGCTTTATTGCAGAGCTTACTATCATTGGAATCTTTACTGATAAAGAGGGCCTTTCTCTTAATTATGAGCAACTTAAGAACATAATCAATGCTGATCGTGAATCCCACATGCATGTTTCAGTGGTAATCAGTTTCTGTCGGCATTGCGGAGATGATATTGCAGGCCTAGTGTCCAGAAAAGTGAAGTGTGCATCTGAAAAATACAATCTTAATTTTCCTCCTAGTGAGATTATCAACCCAGAGAAACAACAGCCTTTCCAGAATTTGATGAAAGAGTACTTCACATCTCTGACAAAACACTTGAAGAGGGACCACAGAGAGTTACAAAATATAGAGCGTCAGAACAGGTGTGCAAAAATCAATCCCAGCTGATTTTAGATCACAGATATGTCATAATCTGTATCTAGCCTGCATCATATACAAAAATGTGCTTATCGAATTGGATATGTGATTGAAAACAATAATGGAGTGATTTTTGAGGATATTCTATATTTTTTTTTTGTAGCCAGGGAAACTACTATTCACACTGATTCAATGGTTTCTCTAATCTTTTTCACTTTAGAAACTGAGGCATGTATGCAGATAATCTACACAAAGCGTGTTTTACATATATTTTGTATGTTCCTTTTGAATATCTTATTTTTGTAGTGCTTTCTGCATACATTTAAAATAGGCAAGCCCAAAGTCAGTTCCAGATTGTTTCTAAGGGTGACTGCTTAAAACACATCCATTTTTGGATTTCAGATTTTAAAAAAAGTGTAAATACCGGATGTTCCTATGCAATGCATAACTTTTATTGAGATAATAGAGTATTTGTTAATGCAGCTTCACTTTTTTATTTTTTTAATTATTATACAGGCGCATTCTTCACACTAAAGGGGAACTAAGCGAAGACAGGCACAAGCAATATGAGGAGTTTGCAACATCTTACCAAAAGCTTTTAGCGAGCTGTCAATCACTTGCAGATCTACTGGATGAAAATATGCCAGAACTTCCTCAGGACAAACCTGCACCAGAGGGTAGATGATCTTATTTTATTATTATTATTTTTTTTTTTGTAGTCCTTTGTTTTTACATAACAGAATACACATTTTTTTTAACTTTACAACAAGAAATAAATGAAAGAGAATGCAAAGAGAAAGCAAAAAGGGAAGGAATGAGATGCACCATGGCTTAAGAAGTTAAAGACAGAGAGGTTTAGCGAGCACTCTGTGGACCTTTCTTATAGTTTTCGGGTCAGTTATTTAGCTGTTCTTATTCTTTATTTACATTATGCTATATTATTGAGAGCATTTTTAGAGAATGCTCGATAATTTACATGTTTCAGTGATGTCCACAGATTACAAATTAAAGCAGCATTAGAGAAAGAAAAACTTAAAAAGAAATGCTTAATTTGACATGTCTAGCACACCATTTGGTACAGTTTCTTTCTGCAATTAGTGCTGAAAAACACACTAACTTCCAGTCATACATCAACATGTTGGCACTTTCCTTGCAACTTTATCCATCCTTGTACTGGAGGCAAACCAATAAAGTATATGTATGGCCAGAGCCGGACCAAGTCAATACCACTTGGCCCGATGCCCCACCTGCCGCCCCATTAACTGACAATGCAGGTGCTAACCCAGACACACCCCCTTCCCTGACTTGTTTTGCCGCTGCCTGAGCTACCCAAATTCCGCCTCGCTGGCTATTAACTGTTTCATTTCTTCACTGTCCCACAATCTGCATCCCTCTCCTAATGAGCCATAGGCAGGTGCCCACCATGCCTTTCTCCTAGTTCTGGCACTGGGTATACCCTTATTCTACCCAGGACCTGATATTTTTTAAAGGAAAGGTGAATGTTTTTCTTTTTCTATCTGTAAATTTGCTCTAAACAGCCCCCCAGATTAATGTACCTTAGTCCCTGCTGCAAGTCTGCTCTGGTTTCTGTGTTATCAGCAGCTTGTTTCCCCTTCTTCCTGGTGCAGAGTGAAGCCCCGCCCCTTAGTTTACTGAGCAGTCCATTTGCTGCTGTTACACAATAGAGAGGAAGAGGGAGCCAGTGTCTGCATTAGTAAGCTAGTTTCCCCAAGCATCACTAAAATTTCTTGCATAAGGCTCTGAACATTCACTGTAATGAACAACTCCCAGAACAGGCTGCCATTCTGATTCTAAATAAAATCCCCACTTGCCATTCTAACTGATAATAAATCAGTTCCCCCAGGCCCATCAACAATCACTTGCGCAACCACCATAGTTAATCTATGCCAGTATGCAGAAATGGAAAAAGAAAAAATCAAATAGCTTTGTACATAAATTGATCAGTAAATGAGACAAAGGGACACATGAATGAGTTAATCAAACTCGTGTAAAAAATCCACTTTATTCTTTACATAACCAGACAGAAGATCAGGCATAGCAATCAATAGCATTATAAAATTTGTTCTAAATTGAGAAAGGGCTGTTACTTTACCTACAGTACATCAGCAGTGTCAGAGAAATATTCCTCTCAGTGCTGCTGTGATATGGAATGAACCAGAAGGAGCAGAGAGTGCATATGAGGAGGAAAAAAAAAAAAAGTTGCTGCACACACTGGTCTCTGCTCTGTCACAGCATGCAAAGGATCTCCAGGACTAGTCACAGAGATAAGGTCAGCTCAGTAAGATAAGGGACGGGGCTTCACTCTGCACCAGGAAGAAGGGGAAACAAGCTGCTGATAACACAGAAACCAGAGCAGACTTGCAGCAGGGACTAGGGTACATTAATCTGGGGGGCTGTTTAGAGCAAATTTACAGATAGAAAAAAAAAACTTTACTTGTTCTTTAAGCAACTTTGCATGAAGCTTCAATTCTTGACTGTTATACAATGCATCTGTTATAGTTGTGCTGTAAATGTGTAACTCTCATACTGGGCAACATGAGATGTCCTAACAATTCTGCAAAGTGATTAGCTTTTTCATCAATACTAATATTTGACTTCAAGCTTCAATTAAAACGGACCCATTGCATCCTGGTTTATAACTCTTGAAAGCACTAGTAATTTCCACTGAAGACTGTAATTCTACTTGATTAATAATAGAAACACTAAGACTGGTTGCACACGGGAGATTAGTCCGCAATCGACAAATCTTCGCTGCTGCGGGGTACTTATTCTCCCTGAAATGCCTTCCTACTGGCAAGAATGGGAATCACCGGTCAGATGGCATTCATGGAGCGGTGTTTTCCGAAATTGCCTGAAGTCTCCTTATGAGGCAGTTTCAGAAAACCAAGCTTGCTGACTAATCTCCCCTTGTGCCACCATCCTAAATGTGTTTTGGCAGGTAGTGTCTGCAGCCCAGATTTTGGCATCTGTGAACTGTTTGTAAATTTGCTTTGTCTCAGAAATTAACCTGCCTTATTTGCTGTAGAACATGGGCCTGGCATTGATATCTTTACACCTGGAAAGCCTGGAGATTATGACCTAGAAGGAGGCATTTGGGAAGATGAGGATGCCCGCAACTTCTATGAGAATTTGATTGATTTGAAAGCTTTTGTCCCAGCCATCCTATTTAAGGATAATGAGAAAAGTTCTCAGAGTAAGGAAACTGGCAAAGACAGTGCCAAAGGTGAGTGTTTCTGTTATATAACCCCATTTTAAAAATAAATCTTTACCTTGCAGACACAAATAAGAGTGTAGTAAGTACATTTACAGTGGTTGAAGCATTACCTCATAAGCAGCACCTTTATTAATATTGGCATAGCCTTCACATTACAAATACAAAAAAAAGGGGTTGTGGGAGCACTCCTAGGGCTAAGTAAAAAAAAGTATTAAAGTATATAGTCCCCTGTCTCATAAGTAATTCAGTATATAAGCAAATGCATGAGTTAACAAAGCCAGTGGTTTTTAGTTACAAAATTATGATCATAAAGTTGATAAGCCACCATACCACGTCAAGGTAAACCCCACATGGTGGTCCATAACTTTTTTACCTCTGATCATAGTATAAAGGTCTAGTGCCTCTCTGCATAATAGCATGAATTGAAGTACATTTCTCCTAAAGTAAATGTCTCCTGAACCTTGGTTTAGTATAAGGGCTAGATCCTCCCCTGCCACTAACTAGCGGCTTTTAAGAGAGAGATTGCCCAACGGCCAGTTTTTAAAAAATGTAAAGGCAAAGTAAAATTGAATGTATAAGTGAATATAAATGAGTATAAATTAATATTTAAAAAAAGTGTACATTTGTGTGGTTATAGGTAAGCGTAAAGGTGAAAATATAAGTTTAAGCAAAAAGAAGTCAATTAATCTAAATTAAATGGAGTAATAACCTTTATTAATATTGGCATTAGACTTCACATGAGACTGTTTCTGAAATAATAATAATGTGTGCAGAGTGCAGACTAACATATTGTGTGCCTTTAAAGGGGCTGTTCACCTTCCAAATACTTTCAGATCAAAGACTTTTTTCAATCACTTTCCATTGTTTATTTTCTTTACTGTTTTTCTAAAATCTAAGTTTAAAATTGAATATTTGTGTCTCTGGTGTTTGAGTCTGGCAGCTTAGTAATTCAGGTACAAACTCCAAACTGTTACAATTTTGCAACATTTAGTGGATACATTTCTCAGCAACATCTCTGGAGTATTAGCAACTATTGTATAAATTCTAACAGCTGCCTGTAATGAAACCCAGAGATTCTGCTCAGCAGGTAAAAATATAAGAAGTGTATCCATTAAATGTATCAATTTAGAACAGTTGTGGGGGGTCAGGACCCCCCCCCAAAGCTGCTTTAGAAGGTGAAAAATTACACATACACAAGATTAGAAAAACATTCACAAATAGAAAATAGAAAGTAATTGGAAAAAGTCTTTATTTCTGATGAGCTATCTGAAAACAACACCTTTAACCTTTGAGGAAGTGCTTAAAACATGTCCCTGTCTTATATGTACTCTATGGCAATATTAATAAACAGGTTGCTTTGAAGAATTGGAAATCCTGAGTTTTTGTGGCTCACAGAAATTGAGAGGAATTTGCACTATTGCTTTATAAGTCCCAAGACTGAATCCGTTGTTATGCCAATGGTACAGGAGAAGCTTTTTACAGTTGTGTTGTGAAGGAATTGATTCTCTGTCAGTAATAAATGGAGCATTAAGAGAGAGAGATTTTAGTGGAATTGAGTGGTTTGACCAGACCATTTCAGTAGGAGTAAAAAGGAACTATTGTAAAAATGCCAATTTATTTATATGCTTCATCTCATGAAAATAAGAAACCCCCATATCCCAATCTGTCTCTCTTCATGTGGGAGTTGAAATCAGAGTTTGATTGGCAGCACTAATAAATAATTGGTGTGTATTCAATGGGTCTAGACAATGTATTAGAGCTAACTCTTTTTTTAGAGTTAGCTTTTAATCAAAGTCAAATCTTTTTTTAAGAAAGTATTTCCATGTTATAAAACAAGCCTCCATCATATCTAAGCTTTACATTAGTTTGCATATTCTGCAAGTAGCAATAGGGAGTGGGAGCACAATGTCTACAAATGTTTGTATTTACATTTTTCTCAAATGTTCTGCTACCTAAATTCCTCATGCTTCACATCATTTGCTTTGTGTCTTCAGTACAATTTATTGATAATTTAAAGGTGAACTACCCGTTCAATGGTTAACATTTAGTAAGATGTTCAAACTGATGATCTAAGACTGTTTACAATTTGCCTTCAGTATGTCTTTGCAGTTTTGAGTGAAGATTTTTGTTCAGCATGGAATTTTTGCAGTAAGATTCAGATTTATCCTGGCAACCAGACTGCGGTTTGCTCAAGTAACTGCTTCATTGTGCTGTAACAAATAAATAAACTTTTTTTTAAATAGGACACACTGACGTGCAAAATAGAAAAACTACACCTGTGATTGCCGATTTTTTCAATATATACTATATAAGAGGTTGTTCACCTTTCATAAAACATTTAATATGATGTAGAGAGTGATATTCTTAGACCATTTGCAATTGGTTTTCATTTTCTCTTATTTGTGGTTTTTGAGTTATTTAGCTATTTATTCAGCAGCTCTCCAGTTTGCATTGTCTGCAATTTGGTTGCTAGGGTCAGAGTTACCTTAGCAACCATGCATTGATTTGAATATGAATAGGAGAGGGCCTGAATAGAAAGATGAGTAATGCAAATTAACAATAACAATATATTTGTAGCCTTACAGAGCATTTGCTTATTAGAAGGGGTCAGCAACGCCCATTTGAAAGCTGCAATTGTCTAAATAATGAAAACCAATTTGAAAACATACTAAAAGTTACCTTTAAGATGAACCATCCCTTTAACAATTATCTAACATTTTCTGAAATGTTTTATTTATTTATTTTTTAAATAAAGCTTGCTCTTAGTATTACTTTCACAATACATTGTAGTTGTAAAAGAAGACCAACATTTGTTTTGAGATAACTCCATTCATATTCAACAGATAGTAAAGAGAAAGATGTGCCCACAACAGAAGAGTTAGAGCTGGAGTTAGAGACTTTGGATATTAATGATGATGGCATGGAAATGGAAGGTGCTGAAGATGCGGAAGACCTAACAAAAAAACTTCTGGATGAACAAGGTAAAAATTTTGAAAATTCTAAAGCTGAAAAAATATAAATGCTTAGTTGGGTTGTTAAGCAGCTAATGCAAGGAAATGCCGTGATCTGCAAAATGAACTTCCGAAAATAGTAAATCAAACCCTACATTTTGTCTTCTTTTCCCTGACCAATAGAGCAAGAGGATGAAGAGGCAAGCACTGGCTCACATTTAAAACTCATTGTAGATGCTTTTATTCTGCAGCTGCCCAACTGTGTTAACCGTGATCTAATAGATAAGGTATGTTTTCATTTCCGGTATATATTTACAAGAAAGTTAACTGAAAATGATGGCATAATTTTAAGTTAGCATAAACTAAGAAGGAAATAAAAAGTACCAAAAATGGCTCCCAAAACTCAGCAAGTACAAGGGAAGGCCACCACCATGAGCCTTCAGCTAGGGGAGCGGATCCAACCATATTTTATGTAAGGCAAGTACTCAAGAAGCAATCTCGGATAAAATAGATGCTTTTTGCCTGTTGTTTTTATTAAGGAAAATCTATGGCTTTTGTTGTATGTTTAGCTAATCAGGGCAAACCGGATCTTGGAGAAAGATACATTTTAATGCAACTGAACCAATTCTGTGAACACACTATAGTTTTTAATTTAAAAACGTAACTAGTACAGGGACTGTAAAATCTGTACAAACCCTAGTTTGCAGAAATATTAAAGGGGTTGTTCACCTTCCAAACACTTTTTTTCTGTTCAGTGGTTTTCAGATTGTTCTCCATAAATAAAGACTTTTTTCAATTACTTTCCATTATTCATTTTTTACTGTTTTTCCAAAATCTAAGTTTAAAGTTGAATGTTGGTGTCTGTGGTGTTTGAGTCTGGCAGCTCAGTAATTCAGGTGCAGACTCTAAACTGTTACAATTTTGCAACATTTATTTGATACATTTACCAGCAACATCTCTTGAGTATTGGCAACTTTTGTATCAATTCTAACAGCTGCCTGTAATGAAACCCAGAGATTCTGCTCAGCAGGGACAAAGATAAGAAATGTATCCATTAAATGTATCAGTTTAGAACAGTTGGGGGGGGTCGGCGACCCCCCCTCCCAGAGCTGCTTTAGAAGGTGAAAAATGACATTTTACACTTCAATATTAGAAAAACGACAGTAATTGGGAAAAAGTCATTATTTATGGTGATCTATCTGAAAACAACTAGTTGTTTGAAGGTGGACAACCCCTTATCCCAGCAATTACATTCAATAACAATAAACTGTTACATTCAAGCATTATGGGTACTGTCATTTTCTTATTATATCAATTTGGGCTAAGCTTGGTGTAAGAGTGGGAAAAGGAAGAGCAAATAGTAGTCATCTTATGTTGTTGTCTCTGTGATTATGTTACTTATTATTATTATCTCTGCTAGATGAGAGTGACCGTGGTAAATCAACCTTGTGATGGGTTCCTGTAGAGCCTCCAAGGGGTCCAAACTTTATAAAACATTTTCTCTGAGTCATTTTTCTAGCTGGTCCACTTTTCTAGTACCAAGACATTATCCATTTTTACTTTAACCAACTGAAAGTCTAAAATTGGAGATTCAGAAATCCAGAACCAAATAGCTTTGGGGCATTCCCACCATGTATTCATGAAAGTTCCTTGTTCGCCACAGTTCCAGAAACATAAAGGAGAACATGAGGGATACCATTTCACCAGTCAAGTGGGTATTAAGTACCACTGGTGTTAATAATGTTGCATCATTGGTCTTCCTCCATGCATATTATTAACGTTTTTTTTCCCCACAGCTGAACAAATCTCAATTATTTTAGAGAAGTCAGATGGTTTAACTGGTTGTATATAATTGAGATTGCTCGCTGTTGGGGAAGAACTTGTATGGAGTGGAGCAGTTTCACCCTGTTTAGTAAATAAATTCAGAAACCAAAAATAATGCCATCTTCAATGTCTTTATTGGCAGGCTGCGATGGATTTTTGCATGAACATGAATACAAAAGCTAATAGGAGGAAATTGGTCAGAGCACTTTTCATTGTTCCCAGACAGAGGTACTATAAACTGAACCTACTATAGTATGTACTAATGATATATCATGTTTTAAGTATATATGTGTGTGTTTCTCAAAGAAAGTTTGATGCAGGCACACTAGTATGCTGCTGGACTTTGAAGTGTGGAGGAAACTGGATACTATCCAAAGGAAAAACAAACAAAAAAAACACAGACTGAACATAAAAAAAAATTAGATGGTCGAATTTCGAAATTTTTTTCACTTCGAAATTCCACCATTAGTAAATCTGCCCCGATATGTGAAAATACCTTTCCATGGAATGGCATTTAAATTGCTTTATCCCAACCATGTGCACTTTTGTCAGCGTTTAGAAATGCTCACTGCTGCATTTGCTACATTACTGCACCAGCAAGGATACTGCAGATACAATGCTGTTCAATGTATTTCTAGTGGTTTGTTGCCTGCCAGTAAATATAATTTTGCGCCTGTTACAAAATGCCATCTGTGCCATTGCTTTCTTAGCTAATATAGGTTGTCTGGGAGTAGTGTAGGTTGCAAGGGCAGTATTACTTGAAAATACCCTTCTTACATGTTGGGCAGCTATTTTTTTTTTTTAATCTAAGGTGAAGCAAACTGCTCCTCTGAGGTTACAGATTCTCTTCTACCATCAAATTACATTCCAAATATATTTGAACACTAAATAAAGCCAATAGGATTTTTTTCCTTAATTATGTATTAATTATATCTTAGCTGGGATCAAGTTTAAGATGCAGGATCTGAGGTTTTCCGAATAAGGAGTCTGTACGTTATTCTTCTCTTTCAGACTGGATCTTCTCCCATTCTATGCCAGACTAGTGGCCACCTTGCACCCTTGCATGTCTGATGTTGCAGAAGACCTTTGTTCCATGTTAAAAGGGGATTTTCGTTTCCATGTAAGGCTTGTCTGTACTTCAAACAGTGTTTTTTTTAAAGTAAAATTCCTTACAGATACCTTTTTTTGGCCTAACTCTATGAAGGGCCACCCAAGCTCTTTCCAATGTGCTTCCTTGGCCGGACAGCCTTTGACACTACCATTTTTAGTCTCGTGACCACCTTGCTGCCTACTGTGAGATGAATCCAAATCACTTGATATTGCTATATGAGTCAGAAAACACTTTCCAGGAAAAACAAAGCAAGAAGAAAATAACTGTACATATGTATACAAA
>CM044436.1:59875360-59938941 GCA_024363595.1 Xenopus borealis | reverse complement strand
AAAAGAATAAGAAATCAGGAAGGGGGCAAATAGTTTTTCACACCACTGTATAGATAGGTAAACAAACTGTTGTGTAGTCATTCAAGGACAACATCAAGTTCTGAAGAATTCCATTGTTCACTACATATCTTATCTTTTATCTGCTGTGTGTCCTGTGCCTTTTCTCCCTTTTCAACTTGGCTACAAAGCAACTTGGTTATCTAAATTATAGTTGTGATTCTGAAACAAACACACAAGGTGTACCTGTGCAGTACAACAGTACATTGTATTTTCATTACATCAAAATAAAAAAAATGCTGTTGCTGTTCCGTTAATGTACATTTCTCTGGGATATCACTCCAAATTGCAGTACAGCAGTAAAGAGTGTTTGAAGTTTATCAGAGCACAAGTCACATGACTTGGGGCAGCTGGGAAATTCACAAAATGTCTAGCCCCATGTCAGATTTCAAAATGAAATATATAAAAATCTGTTTGCTCTTTTGAGACATGGATTTCAATGCAGAATTCTGCTGGAGCAGCACTATTAACAGATGCATTTTGAAAAATAAATTTTTCCCATGACAGTATCCCTTTAAGTACCTGTTTGTTAAGTGATTTTCTCAAAATCTTAGATCCACTGATCATAAACAGAAACCCTGGTCAGTTCTCAACCCTTAGATGCAGGCCCAGCCTGGCAGTGTGTGGATTCTGCCATATGCCAGAGGGGCTGATGTAAAATGCCATAGATTTATTGAGCTAGTGTGAGGCTATTTGGGCCTCTATGTACTTGAAATGGCAGAAATTTTGAATCCCAGTCTGGATACAAAGCACTGCATTTCTACATACCTAGCAAGGTGTAGCATTCTCTATGGTGGATTTTAGAAATACCACCGAGGTCAACTTGCGTGTGAAGTGTAATGGCATTCGGTGGCAAAACAATCTAAATTCAGGTGGTTGAATGCACATCCAATCACCTATATTTAGATTGTTTTGCCATTACATTTTACATGTAAGTAAAGTTGACCAGATTTCAGACTTTGGCCTTTAATCATTACAATCGAATACAATATATTTACTTACTTCTCTTCCTTACACTAAAGTTTCAGCTGTTGGAGTGCCAAGATACATTTTTATACTAAACATAAAATCATATAAAATTCTTGGTTCTTTACCAATGATTTATAACGAGATACATTTTTATACTAAACATAAAATCATATAAAATTCTTAATTTTTTAACAATGATTTATATATATAACAATTTTAATATTGTGTATCAACTTATACATTCTTAGCTGATATATTATTGTAATGAATTTAGTCAAGGTAGTGTTAAGTTAATGTTTTTAAGGTGTGGTAAGCTGGCCAGTTACATTTGTAAAAGGATGATATTAATAGTTATTAATAAGTAAGTATTAGAGAATACTAATTTTAATAAATTTTTGTTCACATTAATCACAACTGTATGCAATAGGATACATTTCACAACAACTTAGTGTCTGTTCATGATTCTAAGTTTCATATTTGCTGCAAATTGAAGTTGAAAATATCAGTGGAATCTTGGAATTAACCAGGCATTACCAGTGAAAATAAAACTGAATTCAGTATGTTGTGTTAACCCACACTCCCATCATGAACTAGGGGTAGGCAGTTGAGTCCCCTTTCTAGGGTGCAGCTGTTTCAGAATTAAAGGGGCACTCCAATCCCAGAAGATATGTATTTTGCTGTATAACCAGATGCTTATTATTTGAGAGATTGCCACATTGCATTAGATGCCACAACCCTTTTATCCTGTTTTAGCACCCATGCATTTTATTACGTGTACATTTTTAACCACAAATGTATTCTTTAAAACACTTTCTTCTGATACCCCCTCCCCAAAATCACTGATTGTTTAATGCCTGGTATCCAATCAGTGGAAACCAAGAAACCTGTGGAAATTACTCCACAGAATATGGGTGAGGTTTTTTATAGTGATTTAAAATATCCTTGGAGTTTCCCAAAGCAAAGCCTACCATTCAAAACTAATTAAATTATACAGGAGAATAGTTTCATATTCCATACTCAACATATGAAGAACCATTGACAAATAATATTTGAAGCATAATATGTTAAACACTCAGGGATATAGTTATATTGCAATATACCAAACATCACCATTATAACACCATTCTGTTTTCCAAAGGTCTCATGAATGATAAGGAATCAAAACATTCAATGACAGAAGGAGATCTGGTATATGAAGATGATGATGAGGAAGAAGAGGGTGGGGCAGAGACAGAGGAGCAGTCTGGCAATGAAAGTGAAATGAATGAACAAGAAGAAGTGAGTGAATTGATAATTTTATGATAAGCGATTAACTAGAAAACAAATTTGTGAGAGAATATTTTCTCCTTTACTTTATTTGTTTTAACTTGGACAACGTTTATAATGTAGACATACACAGGTAACATTCTTAGAGCAATACAAAGCATATTTCAAGTCTTAAAAAAGTAAGCAGAGTTATGTATCCGACTGATACACCCTTTTATATGTAGTTCACCAGAAAGGATTGTGATTTGTTTTTAGTAATTCCCATAAGTAGCACATTTATTCAAAAGTGAAGAGACAAAGAGTGGGTTTTGGTGGGCAGAGCCAAGTGGCATCCACTGTCCCACATGTTCCATCCCTTCAGTTGCTACCTGGAAAAAAAGACCAGAACAGACTAGAAAATGACTGGGAAAAAAAGTAATGAGTTTTTAAAAATGGGCATATTGGAAACAAGGGAGAGAAACATTAGGAATATGTTAAATGGAGAGGAAGGAGAGTAATATAGGACATTTTTTAACTGCTGGTAGAGGATGCTGTGTTCTCCCTGAGAGCATTTGTGAAAATGCTAGGTCATTCCATAGCTGTAAATCTCTTGCAGACCATCCTTACATACAATTACTGCATAGACATTGGGACCTACCGCAAAATAGGAAATGTTTTTTTAAGATCCTAGTTTTAATTACTAGTTGAGAGGGAGAGCAAGAGGGACATATACATTTGTCAACTGGCGTCATATAGAAGTACTCCCTACACTAAAAAAATAGTTTTTGCATAGAACATTTTGGCCAGTATGTGCGAAGTACTCTGCTGAATTAAAGTTGCACTTTAATTCTTGTGTTATAAAACTATAATGATTTTCTTTTTCAAATGTAGGATGCTTCTGAAAATGAGGAGGATGAAAGAGAGGAGGAGGAAGAAGAGAATACAGACTATATGACTGACTCAAACAAAGAAAATGAGACAGATGAAGAAAACAATGTATAAATTTGTTATGATTGTATTTCCAGATAATGTTAGACTTTCTTAATGTTTATAATATATTATTATATTATATGCATTATCATTATTTACTCTTGTATACTTTATTTACTTTCAAGTTTGCAGAATACTAATAATTTAAAAAGCTCCTCTATATCTTCCTGCTGACATTATGCGCCCTTAAGGTCTTGTATTTTTACAGGAGGTGATGATGAAAGGAGGTGGAATTAAACATGTACCCTGTGCTGAAGATGAAGACTTTATTCAAGCCCTTGATAAGATGATGCTAGAAAATCTTCAGGTATTTGATATGCTGTTCAATATTTTCCTTCATTGCAAAATGTCTTTCAATGAAAAATTTTGATTAGCATAAGTATATTGGGGATGGGATTTGTCTTTTTTTTTTTTTGCTCCCATACTATTTCTCACTGTATAAGTAAGGAGAACAGTTTATCTTGTTCACCTCTGATGTTGTGATGTATTTGAGTCCAAAACAAGGTAGTTGAAGTCTATAAAACAAGAAAGTGATATCAGCAGTGTTCAAACTCTAATTGAGAAATTGAAAATTAGGGGTTCTGTTGAAACCAAACCATAGTCAGGTAGACCAACTAAAATTTCAGCCACAACTGCCAGAAAAATTGTTCGGGATGTAAGGAAAAACCCACAAATAACTTCAGGTGAAATACAAAAAATACTGGAGGAAAACTTGCACTCATCAGCCTGGAAGCTGCGCATGGGATGTATTTGAACATTCCAACATAATGATCCAAAACACAAGGCCAAGTCGACCTGTCATTGGCTACCGCAAAATTAAGTGAAGGTTCTGGAGTGGCCATCTCAGTCTCCAGACCTAAATATAATTGAGCCACTCTGGGGAGACCTCAAACGTGCAGTTGATGCAAGACAGCCCAAGAATTTACAGGAACTGGAGGCTTTTGCCAGGAAGAATGAGCAGCTTTACCATCTGAGAAGATAAAGAGCCTCATCCACAATTACCACAAAAGACTTCAAGCTGTCATCAATGTAAAAGGGGGCACTACACGGTATTAAGAACTGGGGTATGTAAACTTTTGATCGGGGTCATTTGGGTAGTTTGTGTAGTGATTATGATTTAAAAAGAGTAAACACAGTTGTTTGACAATAAATAGCTTCAGTCAACCACTAACCATTTTTTTGTTATCATTCATATTCTCTCAACAATGTTTAAGAAATCATAAATTCTGCCAGGGTATGTAAACTTATGATCACAACTGTACTCCTTTGAAATAAGTATATGTTCAATTAAACTTTTATTGTCTTGAATATATCTCTACTTTGAGGATGTTTCATCTGTGCAGTGCCATTGGCTATATTGTACTAATGCTAAACTAACTATAAAAGTTATTTAATTTCTATAAACAGAAAGAATTGCACAAGAATTTTAGCCTGAGGCATGCTTGGTCTTGCTTTACTTGGAACACTGCCTAATGTATACTTCTTCCTCTGTACCTGGAGAACATGATACTAGTCTTTAAGGGATCCTGTCATGGGGAAAAAAAATTTTTTCAAAATGTATCAGTTAATAGTGCTGTTCCAGAAGAATTCTGCATTGAAATCCATTTCTCAAAAGAGCAAACATATTTTTTTATATTTCATTTTGAAATCTGACATGTGGCTAGACATATTGCCAATTTCCCAGCTGCCCCAAGTCATGTGACTTGTGCTCTGATAAACTTCAATCACTCTTTACTGCTGTACTGCAAGCTGGAGTGATATCACCCCCTCCCTTTCCCCCACCCAGCAGCCTAACAAAAGAACAATGGGAAGGTAAACAGATAACAGCTCCCTAACACAAGATAACAGCTGCCTGGTAGATCTAAGAACAGCACTCAATAGTAAAACCCATGTCCCACTGCGTACTATTCAGTTACATTGAGAAGGAAAAACAACAGCCTGCCAGAAAGCAGTTCCCCCCTGAAGTGCTGGCACAAGTCACATGACTGGGGCAGCTGGGAAATTGACAAAATGGCTACCCCCATGTCAGATTTCAAAACTGAATATAAAAAAAATTGTTTGTTCTTTTGAGAAATGGATTTCAGTGCAGAAGTCTACTGGAGCAGCACTATTAAATGATGCATTTAAAAAAAAAACTTGTTTTCCCATGACAGTTTCCCTTTAGCTCTGGGACCAGTATCCTTTTTCTACTAATTCCATTCTCAGCACAGTTCATTGTTAGGCCAGGATAATGATGGCAAAAAGTACAAATACTGACTTCAGGAAATGCATGGTCTGAAAATTGAAAATGCTGTATATAGATATGTAAAGACAATTAATGGACTGAACTGTGATTATTGAAAACAACGTGCAAACTTGTATAGTGTAATGCATTTTTGGGACAAAAATACTTATGGAAACATTAATGGCACTTGCTCTGTTACACCACAGTTTTGAATGATGTTTATTTTTTTTTTCTTTTATATATTTCTATTTAGTACTTTTCCTATTCATAATCTTGTCTTTAAAGGACCAGTAACACCATGAATTGAAATGGTTTTAAAATAATGCCAATACAATGCACTGGTGCTCTGCTTTGGTAAAACAGGTCTGCTTGCTTTAGAAACACTACTATAGTTCATATAAACAAGCTGCTGTGGAGCAATAGGGGGAAATTGAAAAAAAAAAAGGCTATACGGTACAAGTTAAATTGTGGATAACTGATATCACCATTCTGTTATCTTATCTGCTAGCTGCTATGTTACCTGGGCCTTTTCTCCTTTGAATGGCTGCCTCCATTGCTACACCGCAGCTTATTTGTCTAAACAATAGTAGTGTTTCTGAAACAAACCCAACAGTTTTACCAGTGCAGGGCAACACATTTTTATTACATTAAAACACTTTTGCATTGATGTCTACAAGAAAAACTTAATGCTATATTTTATGCTTTTTGTAACCATACAACATTATGATACTGTTATAAGTATTAATGTGCTGGCGATTTCCTTTAGTTCTAATATGGATTTTGTTTAGTTTTAGGGACAGTACACTGCTGTGTATTATGAATCGATATCTTATGCATCCAAACAAATATAATTACATTTTGCATCACTAGTTAGCTTGGTGTTTTGTTCTTGCTTTATCCATGTACAGTGGGCATTGAACCTGAGGGTATGAAAACAAACCAGCTCAACTGCCTTTTGTAGGCCCCCTTCTGTTTCTAATGATTGATATCATAGCTGAAGTGGCAGAGACTTGTGCTGGCATTTGTTCAGATTTAAGATAGCAAAATTCTGCTTTTGTGTACTGTCACAAAGAGTGTTGTTGTAAAACTATGGTTTTAATTGCAGTTGCTGAGCAGCACCAACAATACAGGCTTTGTGCAGGTGTTCACCTGTGGCGTATCCCTTCTTGTAACTGTGAAAGTTTGCTAAATACTTGCAATGTTAGTGTGCTCCTCGTTGATTCAGTTGTAACTTGTAAGCTTCCCAAAGGCCACATGCCATATATTATTTGTCATCTTAATGCCCAGAACCTCTCTTTCTCATAGCAGCGATATCATTTTATGTCAAATTGTTGAGTCTTTAAAGCTTGAGAAGACCAGTACATAATGGTTTTTGTATGTTAAGAAACGGCAGCGTCGTCTGGATCACTGCACTTTTCTTTTACATGCTTGTTTTCTTTTTCTGAAAGGTTTACAAAGTGCATTAAGATATATAAGGAGGCAGCCCTGCATTTCTTCATAAGACATGATGGTAAATGTATTTGGAAATAGTACAGGTATGGATCCGATATCCGGAAACCCATTATCTAGAAAGCTCCAAATTACAGGATGGACATCTCCCATAGACTCCATTTTAACCAAATATTCCAAATTTTTAAAAATGATTTCCTTTTTCTCTATAATAATAATAATAATAATACAGTACCTTGTACTTGATACAGACTAAAATATAATTAAACCTTATTGGAAGCAAAGCCAGCCTATTGGGTTTATTTAATGTTTACATGATTTTCTAGTAGATTTAAGGTAGGACGATCCAAATTACGGAAAGATGTATTATCTGCAAACGCGTGTTCCCAAGCATTCTGGTTAACAGGTCCCATATCTTTACTTCAAAAAAGTTTTATGCTTTAGTACACTAGAATTCATTTGGAAGTGGTGTATCTGATGAATGGAAATCCCACCAGCAGCTCTGATTCAGCCTCTTTATGTTGGTGCCTCTTGATAATCCATTCTGCCATATATGGATATGGTGTGTGTTGGAGGTATTAGGCTGTCTTTTCTGGCAATTTTCTGTTTGCCATGTAGTTGTGGAAAAATTATACACTAATTCATTAAATGGCAAATCGTGAAAAGAAAAGTATGTTGCCTCAGGCATATGGGGAGCCATAAAAATCTACTTGCCAGTTGATGAACACTAGTTTTTATTTATAGGGTGCATTGATTATCTGCATACTTGTGTTGTTTAGTATGAGTGCCTGACCTGCTACTTCCTCTGATTAGGAAATGTAAAATCTCCCTTCAAAGTGTTAAGTGGTTGTTCACATTCCAAATGCTTTTTCAGTTCAGTTGTTTTCAGGTTGTTCTCCAGTAATATAGACTTTTTCCCTTTCTTTTCCATTTTTTACCGTTTTTACAAATTAAGTTTAATATCCCTGTCTCTTGTGTTTGAGTCTGGCAGCTCAGTAATTCAGGTGCATATTCTGAGGTGTTGCAATCTGTTACATTAGTTGATACATTTCTCAGCAGTATCTGTGGAGTATTAGCAACTACTGTATCAATTCTAACAGCTGCCTTTAATCAAACTCGGGGATTCTGCTTAGCAGGGACAAAGATAAGAAATGTATCAGTTTAGAACAGCAGTCCCCAACCTCTTTTGCTCCAGGGACCGGTATAAATCCAGAAATGTTTTGTAAGGTCCGGGGGGGCGTCAACTGCACACCACGTCAAATTTCATGTGCCCTGTGTCAAATTCAGTGCGTCTGCATCAAATTTTCACTTGGTTTGGAGGCCCAGTTCAGGTATGTCCACGGCCAGATGGTGGGGACCCCTGGTTTAGAACAATTTAGAGAGTTGGCGACCCCCCATCCCAGAGCTGAAGGTGAAAAATTACACTTACGCTTCAATATTAGAAAAACGGTCACACATGCAAAGTAGAAAGTAATTGGAAAAAGTCTTTATTTCTGGTGATATACCTAAAACCAACTGAACTGAAAAAAATGCTGAAAGGCATTCTCCTGTGTGTAAAAATGTGTTCTTCTATGAAACTCAAGGTGCTCATTTTACTTGCAATTTAAACCATTTACTAAAAAATGTGAAAGAAGTGCAGTGTTTGGTGCAGGGCCACTGTGACTAAAATAATTGCTTTGTTTCATGGCGATTGCTCAGTGCTGCAGCTGTCTTTGAACCGGAATTTAGCAAAACCGTTTTTTAGGTGGAGGCTGTAATTCTTCAGCTATTGTTATCTTCACGACTAATTAAAGTTTAATAAAATGTCGATAAATAAACTTTGTTTTTTTCCAGCAACGTACTGGAGAGTCTGTGAAGGTTCACCAGTTAGATGTAGCTATTCCTCTGCATCTAAAGAGCCAGCTGAAAAAGGGACCAGCGCTAAGCACTGCAGAAGTAGACCCAGAATCTGGGGACACTATGCCATTTGTTATGCTTACAAGAAGAGGTAACAAACAGCAGGTATGTGCCAAAGGTGACATGAGAAAGGAAGTTTAGTATTTTTTTTTTTTGCAATGTTTAACCAGCTGTATCTTTTAACAATCTTGTAAAAACAAACTGGCTCTTGATCTGCCACATTTATTACATCATAGGTACATTTAATCCTGTTTAGCACGTTTGTAGATGCTGACTTCTAAGACAGCTCTGGTCCCTAACTAACGCATGTCAGAATGTGTTTGCAGGATTCATGGTTAAATTAACCTTGAAAATGTGAGATCATCTCCAGCTGGTCATGTGCACAGATTCTTCAGTCAATTTCCAAATTAACAACAGGATCATCTGTGTATAGGTCCTGCCAAAATGGCCACTTTGCTGTTATTGTACCATACATCGGTAAATCAATGCTGATCTCGGAAAATTGAAAACAAAACCAAACTATAACCTGATCAGCATAAGTGTGTGGTTATTTGTTGGTTCCAGAGAAGCCATTCTTGGATGCCTCATCAGAATTAGAAAGGATCTGCCAATTAGGCAGGTGGTTTCACCTTAACAAAAAGTTTTACTTGATAGACATGTGCCTTTTTCAACCTCATCTATTATACTCTTACTTGTGTAATCATTCAGGACCATAGACTGCATAGACAGGGTGGAGTACATTGCATTCTATCTGTATCAGAAACTGTTCTGATTCAATGTTCTAATTCAACAATTTAGAAAGTGTAATCTCCGTGAAAGAACCAAGGAATATTGTCTTGTATTATAATCACATGAGCCATGATGTGTGACTTGAATACATAACATCCTTCTAATTCTCAAAATAACGAAGCTGGTTATTAGCTAAGATAAATATCCTTGTGTGTTTTTTCAGTTTAAGATCCTCAATGTACCTATGTCCTCCCAACTGGCTGCAAATCACTGGAATCAGCAGCAAGTTGAACAAGAAGAGAGAATGAGGATGAAGAAACTCACACTAGATATCAATGAGCGTCAGGAGCAAGAAGATTACCAAGGTACATGTGTCTCCTTCCATGTGTAACACTCTGCTACTTTCTTACGTAAGTACTGACTGGATGGTCAGACAGGCATATTGCAGCATTTTGACTGGGATAGAAACATGGTGGTTCAAACGCCTCTTAATTCTAAAATTGGTCATACACGGGCCAATATAAACTGCTGATAGTCTGCAGCTTATTGGTCAGTGTATGGGGGCCTCTGACGGGCTTCCCCAATCATTTATTTTCTGAAAATCAGGCAAATGTTGATAGGCCAGGTTTAAAATCCTGTTTGATCGAGGGTCACATTGATTCATTGATGTGGCCACAATCTGGCCATCTGTATTTGTATTGTCAACCTATCATTGGGCTCCAGGGCTCACGTTCAGCTCAGCGCGATATCTCCCACCTCTATGTGCGCATATCAGGGAGAGTTCCGCTCTTTTGGCAACCTCGCCAAACGAGCAAATCTCTGTGTATATGGCCACCTTAATAAAGTTGAGGTAAACCGCAAAAACATAAATGCATGATTTACAGGTACTAGTCTGCCGTGGAATATAGCTGTATATATAGATGGTAATTATATTTTAAAGGGGATGTACACCTTTAAACCTTTTAGTATGATGAAGAGAGTAATATTCAGAGACAATGTGCTATTAGTTTTTATTTGTGTTTTTGTGAGTCATTTTTTATTCAGCAGCTCTCCAGTTTACTATTTCAGCTAGTTGCTAGGATCCTGAATTATCCTATCAACCATGCATTGATTTGAAAAAAAGACTGGAATATGAACAGGAGAGGGCCTGACTAGAAAAATTATCAATAAAAACCATCAACAACAATAAATTTGTAGCTGTACAGAACATTTGTTTTTTAGAATTGACCTTTCCATAACATACTAAAAGTTAACTTAAAGGTGAGCCAACCCTTTAAGCTATAAGGGAAATTTTACAAGCTATTATGCAATCACACTTAAAAGAACAGTTTTACATAAATGCTTTTTTGAAGGTAAAATTACAGTGGTGAGGTAGGTCCATAATCTTTTTTTATATGTGTTAACAGAAATGTTGCAGTCATTGGCTCAGCGCCCAGCACCTGCCAACACAAACAGAGAGCGCAGGCCTCGATACCAGCATCCAAAGGGAGCACCTAATGCAGACCTCATCTTCAAAACTGGGGGCAGGTGAGCTGCATTGTTATGATTGCTTTTTTCCATAGTATTTCTTCACAAATGGTAATTTTTTACCCAGAAAAATTATATATTTGTATAATTCAACATTCGCGCTACAGTTTATATTATTAGTCTTTTATATTTTACTTTGTGTGGTTACCACTGGTGGCACAGCTGTGGGTATAAGTTTGTTTTTTGACATGTCTAAAATTGTAGTTCACAAACTTAACTTTAGAAAAGTGATATTTGCAAAGAATGAATAAATGATCTCTAGGATACTTCTGAAACCCACCGTGAAGGTAATTTATGATAAGATTGTTGGAATAAACACTTTATTGTCCCAGATATTCTTGGAATATCTAAATGGAGATAAATTATATCAATACTATTTTGTATGTCTACCCATGTTACATCTATTGTCTGGCACATACAATGCTGTTTTGGCACCTTGCCCTGCAAGGTTTACCAACACATCAAAGCTTCTATCATGCTAATACAATCAACACCTAACTTCATGACATCCTTGCGTATTATGATAAACAGATTATACTGACTGGAGCAACATTCTAGTGGATACATACCAAAAAAATCCTATGTACAAGTTATTCTGAATTGAGAAAGCCAGTTGGATGACTGGTGATACGTCTTCAAGGGAAAAAACACAGCAAAGTCTAGTCGATTTGACTTTTTTCCTTGAGTGAAGTTCACTGAATTGCCAGACCAAATTGGTTCTTCATGTATAAATGCTGGTGTCTACTGATATCTTTGGCTCACTCACTAACATTTATTTCCTAGGAGACGTTGATCCAGCAAAGTCGTTCCATTGGGCCCTGTGTCATCAACATGGCTAGTGGGAAAACGCCAGAAATTGAAAGAGATCAGCACATCGCAGCATGTTCAGAACAGAAGGTTGGGATGGAATCCTGGGGCAGGTCTTGGGAGCAAGATGAAGAAAGCAATACCAGTTTCTGCTTCAGACAGACCACTGACCCAAGGAGTGGAGCCATTTTTTTTATCTGCAAGAACGCTCAAAGGAGCTTTACATTGAATGAAAATCACTATGAGGGTTTGCTTTATTAGCAGGCAGTTTGGCTAAAAGTAGACAGAAGTTTCATTTAAGATAGACATGCATTGCAACTGAATTGTAGTTTTCCAGTGTTAAGAAGATCCAGATGCAGCGCTGGATGCAGGATTGAACGTCTCGCTCTTTGAATGAACACAGACCAAGGTGTAGGAGTTCCAAAACAATAGCCACAATGGCACAAAGGGGCAAATAGCTGGAAATGTTGAACACAGGACAGTGGACAGTTGAAATTCAGAGTGCAATAAATACTCTTAAAGGATTTTTTTGTTTAAAATGTGTTTGCTTTTTCCCTCTGTAACAGTACAGCGTGAGATAGAAAGACACTGCGCCTTCTGGAGCAGACTGACCTTCTGGAGCCGACTGAGCTTTTTTTTTTTTTTGGCTGTGTGTAGAATTTGCCAAAATGTGCATAGAGCTAAATGTGCAATTTGCATTTCTCTTCCATTCCTATACCAGCTGAACATAAGGACTGACCACACAACCAATAAATGCTTTATTTTGGCTTCCCATCATTTAAACTGTCCAAGAATTGCAGCTGAGTACAAGTAAGGAGTGAAGCAGATAGTAATGATAAAATTGAAGGCTAGATCTTTGGTATTTACAAGTTTAATTTGAAAAGTAACAGTTTTATTTTTCCCAACATTTCAATCTGCAAAGTAAATAAACCTTTTTTTGCTGTTTGACAGTGTATTGATTAGTTCTTCTGGGTTTTGATCAATGCACACAATTTAGATCTGTTTAAATAGTTTACTGCATTTACCAGGCATTGGCAGGATTCGCATGTAATATGGTGGGCCCAACCTGAGAGTCACAACTTTTAAAAAACACAGTCTAGCACAGTCTAAGTTGCATTTGGTTTGGCGTTAAGTTTAAAGCATTTCTGGAATCCATTGTCTTTGTCTGTTTATCCATCTGTTTTATCTGTCTGTGTGTTTTTGTATGAGATTTTGTAATATAAATATGATGTTTTGGCACACGTTTTGATATTTTGTCTATTAACTGGTTTGGCTGGTTGACCTTATGCTTTTTCCTACAGTTGAGGAGCTGAAGCAAAGTTCGGTTTTGATAGTACAAAGTTAAATGCACACAGGTAATTATCTGCTTTTAGGTCATTGCTATTCTCCAAAGGAACAGAAAATACTTTAAATGGATATCGTCTTGGGAAAACATGTTTTTTTTCCAAAATGCATCAGTTAATAGTGCTACTCCAGCAGAATTCTGCACTGAAATCCATTTCTCAAAAGAGCAAACAGATTTTTTTTTATATTCCGTTTTGAAATCTGACATGGGGCTAGATATGTCCGTTTCCCAGCTGCCCCTGGTCATGTGACTTGTACCAGTTTTTTTGGATGGAACTGCTTTCTGGCAGGCTGTTGTTTTTCCTTCTCAATGTAACTGAGTCACAGTGAGACATGGGTTTTTACTACTGAGTGATGTTATCTTGTGTTAGGGAGAGGGTATCTGGTTATCTTCCCATTGTTCTCTTGGGCTGCTGGCGGGGAGGGGGTGATATCACTCCAACTTGCAGTACAGCAATAAAGAGTGACTGAATTTTATCAGAGCACAAGTCACATGACTTGGGGCAGCTGGGAAATTGGCAATATGTTTAGCCCCATGTCAGATTTTAAAATAAAATATAAAAACATCTGTTTGCTCTTATGATGGATTTCAGTGCAGAATTCTTCTGGAGCAGCACTATTAACTGATACATTTTGAAAAAAAAACATGTGCGTCCCTTTAATTTACTTTGTCATTGATATTTTCATATCTGTTAGGGCTAAACTACACAGGAGATATTATTGACTGGTGTTTGATCAACAGATCCCATCCTACAAGTTGGATGTAAATGTATGAGTACAAAAATAATGGGCCATAGAATGGCTAATTCTAAGAAACTTTTTAACTTTCTTTCATTTTTTTTGTTATAGTCTTTTAATTATTTATCTTCTTATAACTCTTTGCAGCTTTAAAATTGGGGTTGAAAAAAACAAATGCTCTGTAAGCCTTATTTTTATTACTCCTTTTTCTATTCAGGTCCTTTCCTATTCTCTATTTAAAAAAAAAAGAAAAAAAGAATTAAGTTAAAGGTGAACAACCTTAAGTGTTGCATAAATGATTTCAATTGTTACTAGCGGTAACAGTATCATGACCTGCTTCAGGCATAGACCTTTTGCAAGAGAAACAACTATGCCCAAAGCAGGTTGTATGGTTAAACTAATTTATCAACTTCATATTTCATCCTTAAGGCATACTGTATTTGGAAGCAGTACTTCACAAATGTTAAATATTTTTTTTTTCTGCAGCTCTCTAGTTTTGCATTTAAATGTGTTCTGGTTACTAGGGCTATTGGTTCAAAAGACCTAATGAAAAGTCAATGATTGTTTCTATTTTTTTTATTTAATTGTAAAGCACTTGCAATGAATGCATAAAAAGGTGTCAAAATATTATTCATTACCCCTGAGCATTGTTTATAGTTCATATTTTATAAAGCAAACTTTCACACGCTGCCTATATAAAAAGAATGGATGAAAGCAATCCATGATCTTTCGTATGACCAGGTCTATGTTAACCACTGATCCTCAACGTATGCCCGACTAGCTGCTACTTTAGTAGTTTAACAACATTTGGAAGATCACCGCAGTGTAACATATTTGCCTATATGCAAATAATACAAAGGCAAGGAACCTCTATAGAGCACAGCAATCATTTAGCACTTTATAAATATCAAGACAGGTATGTCCACTGAATTGTGGACCTGAAAATTGGATGTTCCAGTGTGGGGCACGTGTTATTTTAAAAGTCAATATTGCACAGGTTTCTTCTATTTGAAAAGGTGTGTAACAATAAGCACATTTCTTTATGAAAAGCTTGCAAATTCAGGTTACAGTTCTGGTTATTTCCATACCATACTCCATTGTATTTCAGAAAATTGGTTGTTCCTCATGCAGCACACGGCTCTGTCCAGTAGATTTATTATTCAATGAAGGGTGAGGAAGCGACAATACCCTCCTCGCTCTGCTGAAAGTTAAAAAAAAAAAAGTACAGCAGTTATGCTGTGGAAGCTTTTGTATAACTTGAACTTTTGTATGGCAGGATCCCTCATGTACAGTACATGATTCATACTTCTTTGTGTGCCCCGTTTTTATATATTGTTGTTTTCTTCTAGGCAGCCAGCAGGCTTTCTGTCTTCTCTTATTTCCAGATGAAGAGTCTAATCCAAGTTAGAATATACTTGAATTGTATTTAGAGCATAAATAATTCTTTGCATACTTGTCATATTTTTTGTGTTTTGGTCTAGATCACTGAATACAGTGCCAGTGTGGGTATATTTCCACCAATTCTTTGCTTTGCCTTATCTCTTTTTGCTTTCAGCAGTTTAACCAGTCTGTCTTTACCTCTCTTCTCGCGCTCATGTTCTTGACAAAAAATTCATATTTTTGTGGGTTCTTTTTTTAAACAAAGGGCTTTCAAGTTTTAGCTTTAGCATTATTAATAGGTAACTGATGTGAAGATGAAATTTAATATTTATGCTTAATCTCGTTTAAAGGGCACTTTGTGGGCAAAAATAGTATCCCCAAACAAAAGTGCAGGCTCATAGAGCCCACATTCTGGTTTGAGGGTAAAAATAATTTTTTTTAATTGTCCTCCATTAGGGGGGACCCTGGTTCCCACACCAGGAACACCCAAGACTGTGTCTCTTCCAGACATCCATGGAAGAGCCCATCGGTATGGGAGCGCACCCCTTTTACCTGCAGAAGCAGCTCTGCTCTCAGCTGCCATCTGATTACTTGATTGGCAGGGAATATTAGCCCTATCTGGAGTAGGCATCCTGCTTCAGCCCATATCATACAGCTCAGTTGCATGCTTTTCTGTACATTTTCATGCAAAACAGATGGATTTTCTTAACACACTGTCACAGAAGTTATTTTCTCAGAGGTACATGTCATAGCACACTTTTGACCATTGCACTGGAATCATTAGAGGGGAAGCTCTAGCAATGGCTATGTTTTATATGTGATGTGATTTGCCATTTTCCCTGGACAAAATTGATTGCTAGCAATGTAACAGGCTATATATACCTTCTACTTGTCTTCTGGCTCACAATTCTCATTGACCACTTACACAAATTGTCTGTGTTTTGAAAAGAATATGCAGATTGATGAACATATATGACATAAAATACATAATTCCAACTGGATTATTGTGACATTATGGCCAAAAATAAGGGGTTCCCATCTAACCATTGCAGTTTTAGATCTACACCACTACACCATCATCATACACAGATAAATGGCATTCTTGACAATTTTGTGCCTAATACTTTGTTCATGGGGTTCTTATCAGGCTGTAACAAACTGTGGTCCATGCAGAACTGGTTTGTAGGAGTGGAAGACCTTGACTGGCCTGTACAAAGCCCCAACCTCAACTGAACATTAGGTAGCCTTCTTTGACACCCATTCTGCTGTTTATATTTCTGCGTGTCCGATGCTAGGAGTCAAAACGCATGTGACAAGTTGCATGCATCAAAAACAAATGTAAATCATTTTGTAAGAAGGGTGGTACTTAAGAAATATTTCTTACAGGAAATAACACTGAGATATCTAACACTGAACAGATTAAAAATCCCATTGATATACGTAAGTTTAGGAATAAGAGCAATTTTTACCCTGTTCATCTTAGGGGTCCTTTAGTGGAACAGTTTCAAAGGAGGGTAGAAATGGATCTTTGGGCTTTGAAAGAAAAACGAGCAGCTAGGAGAAATAAATTTGTGAATCTCCGTAATCGTGAGAAACCGGAATTGTGGAACCTTAAACATGACAATAGTTTGGTTATCAAAAATGTATATGGGTTGGTGGGAGGAGACCCACATCTCTGCAGATAATGAAAGCTCCCTAAAGTTATATATGCGCTACATAGATGATCTACTGTGTGTATGGCAGGGAGATAGTAGGAGTTTCGAACAAATTAAATCTGAAGTTTATGAGTGAGTATAAGCAAGAGACAATTGATTTTTTGGACATTAGGCTAATGGTGGTGGACAAAGGGATTCAGACAACAATTTATAGAAAACCTTGCAGTGGTAATACGTTGCTGCATGCTACCTCCTGCCATCCAAGAAATTTAGTGGGTGGAATACCTGTGGGACAGTTCCTTAAGCTGGCCATAGACGTAACAATTACGATCTTTCTCGGAAAAGATCTTTCCAAGAAAGATCGTTCGTTTCAACACACACGTGTCGAGCTGAATCGTCAAATCTACAGGTAGAAACAATAGAATTCTACTTGTATCTGACGATTCAGCACTAACAATGGCCGATGTTCAGGGTGCTTTCAAAGGCATCCGATCAAAATTTTCCGTCCAGCCTGATCAACCAGCCAACCGATATCTTAATCTTCTGACGATATCGGTCAGCTCATTTCCCACCATACACGCACCGAATATCGTACGAAAATTCATTTCGTACGATATTATCTGTGCGTCTATGGCCACCTTTAGACATCGGAGGAACTGCTCCACAGATAGAGCGTTTCATGAACAGGCTGTGAAGATGAAAGATAGGTTTCTGGAGAGGGGCTATAGATCAAGAGATGTGAGTAAGGCCTATTACAGAGCTAAGGAGACAGATAGGGATGCTTTGTTAAAGGAGAATTTAGAAGACCGTAAAGGAAAAAACAGGGAGATATAGTAGAGAAAGTTCCATTTGTAATGAGATATAAACAATTTCATTCAATATTGGGCATAGTTAGGAGATATCTTCCAATTTTGTTTGCCGTTGAAGATTTTTTTGAAATATTAAAAAATGGTATCCCTAGACGGTCTCATACGCTTAAGGATCTTTTGTCACCTAGTATGTATAAGGGTACAGGTAAGGGTGACACAGTAAGCAACAGGGATCTCCTACGAGTAGTGGGAAGCTATAAATGTGGTAGCCGAAGATGTATAACCTGTCAGCATATTAGGGTTTCTAAAGTATTTAAATCAACTGTAACGGAAAAAAGTTTTGAGATAAGTGATTATATAAATTGTAACTGGTGACATGCCAGAAATGCTAAAAGCAGTATGTGGGGTGTACAAATAGAACTTTAAAGGAGCGGATACGTGAACTTCTAAGTCAGATAAAAAAACCCAAGAGACGAGACATTTTGCACAGTGCAGTGGTAGTGGTTCTACATATGTTTCTGTACAAGGGATTGAGAAAGGGAGACTAGGTATTAGAGGAGGAAATTTGACAGGCCTTTTAGCGAAAAGAGAATTATTTTGGATTTTTTATTTACATACACGATTGCCACTTGGCTTAAATTATGAATTTGATGTAACATGTTACGCTTAGACATTAAGGTGTTTATTTGGGACACAGTCTCCATGTGTTATTTATTTTATTACATTCATATTCCCCTTTTGGAAAATGTTGTTTTAAATAACCTGCACGTGGGGACTATGTGGACTAAACTGTTTGTAATGGATTTGTTATCCATGGCTATATATGGCTTGAATTGGTGGTATATAGGCATAGCAGTCTTGATGACTTGATTGTTTGTTTGCATATGGGTCATTGTTTAATTAGTGATGTGGCAGAAAACTATTGGGTCTAGGAATAGGAGTGTGGGACCTCCTGTAGCTTAAATATGGGTACCAAGTGGAGAGAAATTAATGCCTTTGACTAAGTACCAGGGGGGTACGAAACGCGTAAGGTGGAACAACAATTGGTCTGTATGCCTATTTTAATCTTTGATTAATAAACAATGTTTTTTTTACTTTAAAATGTTTTTTGGAATATATCTAAGAAGCTAGTGCATCAAAAACTAGGCAAGTAATAGAAAGTCGGATGGTGTTGCAGGGTTGATCCGATGAGACAAGGCTGTCGGCTGAAAACGGAGCTTGGAGCATTTTCATCCGACAGTCGTGTCAGACCAACCCTGAGACAGCATCTGACTTTTTGTCGCATGCGTTTTGACTCCCAATGTCCAAATTCGCAGAAAACAGACCGCAATCGTCCATGTAGTTCTGCACTTACAGGTTTTGACACCATAATTAAACTTTATTTGAAATGCCATGAAAGTTATTGCAAGATAGAAATAAGTACAAAGAAAACACTGAAAAAATCTGATTTTGATTGACTTCTATGGGACTTCAATAGCTTTTACTTGCCATAGTTTTGTATGAGTTTTTCATGGTTTTAAATCTTAAATTTTAGAGTTTCAGAGAAATAAAAAAACAAAAAGAGAAAATTATGATTTGTGAAAAAAATTAAGAGAAAACAAATGTTTGTAAATCGGCCTTTGGTCTATTAGTATGTTATAGAATGTCCTGTCCTTTTCATTTTTTTTTCAATAGTTTTTAAATTGTAGCCTTAATTTTCTGCCTCTTTCCAATTTTCAGATGAAGGTTACTGTGTGACACCCCCAGATTAAAAAGTGAAAAACTGCACACTATCTAAAACCCTAAACTATTCCTTTATCTATTTATTTAGACCCTCTTCTATTCATTTCTCTCTCTCATTTAAAGTTTCCTGGTTGCTGTGTAAGCTGGACCCTAGCAAATCGATAGTGGCTGAATTTCAAACTGGAAAGCTACTGAACACCAGTAAAACACTACACTATGTAAAACACCAATTGCAATTGTCTCAGAATCTGGCTATATCATGCTATATAAAAGTGAATTACCTCTTTCACTCTGTCCACCTCTGCTCTGTAAAAGTCTTTGGGCTATATTTATCAAAAAGCGAAGTAAGAGATTGCCACAAACTCTAGAGTGAAATTCCGCCCCTCCATTAATTTCTACGGGATTTTTAAAGGGACACTCATGGAAAACATATTTTTTCCAAAATGTATTGGTTAATAGTGCTGCTCCAGCAGAATTCTGTATTGAAATCCAATTTTCAAAAGGGCAAACAGATTTTTTTTTATATTCAATTTTGAAATCTGACATGGGGCTAGACATATTGTCATTTTCCCAGCTGCCCCCGAGTCATGTGACTTGTGCTCGGATAAACTTCAGTTACTGTTTACTGCTGTACTGCAAGTTGGAGTGATAGACCCCCCCAGCAGCCTAACAACAGCACTCAATAGTAAAAAGCCAAGTCCCACTGTGACACATTCAGTTACATTGAGTAGGCGAAACAACAGTCTGCCAGAAAGCAGTTCCATCTTAAAGTGCTCGCTTTTTCTGAAAGCACATGACGAGGCAAAATGACCTGAGATGTCTGCCTACACACCAATATTACAACTGTTGGTTCAGGAATTAAATTGTACATGGTATAGTGCAGGGGTGTCCAACCTTTTGTCTTCCCTGGGCCACATTGGAAAAAGAAAAATTGTCTGGGGCCACAAATGAAATACACAAACACTTTTGCTTTGTGAAAGTAAAGAAAATGCACAGAAAAGAACTTCTATACCAGTTGGATAACCAGATGGAGCTGTACACTGGAATATGGGACCCCTGGATATTAAATAGACTTATTATATTATTACTACTAACTGGGCAATGGACAGTGTCCCCCCTCCTCCTATATCCTTTGCAACATGACTTTTCCTCGGGAACCAAGCGTTTCAAGCTGGGCCGCATTCATATCCATCCTGTGCTGCATACGGCCCTCGGACCGCAGGTTGGACACCCCTGGTATAGTGTATTATTTGCAGTGTAAACAGTGTAATTTAGAAGTAAAAACACCACCATAAAATTCATGACAGAATCCCTGTAAAGGTGTATTTATCAAAGGAAGAACTTTCATCCATCGATAAATACTCTTAAAAATCCCCTAGAAATAAATGGAGAGTGGCAGAATTTCATTCCAGAGGACTGTTGAACTTCACTCTGATAAATATACCCAGTTGTCTTTGCTTGTCCCTTTCCCAATTGCTCACTCAGTCTTTCTTCAAAAATGGTAGGTAACAAGTGCTTTATCACAGGTGCTTTTCCTATAAATGTAACTTGTAACCATACCATGAAAGTGTTTTTGAATGTGTATTTCTTTCTCTCTCTCTCTATCTGTAGCTACAGATTAGTTTTAGTAATAATGTACAGAATACAACAGAAAAATTTTCGCCCCAATCACTCACGTGTCTCTGCATTTTTGTGGGGTGATTTGTTGAAGCGCCACATTCTTTCCACATGGAAATGAAAACTTCACAAACTATAATTAACCATTGCAAAGACCTAAAAGCAAAGCAAACTTTCAGCCATTATCTAAAAATAATAGAGAGGGATATGTGTGCAACAAAAGAACCAGACACCTGTCTGTGTCATAGGTATAAAAATATGATCTGTTGTCATGCTTGTTGGAACCACCTGAACTTTCAGAGAAATTTTGTAGAAGAGCTTTCAATAAAACAAACTGCTTCTAGACAGTTCTTTCTTTTTCTGCTCCCCAACCTGAATATTGACGCTCTAGTTGGTTTCCAGCAGTTTTATCAAGAGTCAACATTGCAACAAATGCATTATGCTGTATTATATATGACTGCATGTTTGTGCTAAACTAAATGCAGATGTTGCGCATATAAGCTCCATTAATGAGTGAAGGTATCTGTGTCTTTGCCCTGATTGCCATTGCTGTTATCCTCTGATGATGCATGTTCAAGTGCAACTATTGAAGCTGGGGGTTCCTGGAGTTACTACTGGCCTGGGTGTAGTGAGTTGCATCCATAGGCGCACCAGACTTGCTCCCAGTTGATTGGATGCTAATGCTATTTCAGTGTGTGCTCTGGAAGTGACACAATACTGAAGATGTTGGTATGAACTTGTACCTTATACTCAACCACCTGCTATTGCATCAGTTTTAATGCAGCACCGCCAATTGCCAGTTCTGGGGGAAATGCTGAATTGTTGGTAAAAAGCAGTGAATAACTTACAAAATCTGCGGTTTACGAATTGTGCCTAGTAAGTAAAAGTACCTCTGTGACCTGAAACACAGTGCATCTTGTGTATTATTTATCTAATGGTTGAACATGCTACTATCATTCATGTGCAACATAATGTCCCAACAATATAATGTAGTGTGGGGCGGCCCCAGGCCTTCGTTCAGGTAATTTTATTTTCATAGTGATGTCAGTTATCAGGGCCGGAACTAGTGTAGGCAGAAGAGGCACCTGCCTAGGGGACAACAATAAAGGAGCCTATTAACCATATTCTGCATATACCTAGTTCATGTTGTCCGATCAACTAAATGGCCGACCACAATGGTACGAAAATGTTGGGACTATCCACACATGGTCTAAAAATATCATAAAAAAATATTTTTCATGGGACTTTAACTTTGTGTGTATGGCCAGCTTTACCCAGTCATAGAAAAGTCACCTGTCACTGGCTGATGGACATCACATCATCGTTCAACTTTATAAAGACCAACTAAAGTCAAACAATAGATTGAACAATAAAGAATCAAGTGTGAAAGTCTGTTGCATACCACCCATTTCCATATTGTGTTTACCAATATAAAATTTAAGGATCATTTTTCATCCACATGCCATCTATTTAAGAAATATCCCCAACTAAAGATGCGGGCATCTTACAACCTTACGTAACTATGATTATGTAATGTGATAACGTAATCTTTTGACTATTACTGGAAATAGTATATATATGATCTTTCACCTAGTAACAAGCTCTCTATTCCGTTTAGCATACTTAAAAAAATGTATGAGTTATGTATCCTTGTAACATTATCTATCACTGTCATACATGATTAAAGGCATATGAATTTTAAATGATTTACAGAATCTATGAACACATGTATGATCATGGTTTCTGCATACCATTCTGATATCTGCCGATAAGAATCCTTTTTATCAAGAGGTTGTTATGCAACCGTGTACTGTGTCATAGATTTTGGAACAAGATCAATGCCTCCAGACAAAGAGCTTTTAAAGATATTTTTGTGCAGCACATATTCTCAGTGTTTGACCTTAAACCTCCAGAATTCTGCAGCCTATAGAGAAATTCTCTGATGATCCCTTCTTTATTTAGAGATTTGATCATTCTGATAAAACCACCTGGTGTGAACCGTGATCATTAAAGCCTTACTGAAAGCATAAGGAAAACTACTAGGAAAAGCTTAGATTTTATGCCAATAATAAGTAATAAAAAAAAATAGATTTTTCTTTTAGATGCAGATTGTTTGTGAAATGTTTTTATATAAAACCTGGGAGTCGTACAATACATAAGGCCAACTGAATACTCGATTGTATATTGATCTTGTGTAATGTTCAAGGAAGGGAAATTATACCATCTGTAGATTAGTGTTCACTTTATACAATAAATCATCAGTAAAACCTGGGGAAAAAAAACTGGTATACACAGTCCAGTGTAGCAATGAGTGCAAAGATCTATACATTGGGGAGACAAAACACCTGCTCACCAAGCAAATGGATCGGCATAGGAGGGCGAACTCTACAGGGCAAGACTCGGCTGTTTTCCTACACCTACAAGACAAGAGACAAGTTAGCAATGTCCAAATTTTGGATAAAGAAGGCCGCTGGTTTGAAAAAGGTGGGAAAGAGGCGATTCATGTTAAAGTGGAGAAACCATCCCTGACGGAGGCGGGGGCATTCAATACCACGTGTCTTCTACATACAATACTGTTCTAACATCGGTTCCCCAGCAGTTTCAGAACTCGTCACACATCCATTCATGCAACTCTCACAAGTAACACCTGTTTTCTAGGGGTTGCATGACACATTGGTAATCCTATCACAGTAACTACACAGAATCAAGACCACTGTGAATTTCAGATGTCACCTCTCTGAAGAGTTACAATGTGCCGTTGTGATTGGATTGTTGGAAGAGTCTATATGCCGAGAACTCCCCTACACCAGTCAGTTGAACTGAAGAAGCTGCTCGGATGAGCAGTGAAACGTCTTCATTAAAAATTTCTCAGCAAGTCCAGCTGCTTTGAGTTACTTTTGTTAAATATCAGTAAAATCTATTACTATCAGTCATCCTCTATATGAACTTTATTTTTTTTTTTCCAGAGTGCATTTCTAATAGTAAGAGCTGAAGTCCTGCATTGGGTTGGGTAACCATGGAATTCCCACAATGTGGTCGGGTTTTAGGCGGAAAGACTCCCATTCACATGACCATGACGGCAGTCCTCAGGTACCCTGCCTTGGAACACCAGCCGATAACAGGCTACATTCCCCCCAACTCCTGCAGTTAAAGCTAACGATTTGCCCCTGACCTTGTTGATCCCAGATAGGGTTGCTACCTTTTTGGGAAAAATATACCAGCCTTCCTAAATGTTTTTTCCCTATAAATAACATTGGCATCCAGCAACATTTTTACCGACTAAGCCGCTAAAATAATGGCCAGGTAGAAACCCTAATTCTAGACCACTAGTGACATCACTTCTGGTTTTCGAGAGTCCTGGGTTGGGGTACTGCCCATAGGTTCTGGCACCAGGAACAGGAGACTTTGTAGAGGGCCAGCAAGTCTGGGTCTGGTTCTCACCTAGTGGGTCCAGGTTAGGCATGGGTTTGCCTAATGGAGCCCACACAGGGGCCAAGGGCCAAATTGTCATAAACAATGGTAGGCAGCCTGCTTTCCTTTACCAAGCATTAACTTTTCATCTTTCCAGTTATTGTATCCATAGTGTTTTATTCAGTCATGCTGAATACTGAGTTGATCTGTTTTATAACCCTGTAATTGGTCAATATAATGACTTCATGGGCAGTGCTCTGAGGCATCTCTCCACTAAACCCAGAAACTCCAGGCCACGGAAATTGCCCGTAAAGATTGCTCTGGATTGTTTCTATGAGCACTTAAATGCAATGAGGCAAGAAGTCTTTATGCTGCCACATGGCACACGAGTGTGTAATGATTAATAGACTTGCTATGCTAAAAGCTACAAACAATGTAGATTGATCAAATTTAGAAGAATGTTTTAACAGTGTCAGATTACCATGGTTGGTTACATCTAGTTAATAACTAAACAAGGATGGAGGCATTGGCACACATTGGTTGAAGTCACAAACCTTGAGATCTGATTCATAACAGGAAAGAGAGATTTGTCATTAGTGATCTCTCTAAGCCACAGTGTGTGCTCTGGTGCCAGTGCTAGGAATAGATGCACGTCAGGACATGAACTTGCCGGTTAAATAAAGAAAATATATATAATGCATGATTAATCAGTTCATGTGTATTTGAATACTGTACATGCAATCCATGTTAGTTTCCTCTCACTTAGACCACTCTGTAGGTTTAATCTAACACTAGTAACTAGGGTTAAAGAAACAGTAAATGTGGAGCCAAAGAAACCCCTAAAAGCGTCACATACATTTCACTTATTGTTATAATGATGGAAAATATATGGTTTTTATTATTTCTTAAATGAAACAGGGCAAAAGGTGTGAATGTACAGAATGTATCGGCTACATAGAAATCAATATAAACAAAAACTCATGCCATATTGCTTTCAAAATCTATCAGTTAATAGTGCTGTTCCAGAAGAATTCTGCATTGAAATCCATTTCTCAAAAGAGGAAACAGATTTTTTTATATTTCATTTTGAAATCTGACATGGGGCTAATTTCCCAGCTGCCCCAAGTCATGTGACTTGTTTTTGAAAAAAACGTTTTCCCATGACAGTTTCCCTTTAAGCTCTTTCCTCCAATTGTGTGGGTGGTATTGGTCACTGAGGACAAGTCTTGAAGGCCCTCAGCGTTTTTGCTTGCTCTGACTGCTCCCATTGATTCCTGTCACCACAAAGCACTACAGAGAATTGCAAGAGCAACCCCTTAAACCAATCTATAAAATATATCAAACATCTATAAAATATGCATATTGCCGCGCTGTTGAGTAGCTGATTTAGTTGTGTAACCAAATTGCTGCGTGTAAACTATTGAAGCCCTCAGAATGCATCTAAACCATTTCATAGTCAACCACATCATCATGTCTGCAGTTAAAGGGATGCTATAGCAATGCTATATCTACCTCTAAGGCAACACTGTACTGTTGTCCTTTTAATTTGTAAACACTAACCTGTTCAAACTAGAATCATTAAATTCATTTAATTTCATTAAAATCCTATTTATGGAATGAATTGGTAGCAGCTTGCATTTACAAACGACTACTTAAAGGAGAAGGAAAGGTTAAAAAATAAGTAAGCCTTATCAGAAAGGTCCAGCTAAATATACCAGTAAACCCTCAAAGTAGTGCTGCTCTGAGACATCTGTCAAAAGAAACACTGCATTTCTTTTCTTCTATTGTGTACACATGGGCTTCTGTATCAGCCTTCATCTTAAACCTCCTTCCCCAGGCGTGAGCATGCTCAGTTTGCTCCTTTCTCCCTCCCTTCTCTGTTCTCTGTAATCTGAGCCCAGAGCTATAAGTGAGCAGGGAGAGACTCAGGTAAGAAGTGATGTCACACCAAGCTAATATGGCAGCTGCTATCCTAAACAGAGAGCTTCTAGAGCTTTTTACTCAGGTATGGTAAAACATTATACAAAATAAATATAGCATTCTAACTTGCACTATTGCAGCTAATCTATTGGCAATACAATGCCTCAAGAGCTTTCCTTCTCCTTTAATGTCTTTACATTACTGCTGAGACCCTATTTGCCTTGATAAAAAAATCAGAGTATACTTTTTAAGGGATGCTATTTCCCAGTGAATATCCCCTAACAAGAATCTTGTCCAATAAAGCAGAGGAATAATTAGAGAAGTTGAAGCATGAATGTACACTCTTACACACAAGCAAATACCCACACGTAGGTTATCGCTCCCTTCTAGGTAAGAATTGTTCTTTTTATAACTCTTTATCTGATGCCCTCGAACCTGAATCAGTTTTGCCTTTATTTCTAACATGAAACTGAAATAATTCCTTTAGAAAGTTGTCCCAGCAACCTCTTGGTGCTTGCAACACTGTATTTACATAAAACATTTCTTAACACACACACAGTGCACATTATACAGATAACATGAGATCAGCAGTTTGTTTTATTAATTAGGTAAGAAAGAGAGCAGGGTTCATGTGTGAGGAGGGTGTCTATTCTCTTTCATTTTGGTCTACAAATTTTCAGAAGGAATGCCAGGATGTGTCCCCTTAGATGAGAGACTCTCCATTGGGCAGCTGTTTAAAAACAATATGTACACTTGATGTGTGTTTAAATCCCAGGTTTAAGTTAATCTAAATGCATAAACTAACTGATTCCACTTTATTCTACCTGCTTATGCCTATTCAGATCTGTTCAAGTGCATTTTAACCATGGTGGTGGAAACTTAGGTGTCCTGAGGCCTCCTGCCCAGGCTTACTCTCTAAACCAACAATGTAGGTATCCAAAGAGATCCATTACTAATCTACCCCAGTTGTACATACCACTGTCTAGGCACAGGGTTACCTTAAGATCACCCCAATTCCCAAAGGACTCCTATATCCTGGCAATATACAGTGTCTTAAAAGTTTGTGAACCCTATAAAATGTTCCATATTTAAATATAGAACATTATATATATCTATATATATATATATATATATATATATATATATATATTAAAATAAATGATTATATTTGGTCATGTATTTATTGACCAATGTACCCCTTGTGCAGCAATAACTGCAACTAAACATTTGTCATAGCAGTTGATTAGTCCTGCACATCAAATTTCAGCCCATTGCTACAGAACAGCTTCAGTTCTTGGGTGTTGGTGGGTTTCCCCACATGAACAGCTTGCTTTAGGTGCTCCCACAACATTTTAGTTGGGTTAAGGAGAGGACTTTGACTTTGCCATTCCAGAGCATTCATTTTACTATTCTTTAAACTTTTTTTGGTAGAATGATTTGTGTGTTGTGGACTGTTGTCTTGTATGAGCCTCTGTCTCTTGAGATTCAATTAAAGGACATACAGTATGTCTGGACATTTTCCTTTCCTTTTTTAGAAAAGGTGTAGTTCAGAATTTATTGTTCCATCAATGATGGCAATTTGTCCAGGCCCAGATGCAGAAAAACAGACCCAAATCAGAACACTGCCGCTATCATGCTGCACAGGTGGGATAAGGTTTTTATGCTGGAATGCAGTGTTTTTCTTTCTCCAAATCTAACACTCCTCATTTAAGCCAAGCAGCATTCTTCCAGTATCCTTCTGGCAGGCCCAGACTGGCAACCTGTGGGTTCTGGCACCATTTGTTCACAATCTGTCTGTTGATTAATCAAGTCAAATCTCTTTAGATATAGGCTTGTAACCTTTTCCAGCTTTATGGGCAGCAACAACTCTTTTTTGGTGGTCCTAAGAAACCTCCTTTTTTGAGCCATGATACACATCCACAAATGTGTTGTATGTGTGATCATGCTTTGATGGTCCATATTCTTTAAATAAAACAGGGTCTCTCACTCACACCTGATCATCCCATAGAACACACCAAACTCTTATTTCTCCTTCAAATTATATGATAATCCTAAGGATTCACGTACTTTTGCCACACACAAATGTTATTGGATCATTTTTTCCCCAACGTTACTTACTTCTTGCATCATTCCCCAAACTCTTATTTATTTTTTAATTCTTTATGTAAATTACACATTTGATTTGTCATTCTCATTCTAAACAATGATTTTTTCCCTTCTAAGACAACCCATGTGTCAGAGCTGAAACAGAACATTCTTAACTGTACTGGTAAAGAACCCTAGTCAGTTTTCATGAATTCTATTGAATATGCTTATAAAATGCCTGTAAAATGTTTTTTATGAATTCAGTGATGTCATGAATTCCAGAAGTTCATAACACCTGTGGGTTTATAGAGAACAATAAAATGCTATTGCCTTGTCAGTTTGTTAGTACACAGAGGTGTTAAGCTTCTTTTAACTACGTCAAATTAAACAAGTCTGAATTACTCCGGTAACCTTGTATTATCTCACTTGCAAAAAAACATCCAACACCTGAAGCTGTCTAATGTATCTACCAGTATTACCAAATACACAACTTCATTGTTAAACAAAACCCTTTTCAAGCCTTAATACAGAGCATTCTTCTAATCAGAATGGGTGGAAAGATCTACTGGTGAATAACAGAGTTTATTAGATAGTCCCCTTATATAACTTTATATCCCCTCTTAAATACTTCTTCCCGCAAGTAAACAAAGCATAATCTGTCCAGCCTGATCTTCATAACTGAAGTTGTTATGCTCCTCATCTTATTATTATTGCTGCTGCTGACTGCAATTGCTTGGTATAGCAATATGTTTGTTATCCACATGTAACTATAGATCAGGGGTCACCAACCTTTACCTCTGAGCAACATTCGGATGTAAAAAGAGATGGGGAGCAACATATGCATGAAAAATGTTCCTGGTTGGTGTAATTAAGTGCTTTGATTAGCCATTTCATAGACACTATATGGACTGGCAGTCTACAGAAGGCTCTGTTTTGCAGTACAGCTGGTTTTCATGAAACCAAAGCTTGCTTCCAAGCCTGGAATTAAAAAATAAGCACCTGCTTTGAGGCCACTGGGAGCAACATCTAAGGGGTTGGTGAGCAACATGTTGCTTGGGAGCCACTGGTTGGGGATCATTGCTCTAGATTCCTCTCCATAAAGGATTTGCCTATCATAGTAAAAGTGAAATTAAATTGGAATATACAATAGAGTCCATAACACCCCCCCCTTTGTTTGTTCTTTGTAGACAGTTTACATTGGAGTAACAGTGAATAGCAGCCAATATTATCATATTGTAGTGACCAAAAAGTTTCTTATAAGAAGTTACAGCAGGCATTGTATGGAGGGGTGAAATCTGCTAAGCCAGTATAATTAGAATTCCAGTATGCATTTGTGACTATTTGTATTGTATTGTAATGACTATAACTGGAAAATAGAGAAAATTGTAGTTCTTGGGATAACTTTGTAAAGGGCAGACCTCCAGGGCTCATGGAGCAGCAAACTTCTACAAATCTGCCCAAGAAGCCCACAAATAGTGTTCAGGGATCTGGGTTTTAAATGAGGGTTAAAATAAATTAAGGGTCAAAATAAATTAATAAAATAAAATTATGATTTTAAAGTTGTTTAGACGTTTCTAGCTGAAATAGAAACAAACATACATTATCCAGCTCATTTCAACAAAACCACAGCAAACAAATTGCACTCTAACCAATGTTGAAATTTCTGTGTATCAATAACTCCCTCTCAATCACCTTGTACTGTGCATGCATTAGACACAACTGTAGTTTATTCCTCTTCTCTCCACATGACCATTGGAATTTAGCATTAGATCTAAAGGGAAAAGTACCTTTCATGATGTAATCTGCCATTCCAAGTGTCACGATTATGGCACTTCCAGCTGCACGTGACTAGGTGTGGTTATCAGGGGTCACTAACTCAGTCTCTCACACACCTTGCATACAGGTTAATTAAGTCCAAATATAAAAGTGTTGACTGTGGTAGGTTCACAGTCCTTATCCATCTCCCACTCCTTTCATATTACCTAAAATAAGAGCCAGACACAAAGGCAAAACAAAGGTGATACAAACAAAGACAACATTGATTTAACTGTTGTTATATTCCACCACTTATTGTGTTCAAATTAAAATCAGTATGGACACTGTGGGTTTGTAGACCCCCTCCAGATGAGAAAAATAAATCTCACTTGTACCCAAGATTTATAAACTTCTTTTAACATACACTTTTATAGGTGGGTACTTACAAACATTGCTTTAACATAAGATTCTCTATATGCAAGCTGTGCAAGTCAAAGCCTGGAGTTAGGCATACACCTAGGGGCAAATTTACAAAATTCACGTGAATAGATCGAAGTTCAATCAAATTCGATCGAATTCCGATCGCACGATTTTTTTCAGGTATTCGAATATGCAAATTTGGCCACTTAGGTCATCTAATACTCAAAATTTGAGCGTATCGAATAGATCGATTGATCGAATATTCGATCATTCGATGATCGAAGGACTTTAACTTCAAAATTTTATTCAACTGCCTACTTCGCCAGATTGAACCTTCCGAATTGCAATAGAAGCCTATGGAATCCCCCCATAGGCTTCTTTTTCAAACACCTGCTCGAATACCATTCGTACGATCAAACGCCTAGATCGTTCGAATTTTACGAGCGCTCGAAGGAAAAAGTAAGATTTTTTCATGAAATCAAACGATCGGTATTCAATCGTACGATTCCATCGAGAAATCGAATATCGAGGTAAAAGATAGCCTAAAACTATTCGATAAGCATTCGATAGTCGAATGCTTATCGAATTTCAAGGGAATTCGAGGGATTTTTAGGGAATAATAGTAAATTTGCCTCCTAGTGTTTCTCTCCTGGTAAAGTTCAGCTTATCCCATGGAGGCAGCCAACTAACAGCAGCCTTACACTGCAGCATATACTGTAGATGATCCTGAAGGTAACTAAACACAAGCCAAACTGTGACATGAATGAGCCTGCACTTCGTTTGGGGACAGCAGTAGTTTTGTAAAAGGGAAATGCGAGCCCCCGCTGCATGTGGTCATGTTGCACAGAGTGCGTTTGCATAACAAGTTCTGACACCTTTACTTACTATGGGCATTATTCCCCAACATGGCCATTCGAACCAGGAGCTCCCTCCCAGTGTGGGTGTCTTAGTGCTGGCAGGGGGCAAACTATTTTATCTTAACAGATGCCCTTTACATTTCTGTGGTTTGGATTAATTTTGGATAAACACTAATGAGGTAATGTAATAAAGGTGCAATTTATGCTACAGGTCTAGTCACCTATATCAACCAATCAGCAGGTAGCATTCCTGGTCACCTGTTTAAAAGCAGACATCTCATTGGTTGCATGGTGCACCTTGACAATTATTTATAGTACTTAGCTAAATCCAGAAAAATTTGAATCAAGACCATCTTTAGTGTATAGCTACCCAAAGTATTTTATGGAACCTCTGGCAAACAAAAGCAAAGATTAACCTCTAATAACTATTAGAAGTTACAGACAGGTAAAACAAGCAATAATTGCAGGAAGTCAATCAGGGGAAGAAAAATTCTTTAGAGTAGTACGTAAAAGGTTATTATCTCCCTAGGGTTGCTAGGGAGTTTAAAATTGTCTTTAACTTTTTAATTGTACAATCCATGTTTTAAAAAGTTGCTTGTTTGCTTAAATCACTTACATCTGCGACTGCTGTTACACTCCTCTAACTTCCCATTAGTACAAAGTGAGGAAAGGCAGGAATCCAAAGCATTTTCAGGCAGTGAATACGTTCTTGTTATACTCAATAGAAATTGTTATCCAGGCAACACAAAGGGGTCTCAGTCTTTTGGATTCTGAGGTATCAGTAGCAAAAGAATTTGTCCAAGGAGTGTCTTTCCAGGTATTGTGACAGTCACCCCACCCATAGGCGTTCTGTGTTACAAAATGTTCCACAAGTGACTCACACCCAATCACCTGAAGAAATAACAACACAGATGAAGCCTTAATGCAGTCAGGATGACAGTATTTAGACTTTTTATATATGCACAGTATCATATTTGGAGGGGTGCTATAAGCTTTGTTCTAACTACTATCTGCTACTCATATCACTGCTTAATACATTATACATGAATACATGGAGGGATGTACTCACTAAGGTACTTGAGAGAGATATAAGCAAATTCTGCTTTTATAATTTGTCTTTTCTGTAGAGTAATCATGTTGCTATACAAATTAGAATGTAAGCTCTGTGGGACTGGCATTACACTACAGATTCCTACAAGTCCCACAAGCAATTGTTGTTTTTCAACTACGAGAGATTGTGGTAATTTCTCACAGGAGGTAGAGAAGAAATTCCTTCTAAGAAAACAACAAATGATAGGCAGGGACTGTTGGTAAATAAACAGAATTTAGTCAGTTCCTATGTTATGTGTCCATCCAGATCCCCATATTGTTTTATATTGTAATTTTTAGCAATATGCTGAGTTAAGTTGCCATGACATCTTATTATGGCATAAAAGTGTTTATGACATCAAGCCTGACAAATTAAGTTTCGCCTGTGTTCTAAATGTCTTATTGTAGCACTCCTGATTATAAAATTGAAGGCATCATTTCTCATAATCTGCATTACATTCATGAGAAGAAACCTCAGAACTATATGGGTAACAGACTAAATAACTCATGTAACGTTTGTTCTAAGCCTTGTATCTTAAAACAGTTCATCAATTGTTTCCTTTCAATAAAGTGGTTAATGCAGCCTGTTTGTTGTTGAGTTACTAGCATTGTGTCAATTTTCAAGGTTACAGAAAAGTAGGATATGAAGGTAAGAAAACACAAACTGTTTGAAAAAAAAAAGTGGCAAAGAAAGAAATCTAAATGGACCAATTTTCAAATAATAATGAGACAATGTAATAAAATGTAAATATAAAGATTTAAACCAAATTAGTTAATTCTATCCCCCAATTCAATCGCAACGAGGGTTCTCTCTTCCCCTCCAAAAGCCACGGAAGAGATTGCATGCGCAGAAGTACCCAAAGAACGCTGCACGAGTCCCGGAACGCAGAGTGAGAGCTGACATACAGGGAGAAAGCTGCACCAGGATCGTGAAACTGCACTAGAACAATCTACCTCTATTGGAGAAGGACTTCATACATTATTTAAAGGCGATTTTAGGAAAAGAATTTTCTAGTAAGTGCGATTTATTATAGTAAAATGTTTTTATAAATGATCCCGCACATGCCACTCTTATTTCTATTGAAGGAAGGACTCGGAATATAAACTTTTGATAAGCGAATACCAAATCAGAATGTCTGTGAGTATGATTGATACCAGAAGCAACCCTTAGGGGGAAGTTCACTAAGCGGCGAAAATTCGCTACCGTTGCCTTCGCTAACGTTCGCCGCACTTCGCCACGTGGATTTTCGCCAGTGCTACGCAAATTCACTAAAATGTGAAGGAAGTTACGCTAAGGTCGGTGAACGGTACCATAGTTGCGCTAGTGTTACTTCTCCAGACAAAGTGCATTTACGCTAGCGATGCCTAATTTGCATACAACGCGAATTTCAAAGTATAATAGAAGTATATGTTACAGCCACTACATTACACTACATAAGCCCAGGAAACCTTTAATAAATAAAATAAAGTTGTCCTATAGCCCTACATGTGCCCCCTGTATAGTTGTGTTGCCATATGTTAGGAAATGTAGGGGGGAAGGAGGGTAATTCCCACAAAATTCAGACTAACACCCTAGAAAGGTAAAAGACGCCAGCATTTTTTTGGGACTTAGCAAAAATTTCAAATTTTTTTTTCAAACTCCTATCTATTGTATTGAACTTCGCCAGGTGTGACCTGGCGAAGTAACGTCTAGCATAAGCGGTAACATGCAGTAAAATGGTCATCTTAGTGAATTTGCGTTATTACGATCCTTCGTCAGTGCGCAACTTCGTCTGGCGTAAGGGTGTGAAGTTGTGCTAGTCTATCTACTTCGCTAGCGAAAATTCCCCAGAGTCGGCTAGCGTTAGACGCTTCGCGATTTAGTGAAGTTAGTGTGTGTGGGTATCCCTCATCTCGATCTTGAACCCTTTTCGAAAACACGTTGCGCACTGCTATTTGATGGTGTTATAAATTTTATTATATATTTATACTCAGTTGTTATTTAACCACTTGGGATTTTACAAGTCTTGCACTGATAGTGTAAACTAATTTTCACTAAGGGCTGTTATCCCATAAATGAACGCTGCACTATATTTCTCTATTTTTGTCTCTTGTCATTTTTTGAGGTACAATCTGCAACTTTTTCTTTGGAAATACTTGAACTACAATGTAATAAAAGTCACAAAGATAAAAACACTTTGCACAAATAAGAATAAAAATTCACATCTCACAATGTAATATTCTTCCATAAACTACTACATAGTGAAATTTATTTGCGAAGTGCTTGAAGGTGTCATAATATTTTGCAGCAAAGATAACTTTTTCCGTTAGAAGTTTTATTCACCACACACTGACGCAAACTATAAAATTCCACTGTCAAATGCCAAATAGAATTCTAAATTCATATCCTACCTCACTGCCACACAAGCAGATCTAATGTAGAATTATTTTGGGGCTTATGCAATAAAAAATATCAGAAACCATATTTTAAATGAGGTAAAACAGAAAGATTTGCGGGGGGTGGGCTTATTCCTGGCTGAGGTCACATTAATACCAATGACAGACAGATATGCTAGATTTCACAAATTACAAGCCAAACTCATTTTTAAATATTATTGTTGAATGTTTGACCACAATTTTGGAATATGGACTCAACACATCCTTATTTGATATCATTAATAGAGATGATATTGTATCAAAGAGTCTTATGAATATCCTAAAAGACAGATAGGACAAATTCCCAAAAATCCTCAGTGTCTAATGTACTGCCATCTCACTTGGCCAATGCTCTCCTCTCCAACCATGGATAAGCTGTCTATAGCATCAACTCCCTATATCATTTAGCCGAAGAACAATTGTGAGCTTAGAATGAGGAGAGGCAATGACATGTAGGGACAGAGCCTGGCTGCAACCCACAAGCGCCCTAGGCAAGCCCGCCAGACGCAGCTCTCGCTTAGCAATGAGTGCGCATGAGCAAATTTGCAGGAGCGCAAAAAAGAAATATGCACAGAGAGTCTGCAAAGAGAGGGGACCAGACTGTGGGTAGGCGGCAGAGAAGGTACTGACTGGTGCCCCCCCCCAGCTTTGCGCCCTAGGCACGTGAATACTCTGCCTACCCCTTGGCCCAGCCCTGCGTTACTGCGTAGAGGCCTATTTATTGTAGGACAAATTTTAATGACTTTAGAGGTTTCTGAAACCACAATCAAAAATCTGAAAACCTCTAAAAATCAGAAAAGTTTTAGATAAATGAGTCCCTACGCCTTATTTGTGATACTCACCCTGGTGGTCTAATGGTGTGGCGGGGATGCCTGCCACGCCACTCCTCTTCTTCCTCTGTGCTGGTAACTTAGTGCGCGCGTGTCTTATTTCTTTATAGGTGCATGAGTGCTGGCGTGATGACTTCAGTGCGCAATGGTGTGAAATTTAAGCTATTTAAAGAAACGTTTGGATTTCCTAATTGCCCATTATAGGTTTTTTCCTTGTGAGTTCCTGGTGCTTTTGTACTGTTTGAGCTTCTGATATCTGATTACCTGTTGTGACCCCTGCCTGTTTGTCTGCCTTCACTGACCCGGCCTGATTTGATCTGTCTACACCTTGTCCCGTGACCTTCTCCCCAAAAGACTTTGCTTTACTGTTGTGCCCCTTTGCTCATCCAGAACCCTTCGCTTTGCACCTCTCTTATTAAGACCTGGCGGCATCCAATTTGCCTAGGGCTCCTCCCAAGGTGAAAGGCGGCTGTTAGAGGCAGAAGCAAGAGCTGAGAATAGGGTGCCTAGCATTAGTTCTGGTTTTAGGGTCCCGACCATGACATATTCTTGTTTACCAAGGGCAAACTACAGTAAAGCTTCCCCCAAGAAATGCTGGGATCCCCTAAAATCAAACCTTGCTTTTCCCCTTCCCTCTTTTGCAGTAGCCAGGGGGTAATTTACCAACACTGGGCAAATTTGCCCATGGGCAGTAACCAGTAGCAACCAATCAAATAGCTGCTTTCAATGTTCTTCTTGCAGCTGGCTTAAAAAAGCTAATCACTGATTGGTTGCTATAGGAAACTGCCCATGGGAAAATTTGCCCAGTGTTGATAAATGAGCCCTATTTTAATCCTAAAGCTTTTGGTCTTTAATCAACATTACCTCAGGCCATAATAGACACTTACTACAGTAGTGCTTTATATAAATGGATACCACCATCTTTTATCTAGAATGCTTTGGAAACCAATATGCTAATTTCAGCAAGGTATTGTTGTAAGAAAATATTTTTTATTATATTGAATATTTTTTTATCTTTGTTTTTTCACAGTTTCAGTGACTTTTTAATGATTAAATGTGTTATAGTAGATTTTAGTAACTTTAGAATAAATAAACCCTCAGTATGGGATACTGTATATGCCATCTGCAAGTGAGTACTGTGTGTTTTTCATTTTCATTGCATTGTTTATGTAGTCTATGCTGCGCCTTATTTCACCATACTGAGTATAGCAGAACAGCAGATCTTCTATCATAAATCACATCACAGTCTCAGAAAGAGAGAAGATACTGTACAGACTGTTCCTCCTAAAACATTCATTACTCTACAAATTCCTTTTCTGTTTGTCATGACAACAGAAATATTTGGAATCCCTAAAAATCATCAGCAAACTGTTCTACCTGCTTCACCTGCTCTTTGTTTCAATTTCTAACCATCAATATCTTTCAGTATTTTATATATAATTTTGAAATGTCAGCTTTTGCTCACACACTGGCCCTGTTGTATGACTTTCTAGATATTAACAAAGAACGCTCATACTGTTTTATTTATCATATTGATGCATATAAATAGTATATATAAATAAATGAATAATTGAAGTAGGGGATTACCATGTTCCATCATATTTCTGCTACTGGATAATAAGAAATTTCCACAGCTGGTATAAAGATGCTGATGCAGAATTTGTGCTTTGAGTTGACAGAGGCAGATTATTTTCAGTTTATCAAAAGGCTTCTGTTTACTATTAGTGGAATAGGATCTATGGCAGATAAGTTGGACTTCGTGAGTCCACCACATTTAAAAAATTTAGAATTCCAAGAAGTAAATCAAGATGCCCATGCATGTGCACATTATGAAAATTGTATTTGGCCTGCACCAAACCTGAAGCAGAGGTGTCCTGTGTAGACACACAAAGCAATAGATGGATTTGCTGTGGCAACTAGAATACAAGGGTGCTTTTGCAGGGGTATGAATGTGTGAAATTCTGCACTTGGAGTGCTAATAGTTTAAGTACACGTAAGGGACCTGTTACCCAGAATGCTTGGGATCTGAGAATTCTGGATAATGTATCTTTCTGTAATTTACCTTAAGTCTACTAGAAAATCATGTAAACATTAAATAAGCTTAATTGGCTGGTTTTGCTTCAAATAAGGATTAATATCTTAGTTTGGATCAAGCACAAGGTACTGTTCTATTCTTACAGAGAAAAAATAAATCATGTTTAAATATTCAGATTATTTGGATAACGTAGTCTATGGGAGACGGCCTTTCCTTAATTAGGATCTTTCTAGATAACGGGTTTCCAGATAACGAATCCCATACCTGTACTTTCGTTGCTGTCCCTATACTGTATATCAGGCTAAAAACAGGAGCTGAACTCACATAACATGAGCAGTTTCACAGATTTTTCTTTCAAAGGAAAACTCTTTAACTATATTACACAAAACAGCTCATGTGGGAAAACCTGGCTGCTTCATCTAAATAAACCATTTTCATAAAAAATATACTTACAAAATATAGTAAAAATATTTTGTTGTATGTGCCATTGGGTAATCCTAATTAGAAGTAAATTATAGTATTTAACAGAGATAATTTTGTGTTTGAAAGAACTGATACAAAACAATTATCATACAGAAATATATATTCTCTAAAGAAATGTAATAGCAGGTAAACTGGGACCTTTAAGCTTTTTTAAATCTCCTGTGTTGTAGAGGCTTTACTTGCCTCAATCCAGGGACGCCAGTTTGTATTCCCGTGGGTTAGCCCTGGCCATGTATTTGAGTTTCACTAAAGGAAGTATTATTATGTCTGTCAGTTCAAGCCACTAGATTGTGGGCTAAATTGAACCCATTCAGCGAAGTAAATTCTTTTTTTTTGGACAAATATCAGAAAGTGCTAAATGATTTCTACACTTATGGGCAGCTTTATTATCAGCCTGATGTAGTGTGGAACTGAACATATACAAAGAGGCACTGTTAAAGCATCCCCTCATCCTGGAACAGGGATAAAGTTGAATCCAAAGAGCTAAAGAACTAATTTACTGATGTATTAAAAAATGCCTGCTAGTCTTACCTGGGATTTTTTTAAATGCACATAATAGAACTGAGATTACTGATCAGTTATCTCTGGGTTAGATCAGTTATTATCAGTTAAGTTATTTCTGGTTCTTCCTGCAATACTATACAAAATAAGACAAATACAATATTATAACAGAAAACAAGAATACAGTCTAGTTGGGAATGGACAGGAACTAAAATACAACCATGTTTAAAGCTCCAGTATCAAAATTTTAAGGGTGGTTCTCCTTTAACTTAATTATATGTTATAGAATGGGCAATTCTGATTAATTTTTTAATTGGTCCTTTTTTATTATTTGGTTCTTTTGACTCTTTCCATCTTTCATAGATGAATCCAGTACCATTTACTGTGTGAAAACTGTAAAACTGTATCTTACAGGAGATATTTGAAGCTGCAACAAGGTTTGATTACTATCCCACTAATGGCGAATGACTCAAAAAGCTCAAGCAACTTACATGTCCTCAGCTTCTGGATAAATGGACTGATTGTTGAACTGACAAGCACAAAGCATATTGTTGCTCTAGATGAAACCCATGCTACACTTCACTTTAAGGTACCTGGATTTGTTATCCACAAGTGTGCAGATTTATATGGTTTATCATGATGATGATACCTTATTGCCCTTTCTCTGCACAGTTAAAATTCTTATGGTTGGCAGGTGCCATTATTTCATGAGTACATTTCCATGCATGTTTGGTCATTCATCATCCCAGTTCATGAAGTTCCTTGTTCTGAGTTTTTGACCTGGCTGATAATCGGCCCATAGTAAGTCCGTGTTTTTCCCAAACAGTGACTTGCGAGCAACAGGTTGCTCATCATGTTGCTCCCAGTGGCCACAAAGCAGGTGCTTATTTTTCAATTCCTGGCTTGGAGGTAAGTTCTGCTTGCAAAAAAACAAGCGTACTGCCAAACAGAGCCTCCTCTAACCTACTAGTCCTCATAGGTGCTACCAAATGGCTTACCACAGCCATTATTTAGCACCACCAGGAACTATTTTCATGTCTGTGTTGCTCTTTGACTTTTTGGGGACCCCTGATAAACTTGAGCAGTTGATCTCTGATCAGGTTGTACCTTGCTTTACACTCTTCCTCTTTCCTCTCTTGTTAAATCTCCGCTTATCTACCATTAACTAGCCTCCAAGGCTACCTTATAATTGCTAAATAATGCTGCTGATCCCATTGATTTCAACTCATGTATATTTTCCAACCAAAAATCTTGCATATGGTTTCCTTTCTGTTCCATGTTCTACTGTTTCTGTCTAAATATGAGGCTTCATATTTATTCATTATATTATACTACCTAACTTAAGTGTGCTGTGTACAGTCTGCCTCAGGCACCTGAGACTACAAGACACATTTTCCCTCATTTGTATATGTACAGTAAAACCCTGAATCACATGTTTTTTTAGGGGTCCAAATAAATATGTAGAATCTGGGAAAATATAAAATCAAGAAAAAGCACTATGCATTGTATATTGGAGGGAACGCAAAAATGTTTCACTGTATATAAATTGTATATGTACTGTATGTAGGTCTCTTGCAGCTAAGGATACATTTTGGGAAAAGTAAGCTAAGTAATAAGGGTTAGACTCTACTATAATCTACAAAGATTAAGGTGTTATAGTTTTCATACTATGTCCTTTTGGTAATCTGCATACAGTGGCCCAAATTTATGGGCCTGGCCCTCCACCCAAAAAGTTTTCTTGGCAATCTTTCACAAAGGTGAAATAGACAGTCATCTGCAAACCTTCTCCTACTGGTTTCTTTATATATACCTGAGCCCCCTCTATAGTTGATGACATTGCCTGCATGCAAATATATATATTTTTTCTAGATGTTGGATAGAGACTCTCCTGAACCAAATCCAAACCCTAACTTGAATATTCAAATGTACAGTGGTGTGAAAAACTATTTGCCCCCTTCCTGATTTCTTATTCTTTTGCATGTTTGTCACACTTAAATGTTTCTGCTCATCAAAAACCGTTAACTATTAGTCAAAGATAACATAATTGAACACAAAATGCAGTTTTTAAATGAAGGTTTACGTCATTAAGGGAGAAAAAAAACTTCAAATCTACATGGGCCTGTGTGAAAAAGTGATTGCCCCCTTTGTTAAAAATAACTAAGAACAAAAGTAATTGTGATCTATCCGTCTGGTAAAGGTTATAAAGCCATTTCTAAAGCTTCGGGACTCCAGCGAACCACAGTGAGAGCCATTATCCACAAATGGCAAAAACATGGAACAGTGGTGAACCTTCCCAGGAGTGGCCGGCCGACCAAAACTACCCCAAGAGCGCAGAGACAACTCATCCGAGAGGCCACAAAATACCCCAGGACAACATCTAAAGAACTGCAGGCCTCACTTGCCTCAATTAAGGTCAGTGTTCACGACTCCACCATAAGAAAGTGACTGGGCAAAAACGGCCTGCATGGCACATTTCCAAGGCGCAAACCACTTTTAAGCAAAAAGAACATTAAGGCTCGTCTCAATTTTTCTAAAAAAACATCTCAATGATTGCCAAGACTTTTGGGAAAATACCTTGTGGACCGACGAGACAAAAGTTGAACTTTTTGGAAGGTGCACGTCCCGTTACATCTGGCGTAAAAGTAACACAGCATTTCAGAAAAAGAACATCATACCAACAGTAAAATATGGTGGTGGTAGTGTGATGGTCTGGGGTTGTTTTGCTGCTTCAGGACCTGGAAGGCTTGCTGTGATAGATGGAACCATGAATTCTACTGTCTACCAAAAAATCCTGAAGGAGAATGTCCGGCCATCTGTTCGTCAACTCAAGCTGAAGCGATCTTGGGTGCTGCAGCAGGACAATGACCCAAAACACACCAGCAAATCCACCTCTGAATGGCTGAAGAAAAACAAAATGAAGACTTTGGAGTGGCCTAGTCAAAGTCCTGACCTGAATCCTATTGAGATGTTGTGGCATGACCTTAAAAAGGCGGTTCATGCTAGAAAACCCTCAAATAAAGCTGAATTACAACAATTCTGCAAAGATGAGTGGGCCAAAATTCCTCCAGAGCGCTGTAAAAGACTCGTTGCAAGTTATCGCAAACGCTTGATTGCAGTTATTGCTGCTAAGGGTGGCCCAACAAGTTATTAGGTTCAGGGGGCAATTACTTTTTCACACAGGTTTGGATTTTGTTTCTCCCTAAATAATAAAAACCCTCATTTAAAAACTGCATTTTGTGTTTACTTGTGTTATCTTTGACTAATAGTTAAATGTGTTTGATGATCAGAAACATTTTGTGTGACAAACATGCAAAAGAATAAGAAATCAGGAAGGGGGCAAATAGTTTTTCACACCACTGTATATTCACAACAAATATTCAGAACTTTATAGTTACTTGACTTTCAGAAAAAGCATGGCTAAAAAAAACTTGATTTGGCCAAATCTGCATCTTGCAAAAGTGCCGGCATTTGCAGTATCTTGAGCATATCGTCTTGGGTTTATTAGAATATATAGTGAAGATTCCACTTCCTACCTGATGTAGGAAAATAAATTTGGCAAGATGTTAGAGAAATTATTATTATTGTAACATGGTTTATACAACATCGGTTAGACTCAGCGCTTGATATGATACATTATATTTATTAATATGACCATAAATAATTATTGTAACAGGCAATATTATATAAATAATTACATCACAAATACAATATAAATCATCTTGGACATTTTGATTTGATTCTTGGTTTTGGTTTTCTAGGTGATCCCTTATTTCAAACATCTGCTAAATTCCATCATTCAGTTTGAACATGTGACATTTATTTATATCATGGTTTCTAAAACTGGGGAGTGGCAGTTAGGGTACATCTGGGGCCCAGCCTGAAAGGCAAGTTATTTGCAGAAAAGTTAGATGTGGAAAATCGCAGCACAATGACTAAATTTTGCAGTGTTTCTAGAAAAATTACTGCAGTACAGCTATTTGATACATGATCTTGAATACAAGGGACTTATACCTAAAGAGAAGAGGTTCAAAGAGAAAATTGAGGGCAAACAGAGTCATTTTTTGGTATTCAGTGACTGGTAGGCCACTGTAGAAGACAGAATATTAATCCTGATAAAAAGATGAATGTATTATATATCAAGAAAAGACCATTTTTAGCAAAGCAAGGTAGGTTTGAGGTAGACTGAGCATTGGTTAATTATTGGTGCCTCTGAACCCCTGGTTATGTCATTGTATAGTAGTGCAAAGTATTACAGTCTGAATTTGACTTAGTTTGTGGAGGAACAAATATATATGTTCAATGGATATTAAAAATCTGCAAAGTTGACTTTATTTAAACTAAATATCATACAATCATGATCACAATTAAAATGAATTAATGAAAATTAGAGGTAGACTGAGTGACTATTAGGTATGATATTGCATTATGTACTAAATATAATTACAGTGCAATAATTGCATTGCAAAACCTGCATTTGGTACAGAATCCTATGGTTTCGTGTCTGCATGCTTGCCCTTTTAAGTCTATTTTGGCAAACATTATTTACCCTTTATGCTGCCAATCTATCACTTCATAGTTGGTATTTTAATATTAATGGAACATCTATCAGAACAGCTCTATAGCAGTTGCTTACTGTAGTGTAGTCAGTAGTACAGCAAATACATTCAGGTATCTGCATTATCACGTACCAGCGGCATCTAAATCATCATTCAAATAAAAAGAAACCCGAAGCAGCTTTCCTCAAAAAAAAAAAAAACTAGTGAACATCCAATTAAAAGTGCAGCTTGACAACATGAACAAATGTATGCATATTTGGGCAATATTACCCAACCCAAATAATATCCCAGATTTTTTGTAGTCTTCATCAACACCAATATAAGTGCAGTGCAGTGTATTCTTAAACAGAAATCTGGAAAGTAGTTGGAAAGGTTCTCATGGATTAGTGTTCTTAGCAACTTACAAAATATAATATATATGTAAAAATATTTTATGTACAAGTTGGCTACAAATAAACATTCATTATATCAACATTATTTTATAATCACAGCATTATTATTTGAAATATATATTAAAATATATATATATATATACAGTATATATATAAATATATGGTTGTACCCCTTGCAAAAATAGTACAATGAGTTTTTTTCTTTTTTCAAAAATCAAATTTGTGAGGTTTTTGTTTTTTCTGCTACTCAAAAAAAAAAAAAAAAAACTTGAATGTCTTCAAAATAGCTTGAATTTTGCCTAGGACAACTCCCATTGACTTCTACATGAACTCACAAGCTTTCAGATGCTGATATTTTACATTCAAGTTTTTTTTGCTTACAAACATTCAAGTTTTTGAAAATATAATGCAAATTTGTGAGTTTTTGTGTAAGAAAATTTGAATTTTGACAAAATTCAAATTCAAATGTTGATAAATCAGCCCCTAAATGTATATTGCATTGATCATGTTTTGATTTAAAAGTAATGGATCAACTTCCCCTGTCCCACCACCAAAATGGTACTTCAAACAAACCAACATGAGCAAAGAAAACCCCCTTGATGTATGTAAACTATATACCACAACCTACGAGAGCATAATGTTTAATCTTTTTTTTTCCTTTATTTTTCTGCAAAAATTATTATATATGTTTATATGCTTATTATTTACTAAGACACTAATGTAACCAGAATGATGAGACACAAACTTAAATGTTTGTGCTAAAATGTGTCCTACTGCATTATACTTGTTGAAATCTGTGGTGTACTCAATAAAGCACTTTTGGTTTAAAAAAACAAAACGTAATGGATCAAATGGAAGGCCCCCTATATATACATACATTTCAATGGGATACAGTGCATCTTACACACTTTTGTCAAAATTTTGCTGTCATTAAGTGAAAACATAGCCATACAAAAATACAGTTTTTTATTCTGAAACTCATCACTGGAAATGAAGAACAAGGAATGATACTGTACATAACTGAACCCTAAGTAATCCTACCAAATGTAACACTCAAACCAAACACACTGATTTTCTGGAGAGTGTCCTGCAATGTTGAAAGTATGATTCACAATTTCAGAATTACTTTTCCTTCAGGAGTCCAAGTTTACGTAGAGCATCCTTTCGTGTCTCTTCAGATGCATCACGTCCCGAAAACTGCACTGTAATTCCCTGAGGCCTGAATCCAGTAGGTCTTGGCGTAGAGTAAGTTCTTCTAACGTCCTGGCGAGGGATTGACTTGTGATGCTCATTATTGTCCTGAGAAGCAATAGCTTGTATGTTCTTTTCTGGAGATGCTTCAGCTTTAAAAATAACAGTTTTCCCCAAAGGTACAAAGGGACTTGGCTCACTCTTTAAAATATTACTGATACTTTGATTATCATTGGACATTTTTTTGTTAGATTCTGAAGGTAAGCTCTTGGGGGGCATAGAGTAACTAGGTTCTCTTTTTAGGTTATTGATGATATTTTGATTTTCATTTGAATATTTTCTGGGAGCTTCATGTGGTGAACTTCTCTGAAGTATATGTGTATTAGGCTCACTCTTTATACTATTGCTGTTTTGATTATCATTTGAATATCTGCTGGGAGCTTCATGCTGTAAACCGCCATTTTGGTTTTCACTTGAATATATTCTGGGAATGTTATGAGATAAATTCCTAGGAGATGTAGGCCCACTTTTTAAGTTACTACCAATATTGTGATTCTCATTGGAATATCTCCTTGGATATTCATATGGTAAGCTCTTGGGTGAAGCAGGGACACTAGGATCAGTTTTTAAGATATTGCTGGTGTTTGATTTTTGAATGGATAATCTTGTAGACTCATGTGGTAAGCTTTTGGAAAGTTCAAGTGGACTAGGTTCACTCTTTACACTACTGATATCTTGATTTTCCGTAACATAACTTATGGAAGATTCACGAGGTATGCTCTTACTATGTACAAAGGGAACAGGCTCATTCTTTATGTTATTGCTGATATACTGGGATTCATTTGAATATCTCTTGTTAGAGTCTTGTGGTAAGAATTTTGGAGACATAGGACCATTTGAAACTGGAGATGTAGGTATACCAACTGTTTGGATTCCAGCCTGTACTGTTGTTTCTTTAACTAGGCCTAATTTAGTCAGGGCCTCATATCTAGCTTGTTCTGCTGTCACATCCCGAAATGAAGTCTTTCTGCTTAGCTGTTCATAGTTGACTCTGTTGTCAGTTTCATCATCAAGCAAAGATGGTCCATTAATGTTGGCCAACACTTTAGCCTTTCGCTCTTGTACATTGACAGCTGCCTTGGCAATTGTTTTGTTATATTGTTTTCCAACTTGTTTGACACTTATGTTGTTTGGGAAATTATTGGGTCTAGAGTTTGGTGGGCCAGTAAAGATGAAACGTCCTTCGTCAATAGGTGATGTTCCCACACTCTTTTTTAATTCAGTTTGCTTCCCTTCACTTGGTGATAATTGAGAAGGATTGAAATTCTTCTCTGAAATCTTTTTAGCTATTACAACAGGAGTTGGGATAGCACCAAGAAGTTTTTTGTGCTCTATGGGAGAAGCCATTGTTGGGATAGTAACAGGTGAAGATGTATGAATTAGAGTCACTGGAACACTTGTGTTTATTTGTGTCTGCTTTCCATCTTTACATTCCTGTATATCTCTTGAATCTGAAAAAAAAATGTTTATTAATACTTTATGGTCTTTATGGACAGTATGTTATAAAATTAATAGATAGTAATATAAGTTTTTATTTTTTTAATTTTTTTATTATTTATTAATAAAAATAAATAATATTTATTTTAAACAATAAATATGTTATTTATTAATACATATAAATAATACAGTAATTACTGTAGCCCCTATTATTTTGATAAAGGTAAGGCTATTATAAGTCACCAAGAAGTTCCATGACCATGCTCTATGCATACAATTTGTTTTTTTCAAATTTTTATTTTCAACAAATCGTTAGTTAGTGTCAATGCTGCTCTTTTTATATTGCAGTTGGAAATTAGTAGTCTGCTTGACTTCTGTATGTGATAAAATGGAGTCAACAACCTCAAGATAAAAAAAATCCTGGTTATATTATAGTAATACATTTTCTATTTTTATTTTCAGGCTGATCTGGTGTACTAGCATATAACTTCAAATATCACCCAGCATGCAAGGTTTAATCAAATTGACGGTGTTGGGAAAGGAGTCTACACGTACAATCAAAATGGTTCCAAAACCACAGATCTAATAAAGTAGTAAAACACAGTAATATTTTACACAAAACTAAGGAAGTGATTTAATTGCAGAAGGAAGGTTTAAGCTGAAAAAAGAACTTACTTGGCAGGGTGTGCAGTTCTCTATTTTCTTCAGCCTGAACTAGGTCTATGATATCCTCATTTTCTGAGTGACTTCCATCTGTTGATATTAAAGAGTAGCATCCAAAATTATTTTCTTTGGAAACTGGTGTCTCTTCTATATCATCCTCAAAGGCATCCAAGGTTTCCTCAAAAAATTGGAGGGCATTCTTCTCTTCACTGGTTAAATATTTGAGCTTCTCGTCGTCCTGTCAAGAGAGCAATATGAGTAAAGCCTTTGCAAAGTAATAACAAAGCATTTTATAAATTTACTATAACAACACATGCATCTATAACTTACTGAGCTCCTGCTTACATCTGAACTGCAATATCCAAATTCAGACTAAGGGTATGCGAAGTTAATCAGCTGTTTCAAGCTGCATGTGGCACCTCCCTATTCCACAATATATGATATGAGAGGTGTGGTGTTGATTAAATGCTAATTAAAGACAGCAACAGTGCATGGCCAGGAGAGATAGAACAGAGATAATGTATGTCTGAATCACACTGAAACAAAAAACCCTAATAAGGTGTAGTGGCTGTTACACAGTGTAAATTGTGCATATTGCCTTTGACTACCTCAATGCCTCCAAAGGATCCAAAATGCAGACATCACAAAGCAGTAAATTGTTTATAGAGGTATAAAAGAACTTACTCAGACACTTCAGCTTCAAGCTTAGGGCAGGTACTGCATCAAGATGTACAGCTTCTGCTATAGGCTTGGTAAAAACATGACATTTCCTTCCCCCAGATGCTGCAACCATGTTACAAAGTAGACTGGAACAGAAATACCATACCATAACAAGGTATAGATGTGCATGTGTAATAATTTCTAGCCATATTCTCAGTATCAATATTTACACTTTGCAAAACACAAATTAAAAAGGACCAGAATATATTTGAAATATTCTTTCAATGGCAAATCCACTCGATCTGCTCACCTCCAGCTCAATTCTTCAAATACACTGATGGTAGAGTCAGCATGCAAACAGGGAGATTTACATATTTTGATGTAGTAGGCATTATGTTGCTGAAATCTGTCCCGGGTGCATGCTTAAAAGCCAGTGCCATCAATGCGTTTCCAAACATAAGGCAGAAGAACACTGGTCATGTTTCCTTTGTGTGACTCTGGCCTAACAAACAGCAGAATAACAAAGTATTACTGGGCCCCACAGCAAATTCAGTTAAGGGCAACAAAATATTATTAAACCGACTGATACAATAAAAATGCTCGTTAATTGGGGCCTCACTCCTTACAATGATGATTATGTAGCTTTTTGTTGCTGGATTCATGATTAAGATGAGTTCAGCTAAGCACAATGGACTTGGCTGAATCCTAAAACTTAGCCCTGAAATTGGTAAACTTATAATGGACATTTTTATGCTTATGATTAAGATGACAGTGTGCAATCACATGCCAGGTTTACCCTCCATGCTAAAAATAAATAATAGCTTAACTGGGGAGGCTTGTTTATTTATTACCCCCTCGTCTGCTTGAGTTGTTTCCAGGAGGTGTACACTGAATGTTTTCAGCAACAATACAAGCCAAAGAATCCCAGTCATTAGTCACTAAATTGAATGTTTCTTGTTTCTGTGTCAGGCACATGGAGACAGTCACCCTCAGCATTAATGAATGAGTACCACGTAAGCCTGTATTTTAAACTACAAACCTCTACTACCTCACAGTTATGCATGCACAACCTGAAGAAACCCACCTTGTGTCCTTCTTGCCCTCAGATACGTTAATGTGCTAAATAAAAACAGCAAACCACAGTTCAAATTGCTCCTAATAATGTGTCATCAGCAGATGTATCATATAATCCCAAGGGAAACATGAAATCTACGTCAACTGGAAACTTGAGCGCCAGCTATACAGAGTCTACGTCATTGGCAATCAAAGGATTACAGCAAATGTGCTCTACAGAGACAGCAATTTTGAGCCATTTCATTTTATTTATTATAGCTTTTTTTAAAGCAAATTAATTCATCTTTCTTTCTGCTATGCATCATCTCTTTAAACATGGATGGAACGGTTGTGTATTATTGAAGACCAACACACCTAAATGATCAGAAAGTAGATATAAAAAAAAAAAATCTAAACTTTACTCTAATGCTGTGCTTTAGCTTCAGGTCATATAAGGCTGGAGGCCTCAAAGCCAATTGTTGCCCTCCAAGAGATATTACCACCCGTTGCCTGCCGTGGGCTACAAAGTACTAATTGTAAGACACCATTTTGTTCAGTCTGTTAATATATGTTTGCCTGAGAAACACTGCAAATCAGTGATTCTAAACCCATGGGTATCGCAGTCACAGTAAATAAGGTGCATTATCAATTCTAAACTGAATCTTTTCACAAACAAGACTTGCAACAATAACTATATTAAATTGTATTTAGAAGTCACTGACTACAGGCATGCTCAGGCTTTCCACTAGATGTTATAATATTGTTCAATCTTGGTAACTGAAGACAGGCCATCAGATCTGAGGTTAGCATTCTAATTCATCCCAGATAGAAGGACTCTGTTCTTCCACTCCCACCTCAGCAAACCAATTCTGATATGTAAATATGGATATTATCCAGAAAAGGACAAGCTTTTGGACAAGTTAGGAATTGTGAAGATGGTGAAGGATTCATCACTGTTATTAATTCATTTCTACTGCCCCAGAGTCTGGACCAATAGTTTCTACAAACAGTCTCAAACTCAGTGAGTCTTAAATCTTAGGAAATTAAATAAAATTTTAGAAGAAGTGTTCCAATAGTTTTGGTAGCACAGTGTCCTGATTTATTTATTGTTTTTAGCACAGTACGTTGGCTAGTTAACCACCTACATGCAATGAATGTTTCAGCTCTGTATGCACATGAAATAAGTACCCGTAATAATGGCATTCCTAAGCCTGTAGTGGTGTGCTCACACAGGTTCTGCCCATGTATCAAACATTCCCTGAAGATAGTGTCAGCATCACCACTTCTGTGGCTTGCATATAAGCCAGAGTGCATTACGTAGGTAATTGCGTGCATTTTTTATGTTAGTTATTAGGTTTGGCATGCATTTCTTTCATTCTTTCCAGTTTGTGATACAATGTGTACTTGGTTAGTCACAGGGTATGCCACCATGTCTGTACCTGTATTAATTAGCTATGTGATTCCCAGTGCTTTTCTACAGCTATTTTGAAATATACTGCACACTGATTATAGAAAAAGGCACTCTGTGTTTTTGCACCAAGATATACTGTATTATCTGATGGCTTCACTGCAATAGCACAAAATATTGATTTAATTTTAATCAAGACCTTCCATCTGCTGTTCTAAAGATCCCAATTACTGGGTAGACATACGCTCTGGGCACCAGCAATTTTTTGAAATCGGTCCTGCCTCCCCTCCCTCCCTGTGTTTCCTCCCTCCAAATCCTCCCTGTGTGCGTTCTCTCCCTCCATCTTACTCCCTCCCTGCGTGTGTTGCCTCCCTCCCTGTTTGCGTCCTCTCCCTCCATCTCCCTCCCTGCATATTGCCCCGCCCTCTATATTTTTCGATACAGTGGGCCCTGGGCAGACGCCCCATCACTTGCATTATTAAAGCGGCCCTGTAGCTACTGCTACACTTCAGACATTTAATGAAAATGATAACCAACCCCATCTGGTCGCCATTTGTATGCACAAGAATTATATACACAAGTGAGCTTTCACATTATTACAATCTGATATTTCATGTTCAACACAAACACAACACCACAACCTACAGAGTCAGTGCTGTCTGATGTGTTAAATACTGGAAACAACCAGACTTGAATTTTAATTGATAGTTTTGAACTATGCATAAATCAATGCCTCTGTGTGACATTCCTGCTTAATGAACTGTATCCAAGGAAACTGTATATGCCACATTCTACCAGACATAGCTTCACAAGTCATGCAGCTAGACAAACTCTGATAATACTCTAATAAGCCCATCTTGTATAATTATTTCCTGCCTTACTTTATTAGTCATCAGCCACATGCTACAGGTTCGCAAGGTTTTGTCATGTCACATAATGTGTACAGGAAAAAAAAGAGTAAGTGTTTGTAAGCAAGTAAACCCAAGAGGTGGCAACCATCAAATGTAAAATCTCCCATTTGCTGGACATGGTCACTTCACTGGAGCTATATGTAAATAGCAATAGCAGTTTTACTTGGTTTCCTTTTCAAAATTGTATTATATTGAAAATGGCATTGTATTTATATTGAAAATGGCAAGATTTGTGGAAAGGTATGGGACATCTAAAAACGAAGAACTGGTCGCTGTTAAGTGGTTTGGGGTGAATGTTCTTAAATAATGAATCAACTGTGATATAATAAACATATAAAAATAGATGGTTCAGTTAATATTAGATATTCATATTTTAGGTATACGCAGGAATTTTAAGGCAGTCCTGACTTTTATATACTATCCCTATATCTATCTATCTATCTATCTATCTATCTATCTATCTATCTATCTATATATATATATATATATATATATAGGTGAAGAATGGCGGCACTCACAGGCTTTTCAGACAAAATCCCTCACAGGGATCTTTCTCAAGAGTATACAAACATGCAAAACTCTTGAGAAAGATCCCTGTGAGGGATCGAAACGTCGAGTTAAATAAAAAGTTTTTCCTTATTTCGCCTGAAAAGCCTGTGAGTGCCGCCATTCTTCACCTATACATTTACCCTGCTGGCTTGGGCACCCAGGTACTCTATCCTGTAAATGGTGTGCACCTTTGGGACTGTGTATATATATATATATATATATATATATATATATATATATTCAGTATTCAAACTTGGGACATTTGTCCTTTTAGCAGGAAGTTGAACTCGCGGCACTTCCTATTATACACAATGGCAAATGGCCCATAAACTCTTTAAACTATTGTCAAAACAGGGATTACTGGATTATTTGAACTGGCTCGTGGCATGTCACACGAATGAGATCCCGTGGCAGATTAAATGTATACATGAGAGATATAGTCTATGATCAGATTGCAAGCTTCTTATGCAATGGTATAGAGTTACCACAAGCTATAGAGGCTTGGAATCTGCTGTGTAAACAGAATTTGTACTTGAGACAAATTATTTCATTTACCTTGATTAAAGTGACAGAAATATAAATAAAAAAATATTTGCCATGATCTAAACGACCCAATTAAAGGTGTCGCTCTGAAAACGCAGCATAAATTTTATATGATATGTGATTTGTCTGCAACTAGAATAGAAGCATAGAAACCCTGTTTATTTAAATTACAGCACAGGGCAATGTTGGAGCATTATAGTTACATATTTACCTATGGAAGAGTATTATGTCTAGGTTCAGGCTGCACCATGATCACACGGGAATTAAAGTCAATGGCCAGAAACAATGTAAAATGCAACAAATGAGCTAACCGTATTTAGCATTTGAAGCATGCAACTGCCCACTGATACTTATAGATGGGAATACATTTTAACAGAATCCTCTACAGACTGTTGTTTGAAAATGTCACGGCCACTGGCACTTACCAAGTTAGAACTTCGAGACCTGGAACGCCGACTTCCCTGACTATTGAAACTTCCGCTTCTTTCAGAGTCACTGAACCTGCGGCTGTGGAAGTCAGGTTCCATTTCTGAGGAGCTCACTTTTATTAGGTTGCTTGGCATTGTTCAAAAAATGAGCTGCTGTAAATAGTCCTCAAGAAGAGAAGGCTGGGGTGTAAATTTTTTACAACCATAAATCATAGCCTGTAATAACAAATAATTATAATTATATCAATTAAAAATTATTTACTAGTGAAACGGTTGATGGACACAGATCAATATTGCATTTAAAGTACATTATTAGTATTAAAAGACATACAAAGTTTTCATTCTAGTTGCAAAGCCTTCTAAGGCCTTGTTTGTTTTATTTTGCTGAAATAGGAATATGATCAGTAAAAGGCGGAACAGTTTAACTGAATTGCTTCACAGAAATAATAAATTCTGGTTCCAAAGTAGATTATATAACAGATATAGATCATGGTTAAAGTCTGTCATTTTGCCCATATCTTTGAGATTAATTGTCGGCTAAAAGGAAAATGGGATTTTGACTTCTAGGTACCATCCAGGAAGGATTTCTGGTGTGGAGTTTAAATTACATCCTGGATAGTTTTTAACATAAGTGCTTTATATAGGCCCGGATTTGTGGTGAGGCCACATAGGCCCGGGCCTAGGGCGGCAATTTTTAATGACGGCATGCTGCACAGCCGCTCGATGGGGAGCACAGAGGACATGCTGCTCCCCGGTGCTTGTGCGTCTGCGCGTGGTATGCGGCCTAGGTGCGCCTGCTCTGCAAATCTGGTGCTGGTTTTATACTAGTGCATCAATTACAAGTGCTCTGAATGGTATTACAAGACTTTACAAACCATTAGTGAATGGAAGAGTTAACAACATCACTACTGTCAGCTGACAATAAAGACACAACAAACTCAAAATTAACAGGCCCTACATTATGGAGAATATGAACCAAAAGAAAGGATTACTGTCTGTAGTGATGATTGATACTTTTTCATAAAACCAATTTAAAATATTTCTTACTACCCATAAATCAAGCTTGAGCCAAAGGAAAGGCTATTCCCTGCATCATATACCACTATGGGTGAATACTGTAGATCTAAAATACTATGTTATGTCCTTGCAGTATTCCAATTCCCTCCTATTTTTTAAGGGGGTAATGCCAGGCATAGATTTATGGCAAGACCACAAAGGCCTAGTTCTAGGACGGCACGTTTCCAGGTGCGGATTGGCACGTGCATGCAGTCCTTGGTGCCAATAGGGGAATTGTGTGTGTGCGTGCATGCGTGCACTTGCAACCCGAGGTGGGGTGGAAGGACAGCATATAGGCACCGCAAGAAGAAAGCCTGCCCTGGGTAATGCTTGTCACGTTGTTGTCATATAATTATTTTGACCCTTATGATGTCCAGTCTCAAGGGGAGCTGGATATCCGTGTTTTCATTTAGTGTGCTTAGTTACAATTTAAAACATTTTGCAGGAACGATCAAAACCTTAAATTGATGCACATAATATACATTTGATATAAAAGAGAAGAAGCTGTATATTGAAATAATTAAATAATGTTATTTTTCAAGGCTACAGTTTAATTAAACCATAACTAATGATTTTAGTTTTCTGCATCAAGTTAAAAAAATAACAATACGTTAACTAATATATGCAGCATTGTAATTGAAGGGATCTATATGGGAATATGTGATTTTTCCAAAACTACAGTACCTTATGTGTTAAAACTTACATTTCATAGATGGCCTTCATCTAAAAACAATTTTTTTGCACAGTGAAAAATAATTAAAATATCCAGGATTCGGTTAGGTATTCGGCCATTTTCAGCAGGATTCAGATTCGGCCGAATCCTTGTGCCTGGCCGAACCGAATCCAAAAAATCATGTGACTTTTCATCACAAAACAAGGAAGTTAAAAAAAATATTTGCACGCTTTTACCCTCCCCCTTGCTAATTTGCATATGCAAATTAGGGTTCGGATTCGGTTCGGTATTCGGCCTTTTCCGTCGCAATGGATTTGGGGGTTCGGCTGAATCCAAAATAGTGGATTCGGTGCATCCCTAAAAAAACTGTCTGATGTATATAATCATTTTGAATTTTCAATGGTTTTATTTCAGAGTGTAACATCTATTAGAACTTTAACTTTAATGTACTCCTGGCTTTAATCACTGAAATAATTTTGCCAGACAGTAAAAGCTTGTGCACAACATTATCTCTTTCAAATTTTAGTTTATCCCTAATAAGACATTGCAATGATCAATAATATATTAGAGAACAATAAATGGTTTAAAGGGATTTTCTTACTGAGCAAGCCAAGGGTATTCCCCTACCTAAGAGATGCTTTAGATAGAGGTTAATGCTTAGTAAAGCATTACTGGTGACAGCATCACACTTACATTTTATCAACCTGTTCCCCATTTCCTCTGATGAACACTTTTCATATTCCTATATTCTATGGTACTGCTCCTATAAATTGTATACATTTGTAAAAATTAACTTTTACATGAAAGCAATCCTGGGCTTACTGTAAGTTAGGTTAAAACTTATGTGACCTTTCCCACCAGCCAGTACTTTTATTAACTCTTTGATCCCAATACTATATGGGGGGGGGGGTATGTTCTGCAACATTACATTGTGGTCGAATTGGGTAGACTGGTGGGAAAACTTTGAACCTTCAGTTAATTACCTGCAGAATGCTGGAGAATAAAATAATATGGCATTTCCTGATTTCAACTGGTTAGTGATTTATGGCCAGGTCAGACAAGCCAGAAGCTTTTTAGTGTGAGAGCCAACAAAAGATGTTATAAATAACAAGTGTGAACGCAGTTTACTGACCCCTCGTCCATCAAACTATAGCAGCACAGATTCAGCATGCAAATAGAAACAAACCAACACATTTGAATCTGTTGATATGTGGGCTTGATCGTCACTTGAGAACTTTAAAACATGGATATTATAGACAGTGGAGGTCCATTTCCCTGGCAGGTTTGCATTCTAAAGGCCCCCATAGATGGGCCGATTAAAGACCGAGTCGGCAGCTTATTGGCCATGTGTGGGGCCACCCGACGGGCTTCCCCGATCGATATCAGCCCAATATTGCCCACTTCAATATCGATATCGCCCACTTCAATATCGATATCGCCAAACGAGCGGAGCTCCCTTTCTATGGGCACCTTAAGAGGCTCCTCTGAAACAGACACTGGGGACCAAGGCTGACAGAAAATCAGAGTAAGAGTATTACAGACTCGTGACTGTAGTGTGAATTGTGAGAGTATTTTATATTTCTCAAACCGTTTGTTTATATTCTAAATTGGGACCCAACCAGATGTTGCACTTCCAAGGGGATGCTTTGTTCCATGAATCAATTAAATGTTTTTGCGATTCAGCCCATATTTTGTCTTTTACTAAAGCAGTTTTTAAGTGCAAACAAATCATGCCTGAAATTCAGGTTGCGGAAATGTCTACATAAACAGCAAGGTATGATACCATGTGTGCTTTCCTAACAAACCAACAATTAAGTTAGCATTGGTGTCCCCTGAAGTTTACCGCTGGTGATTTATATCCCAGGAACCCTCCATCATAGCCTGTCAGCTGTAAATTCAGTTAAGAGACATCCATCTTGAGGCCATGATCTGGACATACAGTAATGCTAGAGATCTTCACTCTTCTCCTCCCTTCCAAAACTGGTTGTACTTGATTTTCAAGTACAGATTTACATTCTTCTAAAACGAATGAGCTAGATAAACATACTTGTCTTAACCTGGGAAAGTTCCCGGACACCAATCTTCTAAACACTAAAGAAATAAGAAAAAATAATAAGGTAGTTCCACATTATGCATGCATAGCTAATTCAGTTGAAATCCTTTAAAGGGGTGGTTCACCCTGAAGTTGACTATTAGTATGTTATAGGATTGCTATTTCTAAGCAATTTTTAATTGGTTTTCGTTTTTATCGTTTTAAAAGTTTTTCAATTATTTGTCTACTTTTTTATGACTCTTCCCAGCTTTCCTGGGTGGGGGCATCTAAAAGCAAAGGTTTTGCAAGGCTACATATTAAGGGGGTTATTTATCCAAATCTGAAAGTTTCTCACTATTTTCGGAAAATGACTCTGACCAAAACAGACCAATCGGACTTCTCCCCCACCGATTTATCAATACTTTTTTTTTTTTTAAACTCAGATTTGTGCCTGAAGACAGTAACTTTTTCAAATTTGAAGCCCTAAAAACCAACTCTTTGGATTACTGAACGAATCCCAGTGCAGATCAGGATATCAACGGGACATCTGCCATTAACTTCTACACGAACTCAGCAGGACTGATTTTGAGTACTTTTTTATTTGGCCTTTTAACACCATCGTACTTTAATAAACCTAGAAAATTTTTAAATCATTTTCTACAAAAAAATTGAGGTTTTCCCCTTTAAAAGTTTGACTAAAAAAAATCCTTATTATTATTGCTAATTGTTATTACTCATCCTTCTATTCAGACCATTTTCTATTCATATTCTAGTCTCTTATTCAAATCAATGCATGGTTGCTAGGGTAATTTGGACTATAGCAACCAGATTGCTGAAAATGCTAACTGGAGAGCTGTTGCATGTAAAGCTTAATAACTTAAAAGCCACAAGTAATAAAAAATTGAACCCCAGTTGCAAATTGATAAAGAATTTTACTCTCTACATCATACTAAAAGTCAATTTAGAAAATAATTTAAGCAACTGTAGTTAATTTCTATGGAAGTCACTATTTGCTTTTTAAATGAAGTTCCCAGAAATATTTAAATTATCTTATAGCCCTTTTAATGGCTCCTCTCACTATAACTTACAGCTATTGAAAAGGTGGGCTTTACATTTATTACTTGCATTGCATTAGTTATTAAATGAAAACAATAGTATGGTTGCTGGGATGTCACACAACTAAAATGAAAATGTGTCCAGCAGGGACCATTATTAATGCAAATGTAAATTATATATATTGCAACAAATGGTATTTGCATTAAAAGACATCCGTAGCACCCTCAATAATATAATAACCCATTTTTGTTTTCCCTAGACTTTATAAAGTAATCAACTTAGCAAATATTACAGTTCTCACTCACAAATTGAGACTTACAATATAAGGCCATTTTTATCATTTTCATTAAGAGCCAATGAACTTGCGGCTATGTTTTTCAGTCGTGAGAACAAAATCGAGCACCCAGAGAAATGAATAATTAGAGGCAGGGCTAAACATGAAAACAAGACACTTAACCATTATATTAGTTTTCATGCAAAAGCTTAAAACCTTGCTGCAAAACAGGTAATAAGAAGACAGCAAACACAGGGCACAGCCTGAACAAAAGAATAGTTTGCTGAGCAGGGAAAATGGAATTATGCAAACAAATTAATTTTAAGAGTCTAATCATTCGCACGACATCATCAAATGCATGATTTGAAAAAAGTCACTGAGAAAATATACTTTAGCCACACATGCTTTGAGAAACCAGGGCAATACTAGGGTTGCCACCTTTTCTGGAAAAAGATACCAGCCTTCCTATACATTTATCTTTTATTACATTGGGATCAACCATCATTTTTACTGGCCAGGTGGCAACCCTAGGCACCAATAGGGTTGCCACCTTTTCTTGAAAAAAATACAGGCCTTCCTATATATTTACCTTTTTTTCCTATTAATAACATTGGGATCAACCATCAAAAATACCAGCCAGGCCGGTAAAATACCAGTCAGGTGGCAACCCTAGGCACCACAGAGAAGGTGATATTCCTTGACATTCAGGAAAAGGTTAATGGAGACACACTCTACTCAAGTACATGAAGGAAAGGGGATTCAAACTGTTTCCAGTGAACTGATGTTCTACCAGAGGGATATTGTAGCAAGCAAACTGACGGGATCAGTGTTGGACTGGTAGACCAGGGGCCCACTCTCAGTACTATTGTCCTTCCTCTCTTCGCTCAACCTTTAATCTTCAAGTCTCATTCCTTTACATACTATAATCTATTATTCCATCTAGTTAGCCTATTTGTTTATCAAATAGGGAATGGCCACAAAATAGGTCAAATGTTTATAAGCATGAGGGCCCACTGGGAGTTTTCCGGGTAGTGGGCCAATCTGACGCAGGGTTGCATACTGCTCTAACACAGGATTGTAGATGCTTTCACAGACGAATACTACTCTATCATAGACATGTTCTAACACTTGTTGAAAGGGGTGCAAACTGCTCTAACAGTGGAGTATAGGGGGATGCGTTTTTATTTCTCTTTAGGTTCCCTAGGCTGAAAGGGGCAAGTGCAAAAGTTCTCTCTGATTGAAATGGTGATTAAACTTTCAGGTTAAAACCTACTTTGTCCCATGTTGCCAGGACAGGGTTAAAAATACAGAAAAAAAATATTCCATGAATTTTATTTTACTAAGCCATTTAAAGTAGATGAGGTTATCTTTTGACGCCTTTGTTTTGCCACTATCATTTACAGGTCAGTTATTAGGTTCAGATGTATCCCTTTAACCCTGCCTGCACAGCAGCAACAATGACAGTAAAATTGGCAGGTATAAGGTGTTTTTTTTTTAGCAGAAGGCCATACATGTATACGTTTCCTTTGTTAGCTAGTTTCAAGTCAAAGTATACCCTGGAAATAAGTAGGGATTAGATGTCCAGAACAACACTTGATGCCTTCTGTCAAGTATCTTTGTTTTGCACGTATAATGTCTAGATGTGTACATGTTTAAGCCTGCTTTTGTGAGACAAGAAAAAATAGCACTGACAAAATTAGTGAGTAGGAATATGTGTAAGCCATCGAAATTTATCAAAAAATAAAAAAAAGTAAACTCAGGTGAATAGGATCGTGAAACGTCGATTTGAGGTTCTTCTTAATGTGAATGTCAGGATGCTAGCAAACAACTCCCTAGGTGCAAAAATCCCCCGGTCATGTCCAGCGGAGTTCACAGGCGCCATCTTCCCCCGAGCGGTCTTCTTCCTGGATCCATAGGTGTCTTCTGGCTCATGCACAGTAGGAGGCATTTGCCAGTGCAGATATACTGCGCATGCACTGAAAGTCACAAAGTTTCTGAAAAAAGAAATCGGAAACTTTGTGAAATTTTGGCGCATGTGCAGTAGCTCTGTACCAGCAAATGCCTCCAACTGTGCATGCGCTCGAAAGTCACAAACTTACCGATCTTTTTATCATGATTTTCGGCGCATGAGCAGTAGATCTGCACCGGCAAATGCCTCCTACTGCACATGCACCAGAAGATGCTAATAGATCCAAAAAGAACACCGATTGGAGGACGATGGCGCCTGTGAACTCTGCTGGACATGACCAGGGGATTTTTGCACCTAGGGAGTTGTTTGCTAGCATCCTGACATTCACATTAAGAAGAACCTCAAATCGATGTTTTGAGTTTGTGGGTTGATCCCATTCACCTGAGGGGTAAGTAACAAGTTAGGGGCATTTGCCTTGGGGGTTAGGCCGGGGGGAGGAGGGAGGGATTTTTGCGCTTAGGGGGTTGAATTCCCCTTCAAACTTTTGAACACATAGGGGCCTATTTATTATGCTGTGTAAAATAAAATTTGCTGGATAAAATAAATGGCAACTTTATCAAGGTGTATGTTATTTTACACCAATGCCAGATTTGCCACTGCTATTTTACACTGCTTCAGACCTCTGTAAATAAGTCCCAACTTAGTTGCTCGCAGAAAAAGTGCGTAAAACAATTACGCCATTTTAACGCTGAATTTTACATGGCGATGTCTGGCGATGTGTGGTGAATTATTCTGCCATTTTTTATACCACATAATTCATCTTCCACTTACTGTACACATACCAGTGCCTAAAAAATGTTTCATGTCCAACATTACAATTATGTCCACATGAATGTAATAATTTATGAAAAGCATTCCACATGCCCAGCTTGGATTGTAGTGATTACTATGACCTTACAGGAACAGGAAAGGTTACATGCTATCTTGTAAATCTACAAGTGTGAGCGCACTTACAGACTACTATGAAACAGCATATGGATATGACTGTGCAAATAGAAAAACAAACTGTTTACATTAAATGGCACAACTTCTATCCAGCTCTGGCAGGGTAAAAGTAGAATTGAGAGAGGAAGAGATGACTGGAACACTTAGGGGCAGATTTAATATTGGTCAAATTTCAAATGAAAAAAAAATTCGAAATTCGACCAGGGAATAGTGGGGGAATAGTGGGGGAATTAAAAATATTCAAATTAGAATTTTGAATTCAAATTTTTTAAGCACAATTTGATCGATCGAACGAACGATCGAATATGGAAAATTCAGAATCGAATATTCGAACGATTTTTAAGCGATCGATCGAATTTTTCTTATTTGATCTTAGGGAATGACCCCCATTTCGGTAGGTTTAATCTGGCGAAGCAGGTGATTGAATTTAAATTTAAAGGGGAAGTATTCGACCATCGAATCATTCGAATTTTCGATGGTCGAAATTGCCTAATTTGCATATTTGAAATTCGAATCTTTTAGAAAATTCGATCGAATATTCGAATCCATCATGTGAATTTTGTAAATCTGCCCCTTAATTGCTGACTGGGAGTATATTATAGTTAGGGAGTGTTGTATTTTTTGGTGCCTCTTAAAGGAGAACTAAACAAGTAGCTAGACATGTACATTATGTTTTGAGTTTCTGTACCAGCCCAAGGCAATAACAGCATTTTAGCAGTTAAGATCTGTGTCTCCAAAGATGCCCCAGTAGCTCCCAATCTTCTTTTCTGCTGATTCACTGCACATGCTCTATGCTGATGTCACTTACTGAGCTTAGGGACTGACTCAAAATAAACAGTACAAGTAGAATATAAATGTCTCAATATAAGGCTGATTAGTAATTAATATAGATACTTAGTACATGGCAGCACAGAAACCAGTGCAACTAGTATGAGAATTTAATAATCAGCCCTGTAGCATCAGCTTATATTACAGACAAACCTCATTTTCTGCTTGATAATTTGCAACAACCCCTAAGCTTAGCTTCTCAACAGCTGCTCAGAGACCACTGAGCATGTGAGTGTTGCAGACACTTTCCAAGATGGTGACCCTCTGTGACAAGTTTGAAGTCCTGGATCATTGCTGCTATTGAGAAGCTGAAACTTTAGGCTGGTACAATAAGTTCAGTATATAAAATATGGTATTTTTAGTTCCATAGCCTAGGGGATTTCAGACATTTTGAATATAATTTTTAACAGTCCCTATCTAGTTCCAGGGCTATTCAGGATTATAAAAACAAGTGCACCATAACTAGCCATAAGGATCACCCCTTACCCACTATAGTGGGACCCTAAAGAAGGCCAGCCTGTGAATCTGTGTTATTGACTTCATTATAAATTTAGATCATGATGCCCAAGGTTACTTAGAATATTTCCCTTTAAAGGGAAACTGTCATGGGAAAACATGTTTTTTTCAAAACGCATCAATAGTGCTGCTCCAGTAGACTTTTTGCTCTGAAATCCATTTCTCAAAAGAGCAAACAGATTTTTTTATATTCAGTTTTGAAATCTGACATGGGCTAGACATTGTCAATTTCCCAGCTGCCCCTGGTCATGTGACTTGTGCCAGCACTTTAGGAGGGAACTGTTTTCTGACAGGCTGTTGTTTTTCCTTCTCAATGTAACTGAACGTGTCTCAGTGGGACCTGGATTTTACTATTGAGTGTTGTTCTTAGATCTATCAGGCAGCTTTTATCTTGTGTTAGGGAGCTGTTATCTGGTTACCTTCTCATTGTTCTGTTGTTAGGCTGCTGGGCGGAGGAAAGGGACAGGGTGATATCACACCAACTTGCAGTACAACAGTAAAGAGTGACTGAAGTTTATCAGAGCACAAGTCACATGAAAAAAATCTGTTTGCTCTTTTGAGAAATGGATTTCAGTGCAGAATTCCTCTGGAACAGCACTATGTGTTTCGAAAAATGTTTTTTTTTCCCATGACAGGATCCCTTTAAGCTCTTAAATGTTTGGCACAATTGTTCCTACTGCCTCTGCTGCTTGAGCTACAGATGCATCCTTTAAAAAAGCAGGTTGTTGCTTCCCCAGAGGAATCAAAGCCATACCCAGCTGGTTCTACTCTTTTCCAGTAAATTCTAAACTAAGTTTTGCATACCTCCCAACTGTCCCTTTTTCGGAGGGACAGTCCCTCTTTTGACAGCTTAACCCACAGTCCCTCATTTGTACTGGAAAGTTCATATTTTCTATGCACCGGACAGCCAGAAAAAGAAAGTTTCTCACTTTCTCACTCGAAATTTGAAAAGTTAACAGGTGTAAATAAGATACTTTGTAACAATTTTGAGAGAAGAAAATAAGTAATTGTAACAGTTTAGATAAGGAGAGATATTTTCAAACTTTCATAATGTGCCAAATTTTGTAAAATGAACATGGTAATTAGGGGCTGTGGCCACAAAAATAGTCGTGGTCAAAAACATTGACCATGCTATGTGTGAAAAACAAATTTTGTCCCCCTTTTTACTTCCAAAATGTTGGTGGTGTATGTGTTTGTTACAAAGCATAAAAAAAGAAACACTAATAGATGTAAATATATATATACTCCTAAGGCTAAAGGTCATCCATCCTTTGAAATAAAAGTTTACAAATGTTCAATTTTCTAGAGTGTGGTGTTCCTTCTTGGTGGCCATATATAGAACACCAGTTATGTATATATATGTATATATATATCGCATAACAGAGAACAGCACTCCAATTTACTTGTTGACCCAGGTGCACG
>CM044436.1:59772089-59873593 GCA_024363595.1 Xenopus borealis | reverse complement strand
CTTTCGTGTACCATTAAAACTATCTTATATTTTTTAAGACCTGTGAGTGCGGTTCCCTCTGTCCAGTAAATCATAGATATTCTCGATACTGCACCCAGGCAACTTATTTATTCATTTTTCGAGAGTGCTGGCTTCCCTGTGGAGTTTGTATATATATATATATATATTGATAGGAAACGCAAGAAACACAGCCTGTACTTTTCAAAAAGGTTGTACTCACTCCACAGCCAAAACACACCTGAATTCCACCTGCCTTCAGAATTTCTTTGGGCCGGAGCAAGTTTGCATTTCTTCCACCACAAGCAGAAACACTTAAATGCTTAGTGATGTCATCAGTTATAATCACTGATGTCACTGCTTAGAGAAGTAATTTGACATGATTCACTGAAACTTGTGCATTCTAATAGATCAAATATAAGAATATTAGACCTTTTAAACGCGCCATCAGAGTTGCTTGATCCACTAAGTAAAGCACTCATCCTGCAACATCCTGTCTTTATGTGGTTAGGGACCTCTGCACTGATAGTGAATATTTTATTTAGAACAGAGGTTCATTATGATCTCTTTCCTGCAGCTGGTCACTTTCTGGGGCTGTCAGTTTATCATCAATATTGAAATTGCACCTATGGCCCCCACAATCTATGCTATGCCCATTATTAGAGTCTAGAAAACAACAATAATTAAGTACAAATAGTACAAACAAATCCTTTAGTGTTCTGGAATTAATATGCAATTATTAAAAAAACTGTTAAATCACCAGATTGCCCTTTATTTAACCCTGGTTACTCCAGAGAAGGCTGCCCATTGCAACTTCTGCATGAAAAAGAAATGCAAATATTTGACTACTATTTTTGATGGATATTGACTTTCCTGTTTGAAAAATAAATATATCGGGGTTGGCAGAGAAAACCACAGAGACAGACAAATACAGCATAAATGTCTGGATCACTGTCTGTCTGATTTTTATGCCTTACAAAAGTATTGCAACATAATTATAAAGCTCCATTGTAGTCTTTTTGTAAATGTATCAGTGCTATTCATCTCTTTCCCAGAAATGCTTTATGACTGTAGTGTATATATAGGTGTGCACTTTCTAATACAGCTGATGCTTTTACATCACCACAAACCTGGTGTAACCAGCGAGCGTAAACGGCACAAAGCAAAGAATGAAAAGTGATGGGAAAAGTGCTCAATGACAGCATTTAAATTGCTTTTATCAAGATAACACTCCTTTTTCTGTCCTGACAGAATTTTATATCCTGCTGCTTAACAGATCATTCTTAACAAAGTTAAGTACACTGATGTGGTATATTTCAATGTCAGCTTTATAAAATTCCCCTTATTTTGGAACTGCTACACATTCCAAAATTATTCATTAGAGCTACATTCTGTTCTGTTACAGCTCCCTGAATGTCACCTGCACAGTGAAACAGAATTCATGTTATCCATGCTGAAACTGGACAAGAGCAAGGCACCAGGCACACAACCTACAAGTTTCTATTACAAGCAGAGATCTGCTGAAGACTCACCTGTGCTGAGGGGGGCAGGGACAAGCAGAGCTCTGTGCTGTGACTTCGCCTCAGTATCGGTTGACAGTGTCGCTGAGGAAGAATCGGACAGGTGAATGCCGCAGGTGTCTGACTGTGACTTGCAGAGTTGAGAGTTACTAAGAGGGGTGGGGAGGGAAGGACTTCAGGAATGTTCATTTAGAAATCAGATCACACCCTGGAGCACATGTACAAGATATGTAATGCCACCTAGAGGCAACAGTACATTTCTGCAATAAAATCCTTCCCAGAAGATGCAACTGGAACGTGTATGGTCAGTTTAACGTCTTTCACAGTATCCTGTGGATGATTCTATTTAATATATTTGCTACTTTTATTTAGTAATGGGCAAATAAATTTGCCAGTCATGGATTTGCGGCAAATTTCCAATTTCAATGCCTGCGAATGTTGTCAGAAACCTGCAGTGAAAGGAAAATTTTGCTGCAACAAAAAATTTTTTGGACATGCATTTTGATGAAATATTCACGCGTATAAAAATTGTTGCTTGCGTCAAAATTGTCACACATCAAAATTATTGTGCCACCCATTGATTTCAATGCATTCTGCAAATTTTTCAGGGAAGCGAAATAGACAGATTTGTCCATCACTACTTTTATTCCAACGTGTCACAAATCTGGGAATTAAAGATCAACTATGATTAATGTTCATTATAACAACATCATTGAGAGACAATGTTCTGCACTTTATGTTGGATTTTGAATGTATTATTGGGCACTGGGATGTGTGCTAAAGTTTTTTTAACATGACAATTGACAGTAAATGTAAAAATTAGGCACCATAATTAGGATGCTGGGTTTGTGCCATATGCCATTGTCTGAATAGTATGTTTCCCACTTACCTCCTGGCAAATATCATTAACCTTTATAAGTAACTAGCAATTACCCAAGGGGAAGGTGGATCTTTGGTTAGCCCTGATCAGCTCACACTCTGCATGGAGTTTACATGGAGTTTACATGTTCTCTACGGATCTCTGTGGGTTTCCTCTGGGTACTCGGACTTCCTCCCTCACTCCAAAAACATACAAGCAGGTCCCTTTGTGAGAAACAATAGCAATTTTTTTGTTTTTTTTAATGCCCTCTGCAAGTGGTAATCCACCAAACTCTCTGGGCTAGGGTATTATTTGTATGGATCTGCACGACGTGAGCTATAACACTTTGCTTAGTCTTTGGGGGGGTATTAAATATAAAAACAGTTTTCTCTCCAGTGGCAATTTCCAAGCCTGAAAGCTGCTGAACAAAAGCTGTAGATAAAGTTTAAAAAAAAAATGCAAAAATGAGGCCAAATGCTAACTGTCTTAGAAATTGGAATGTTTCTTAGAATTACTATTTCTTTATTTAGGCAAGGATTTATATATGGGTTTACATCCCTTAAATCAGATTTCTAAAGCACTATAATGATTTACCATAATAATAAGCAGTTTGCCTCTCTACCTACTCTTAGATTCCTCTAAGTAAGTGTTTATTGGATACGATTGGATATTATTACGGCAGCATCTTCTTCACTATATAGTAACAGGCAAACATTTTGCTGAGCTGCAGGAAAATCCTGAATTGCACATCACTAGTTCACATATATAAGAAATATAATAATAAATAGTGCTTAACAATGTTGAGTAATAATATGTGCCTAATAATGTAACTTGTATAAAAACTCACTGAAATATGGATATTATAAATGAAAAACAATATAACCTCTGTTGTAAAATCGGAATATTAGAAATCATAACCATTAGGAATTCAAGACGCAGATACAAGTTCACTTAAGTCGAGGCAAGTCAAGGTTGAAAATCAGTCCAAAGCAAAATTAAGTCCCAAAGTAAATTGTGTTCACAATCCTTATCCGGCTCGCACTTGTATCCCCTCAAGCCCGACACATAATATCTAAAAATAAAGAGCCAGCGCCATAGGCACAGGACCAACAAACAAAAAGAAATATAGGGCAATATTGTTTCAAATAGCACCACTTTGTACTTTAGAAATGGGGCTTATTTGTATCACCTCTAAGTGTAAACCCTTATAAACTTTTGGCACCACCTTATTTATATAGACTAGAGAGGGTTAATGGAGAACTCTCCTTAACGGATTTAAGGTGGGTACTTACAAACACGAAAGCGTGGCTTTGCATGTATAGAGAGACTTTCCAGCGTCTATCTTGCTTTCCTCTTGTACAGATGGCATCTCATATATAAATGCATAACAATGCAACGTCCTGTACGGAACCGTCCCCTTATGGAGTCCGCACGTCTCTGGTGTCTTTTGTGTACACAACCAGCAGCGTTTGTCCTTGTGTCCTCCTGTTGGGGCGTCACTGGAAGGCGCCCCGACAGGAGGACACAAGGACAAACTGCAATGTTGCAATGTTTTTGTTTATTTTTAAATAAAAATATGAGTGCAATTTGTTCTGCATTTCCTAAAAATAATTGTGTTATGGTAAAGGGGAACCATTGCGAAAATTTTAATTTAATATAAGCTTCCTCATACGGACTTAAGAAACTTTCTAAATACAGTCAATTATGAATTGTTTCTGAAATAAACACGTTTATCTTAACTATTCCTGTCTCAGCATCTGTTTCTCTTCATTCTGTCTCCATGCAGCAGTTTGGTGTCAGATAAATGCTCCAATATATCTTATACGGAGGCTCCCTTTCATAGCAGATGAATTCACTCAATGAGCTCACTCAAATAACTGATTCCAGTACAAACAAAATCTAACAAAATAACTGCCTTTTGCACAAATCCTGCATGTAGAGAGACATGAGCTCTAGGGATTTTAATAGAGTGAGTGCAAATACATTTTCTGGGCAAAAGGAGCCCCCTATAAGATTTATTGGATCTGACTGTCAATGAATATCTAACGCCCAACTGCTGCATGAAGAGAGAATGAAGAGAAACAGATGCTGAGAGAGGAATAGTGAAGATAAAACTTGATTATTTCAGAAATGGCATCGAATTTTTAATTGATTGTATTCAGAAAGTTTCTTATTTCAGTATGATGAAGATAATATTATATTTAAATTTTTGCAATAGTTTCCCCTTTAATTTTAGTTTTATACTACATATTTCTATAGGGATAAGAATTTGAATTCTTGGTTATTTCTAGTGATGTGTAGGGACATGTAAGTGTATTTTTCTTTATTTATGTTTATTTTATATAGTTCTTTTTCTTCATCAAAGCAAAAAGGAAATGCCTGTGCTTTGAGAAACCTCACAAACCAAAGAAGAGATTAGCACACATAGCTGCAAATCCACTTCATATTAGACAGGCACTTAAACACACTTGCCACATCTGCTTGATATCATATTGGCACACACTTCTAATTACCTAACTTTGTGCATTACTCACAAGAGGCATGGATATCAGCAGCTCGCCTTCTGATAGAAGTGATTTCATTCCTTAAATTGCACTATAGACACACCTAGAAAGAAAGCAGTAATTAGAAAATTTGTATAAATATTTTGACAAATAAACAGTGCTTTTACATTTTGTTTTAATTATCTTAAGCAACAAGTGTTGCTTATCTGTTGTTGGCGGTAAGTGGGAATGGGGTGTGTCAGGGTGTTACCAGTCATTCCTTGTGGTACTAACTAGGCTATGGGAGGACAATAAGAAACAGGTGAGTTTGGGACAAACAGGTCATATACTATATATATATACACTGTAAGTGTCCAGGTTAACTCTCTCTCTCTCTCTCTGTGTATATATTATTATTATTATTATTATTAACATGTATTTCTATAGCGCCAACTTGTTGCGTAGCGCTGTAAAGTGAATGTGATTATACAACCAAATCACATGAATTACATATATAGAACATAAAGAGTTACATACATCACAATAAATGTGGAGTTACTGTGCATGCATCACAATAAATACTGGTACAGGAGGTGAGGAAGGCCCTGTACAGAAAAAGCTAACGGGAAGGGAATCATCCACAAGGTGTGGGAGTGGGCAAGATCAGAGTAAAGTGGGTGAGAGATGTAGTAATGTAAGCGGTATTGCAATGAGTGGTTAACAGTGAGGGTAGGCTTCTCTAAAAAAGTGGGTTTTTAGAGATTTCTTGAAAGCTGAAAGATTGGGAGAAAGTCGGACAGACCGTGGGAGAGAATTCCAGAGGAGGGGTGCAGCTCTTGCAAAGTCTTGAATGCGAGCATGTGAGGAGGTAATGAGAGAAGAGTTGAGTAGCAGGTCAGTAGAGGAGCGTAGTAGGCGGTTGGGTGAGTAAATGGAGATTAGTTCAGAGATGTAGGGAGGGGCAGAGTTATGAAGTGCTTTGAATGTCAGGGTCAGTAATTTGAATTTAATTCTGAAGGGGAGTGGAAGCCAGTGCAGGGATTGGCAGAATGGTATGGCAGAGGAGGAGCGGTTGCTGAGGTGTATAAGCCTAGCAGCAGTGTTCATTATGGACTGGAGAGGTGAGAGTTTCTGGAGGGGAAGGCCAATTAAGAGAGAGTTACAATAGTCTAGACGCGATATGATAAGAGAGTGAATAAGAATTTTGGCAGCGTCTGGGGTGATAAATGATCGTATTTTGGATATGTTCCTTAGGTGGAAGTGACATGATTTAACAAGTGACTGGATGTGAGGAGTGAATGTCAGGGCAGAATCTAGGATAACCCCAAGGCACCGGGCCTGGGGAGATGGGGTGATAGTGGAATTGTTAACTACGATGGATACTTCTGGGATGTTAGTGGTGTTAGTTGGAGGAAAAAGAACCATTTCTGTTTTGGAGAGGTTTAGTTTAAGGTAGCGTTGTGACATCCAAGTAGAGATAGCAGACAGGCAGGAGGAGACACGAGTTAGGAGTTCAGGGTTGAGATCAGGAGAGGAGAGATAGATCTGAGTATCGTCAGCGTAGAGGTGGTAGTGGAACCCATACGAGCTGATTAATTTGCCGAGGGAGGAAGTATATAGAGAAAATAATATATATATACTGTAAGAAAAATTCGAAATTCGACCATGGGAATAGTGGGGAAGTAAAATCCTTTGAATTCGATAGACACATTAGGCCAGGGGTGCCCAACTTTTTTTGCTCGCGAGCCACATTTAAATTTAAAAAAGAGTTAGAGAGCAACACAAGCATGAAAAATTCCATGGGGATGTCAAATAAGAGCTCTGATTGGCTTTTTGGTAGCCCCTATATGGACTGGCAGCCTACAGGAGAGAATGTTTGGCAGGACATCTGTTTTTTATACAACCAAAATTTGCCCCTAAGCCAGTAATTCAAAAATAAGCCCCTGCTTTGAGGCCACTGGGAGCAACATCCAAGGGGTTGGAGAGCAACATGTTGCTCACGAGCTACTGGTTGGGGATCACTGCATTAGGCTCTCCAAAATGAAAATGTAGTGTAAAACGTTGTCTGTACAATGAAAAGATATATGACATTTTAGAAAATTGTCGGACTTACAAGACATTCAGAGATGGTAACATCTGCCTTTGTGAATTTGCCGTTTGTACGACATTTTACAAATTTGTCGACCGCCACTTCTGGGTTACTTATTTTACCGACACTTTTGTGAATTCCCCCCATAGTATCTAGACGCCTAATCCTATATGCTTTGCGTTGTAGCAACATCTGGGACCAGTCTCCCTCTCTCCTAGGTGTGACTGTGAAAAATTCCCAGGAGTGCGTTTCCCCATGGAACAGCACCCGTGAACTTGATCTTATGGATGGTGTGCCCAAATATCATATGAATGATAGACTGGAAAAAAGTTTGCAACCCCTATTTCAAAGCAGGAATGTGCCAGAAGAATAAGGCAAATCATTCAATAACAATTGACCAATTGAAAAGTTGATAATTGGCCACTCTAACATACCAAAAGTTACATTAAGAATGAATGACTCCTTTAAGTAACAAATGTATAAAAGTGTATCAATTCCTTGACAAATTTCACTGTGAATTATCTGCACTTTCAGGCTTACTGTAGTGCAGTAAAGAAACTCATAACAATGAGTGCAAAAGGTACAAGAAGTGCTTAAAATGACTGTAGGGCTGATTTATTGAATATCAATCTGAGAAATCCTAAAGGATTACAAGCAGTTCATTATTTTTCCTTATTCTTTGTTTTCTGGAATATTAACTAACTGAATCATTAATTTATGAAAGATTATTCAACTAACTAAATAAAAAAATCTCATACTAACAAACAGGCACATTTATTTTCTATGACACTTTTGGCAACTCTCATTGCAGACGAGACCACAAAGACGAGAGCATTTTCAGCTTGATTGTTTGCAATGACAGAAGTCTTAACTTCCCAACAGCAGTCCAGACCACAAGGAGCATGTGCAGCATTACTGACAATTATTAACATGTATTTCTATAGCACTAACTTATTTCGTAGCGCTGTAAAGTGAATGTGATTATACAACTAAATCACATGAATTACATACATAGAACATAAGGAGTTACATACATCACAGTAAATATGGAGTTACATACATCACAATAAATACTGGTACAGGAGGTGAGGGAGGCTCTGTACAAAAAAAGCTAAAGGGAAGGGAATGATACACAAGGTGTGGGAATGGGCAAGATCAGAGTAAAGTGGGTGAGAGATGTAGTACTGTAAGTGGTATTGCATTGGGTAGTTAACAGTGAGGGTAGGCTTCTCTAAAAAAGTGGGTTTTAAGAGATTTCTTGAAAGCTGAAAGATTGGGAGAAAGTCAGACAGACCGTGGGAGAGAATTCCAGAGGAGGGGTTCAGCTCTTGCAAAGTCTTGAATGCGAGCATGTGAGGAGGTAATGAGAATGAGAAGAGTTGAGTAGCAGGTCAGTAGAGGAGCGTAGTAAGCAGTTGGGTATATGGAGATTAGTTCAGAGATGTAGGGAGTGCTTATGAAGTGCTTTGAATGTCAGGGTCATTAATTTGAAATTAATTCTGAAGGGGAGTAAAAGCCAGTGCAGGGATTGGCAGAATGGTATGGCAGAGGAAGAGCGGTTGCAGAGGTGTATAAGCCTAGCAGCAGTGTTCATTATGGACTGGAGAGGTGACAGTTTCTGGAGGGGAAGGCTAATTTAAAGAGAGTTACAATAGTCTAGACGCGATATGACAAGAGAGTGAATAAGAATTTTGGCAGCATCTTGGGTGATAAATGATCGTATTTTAGAAATGTTCCTTAGGTGGAAGTGACACGACTTAACAAGTGACTGGATATGAGGAGTGAATGTCAGGGCAGAATCTAGGATAACCCCAAGGCACCGGGCCTGGGGAGACGGGGTGATAGTGGAATTGTTAACTACGATGGATACTTCCGGGATGTTACTGGTGTTAGTTGGAGGAAAAAGAACCATTTCCATTTTGGAGAGGTTTAATTTAAGGTAGCGTTGTGGCATCCAAGTAGAGATAGCAGACATGCAGGAGGAGACATGAGTTAGGAGTTCTGGGTTGAGATCAGGAGAGGAGAGATAGATCTGAGTATTGTCAGTGTAGAGGTGGTAGTGGAAACCATACGAGCTGATTAATTTGCAGAGGGATGAAGTATATAGAGAAAATAATAAGGGTCCCAGGACAGAACCTTGAGGAACCCCGACAGAGAGAGGTAGGGGGAAGATGCTACTCCGTTGTAGGAGACACTGAAGGAACGATTGGTGAGGTAAGAAGAAAACCAGGACAGGGCTGTGTCACGAAGGCCAAGCGAATGGAGGGACTGGAGGAGGAGAGGGTGATCTACAGTGTCAAATGCAGCTGAGAGATCAAGCAGTATTAATAGTGAGAAATTTTTGTTGGCTTTAGCTGTTAAAAGGTCATTAGTTAGACGGGTCAGCGCAGTTTCAGTGGAGTGTTGTGGTTTAAAACCAGATTGTAAGGGGTCCAGCAGGTTATTGTCAGGGAGGAATGCGGTTAATCGGTTGTACACTAGGTGCTCTAGTAGTTTAGAGATGAAAGGTAGCAGAGAGATAGGTCGGAGGTTGTCAAGATTGGAGGGGTCAAGAGAGGGTTTTTTCAGAATGGGGGTGACAAGAGCATGTTTTAGTTGAGACGGGAATAGTCCAGTTGAGAGCGAGAGATTAAATAGATGAGACAATCCAAAGATGGTCTAACTAAATCCAAGATGAGGAGCTTCTGTGCATAACTTCGAAGCAGTATGGAGTCCCTAGCTAATGCATCGCATTAACATAAATCCCCTAAATGTGAAAATGTACCCATTTTTGGGAATTTAAGGTGTTTAAGTAATCAGTAGTTTTTGGAGGATTTGATTAATTACAAACAATAAAACTGAAATGTGTGTTACAGGCAATGCAGCATCTTCTTGATAATAAAATTAGGGATGACACCGAATACACGATTCGGTTCGGGATTTGGGAGTTTTCAGCAGGATTCGGATTTGGCTAATTCCTTCTGCCTGCCGAATCGAATCCTAATTTGCATGTGCAAATTAGAGTCAGAGCGGGAAATCATGTGACTTTTTAAGCACAAAACAAGGAAGTAAAAAATGTTTTCCCCTTCCCACCCATAATTTTCATATGCAAAGCAGGGTTTGGAATCGGTTCGGTATTCGGCAGAATCTTTCGGGAAGGATTCGGGGGTTTGGCCGAATCCAAAATAGTGGATTCGGTGCATCCCTAATTAAAATTGCTGAAAAGGTTTTTAAAATAATGCTACATTACACATGCATTTACTAAACTGGAACATTCTTTTCATGAATCTTTTGAAATGCTGTAGAGGCACTATTATTTGCCAGGATACACAGGAAATACGAAACAAGAACATTTATACAATATATAATTTATACAATAATTTCTGTTCAAATATAACAAGCTCGTATTTACATTTTTTCTCATAATATACAAAGTATAAAATTAAACTGTTTTGGTATATGGGATTATGTGAGTTACAAGGAACTTGAAATTATGCATTTTTCCTTCTCACACATTTCAGTTTGTGACACACAAGGTATCCACTGCAATGAACTTTTTCAAACCTACCAAACTTATAGAAAATCATATAGTTCATGATATATCTCATGAACAGAACGAATATATAAGCTGCATTTTTTAGCTATCACAAGTTATTATGACTTGACTGAGGTTAAGCTTGTAATTGTATGTTATTTACTACAACCAAAGGAATGGACTATCTCTTTTTGTAATTTTAGGCTCAGAATTCCACTGCATGTTGAGCTGGTCACACAAGGGGCAACTCATTCCCTACTTATTTTTTTAACTATTGGTTTCTATGTTTTCCCTAGAACAAACACTTAAACTGCACTCTGGTGAACCAGCACCATTTGGACAGAAAGCTAGGCCAACTAATGACCTCATAATGGAAACTTTTTTACCTTGACTTTTCAAATCTGCTTAAATTTATGGCCATTTTAAAGGGTTTGGAAAACGCTGTCCAAAACCAGTTTGTAGACATTTCCTTTACCCATTTCAGTTCATATACATTATTGTTACCCAAAAGATTCACACTTGTGAGTTTCCAATGTGAAACAAGATTTGAGATCTGGTTAAAAGATCTTCCACATGTTGGACACATATATGGCCTCTGTCCTGTGTTTTGTGATGTCTTGTAAGGTTGGAACTGTTTGAAAAACCTTTTCCACATTCAAAGGGGTTTTCCCCTGTGTGAGTTCTTAGATGGTCTATAAGATTTGAATTTTTGGTAAAACATTTTCCACAATCAGCACAAGCAAATGATTTTTCCCCACTGTGAATTCTTTGATGAACAACAAGTGTAGAGCTGCTGGTAAATCGGTTTACACAATCCACGCAAAGATATGGTTTTGCCCCAATGTGAACCCTTTCGGTGAGTAGAAATATGAGAGCTTTTAGTGAAACACTTCATACATAAAGTGCACATACTGTATATTGCCTGCTTTGCAAGCCTATAGTCTGAAAATTAATAAAGTGTGTTTGAGAAAGAAATTTTTCCTGCTCTTCACAGCCCATTAGTCCTTCCTTCTCAACTGACTCTTCTATAACTGTATTATTAAAGATAGTGTTCATAATTTCCTGGAAGACAGTTGACCTCTCTGTTTCAGCTTCAGCACACTCTTTATTAAGAACTGATAACTCATGAGCCTGTGATGGTGTTTAAACCGTAAATATGTTGGTTCCTTTAAAATTGTTCTCTTTAGGCAAAATTAAATCCTGTGCTACTATTCTAACCGGTTTGCTTTTCCTCTTGTTTTTCCAGTTTAGCCATGAAATGTTTGATGCAGATTCCCTTTCATCACTGACAATTCCTTCATTTATCGAATCAACACCAAGCCTTGTATGATCTTGTGTTGTCTTATTCATGTTTGTACCAGCTTCTGCTAAATAAAACACACAATAAATTAATAATGTAGACATTTAGAAAATATAAAAAAAACACTCCTAGAGCTAAAAATAGAAAATGTGAGTTATAGTACTCCGATATATTTCCTTACCTGTAATTATTTTTTTTCACATTTATATACACAATTATTAGATAATTTGTGCTAATAACAATTTGTGCTACCAATGCATAAAAGGGGACTGGGTAGATTGAAGACAGAACCTTACTTCTGTTTACAATGATCACACAGGAAGAAAAAAATCTTACTTAACACTTTTTATACAATAGGACACAGGTGAATTACATGTAAGCATCAGATGGTATAATGTTATTATTAAACCATTAAAGTTGATACCCATTTAAGAGTCCAGTTTATGCACAAAGTTTTTTTTGTTTTGTTTTTTTAAGATTGATTTTTATTGAGTTTAATCAACTTGAAAAAGAAGAAATTAAAGGAATGAAGAGAAGCTAGATAGAAGGGAAAAGAGGGATGGGATGTATGGCTGTAAATTGTCATTTATTGTTTGGTGGAGGTGTCTTGCGACTCAAGCCAAGGATTCCATATATTTTCAAATTTCTCTGGGCATCCTCGGGCTAGATACATGTGAGCTTGTACAGTTTCAATTGATTAGTCCAATCCATCTACTCAGTGTCGGTGGTGTTGGGCCCATCCAGTGTGTGGCCACCACTTTTTTTGCGTAGAAGAGGAACAGCCTCATTAGACATCTACTATTTACTCTAGGTATCTCTGAATCAAGGAGGACCAGAAGACAGGTAGCAGGGCTCAGTATTTGGGGAAGTTCCAGTTCAGTGGCCATAAAATTCACAATTGCCCTCCAATACCTAAATATCACAGGGCAATCCCACATTAGATGCATGAAATTGGTGACAGTGGCACCACACCTTGGACAGCTACCCTACCCATAGTATATAGTTTCGGGTGAGGTATGTTTGGTGCATGATCCTAAATCATATAAGCTTGTCTCTAACACTCACTAACAGAATATAAAGGTTGTCTATGATTTCTTCCCAATCATCTGGGTCTACACTAACCCCACTGTTTTCCCGATTATAATTCACTCAGGGTCGGGATTCGTACCTATAGGAAATTTAGTGCTTGAAAGTATTGGATAGGAGTTTTGTCTTGTTGGGTTGAGATACCAGTTCGTCTAACACTGTATAGTGCAGTTGCAGAGGAGGGGTTGGATTGCGCTTAGCAAAGGTGGCTGATTTGGTTGTATTTACATTCAGACAGGTCAGGCAGAGAGAAGGTCTGATGAAATTTTGGCACAAAGTTTAAATAGGGGTGATGGGATTCAATCTTGGTATGTATTCAATGAAGTCTGGCATGTCTGTCTCCTTGTTTTAAAGGCATACTGTCATGGGAAAATTTTTTTTTTCAAAATGCATCAGTTAATAGTGCTGCTCCAGCCGAATTCTGCTCTGAAATCCATTTCTCAAAAGAGCAAACAGATTTTTTTATATTTCATTTTGAAATCTGACATTGGGCTAAACACAGGAGCAGATTTACTAAGGGTTGAAGTTCGATTTTCTTTAAAAGGCATTTTCGATCGAAAAGGGACTGAATAGGTCAATTTTCGATGTAATAAAAATCATTTGAATGCATTGTTGAGGTCGAACGATTTTGAAAAAAATCCTTCGATTTTCAAGGACTTAGAAAAAAATTTAGTAAAGGTTCCCCGTAGGCTACAATGGCAATTCAGTGTCGAATCTGATGTTTTTTTAAAGGGACAGTACTTTCAAATTTAAAAATCTAATTTTGCTGGCCTGCCTGTTCCACTCTGTGGGGTCTGGTGGTATTCTTCAATCCAGTATCCTTGGTGATTCGATTGTGCCCCTTTGCTCGTCCAGAACCTTTTAGCTTTGCTCCTCTCTCTATTAAGACCTCCTAATTGGCGACATCCAATTAGCCAAGTGCTCCTCCCGAGGTGAAAGGCGCCGGTTATAGGCAGAAGTGAGAGCCGAGACCAGGGAGCTTAGCTTGGGTTCTGGATTTAGGATGCCATTCGTGACAGTACAACGGGCCCATGGAAAAGAAGAATATGGACACCAAAGGTCAAGCTGCTGCTGTTCCCCAAACCTCTGAACATTCTGTACTCAACGCTTCTCCTGTGCCTAGAAGAAGAAGAAGAGGGAAACAGAACTATATTATTGAAGGTCTGCGGTCTCTCTCTGAGAGGTTGGATGCAGCTCAGCAATCCTCTCCTGTGGTCTGCCCCGTCTGCTGCTCTGGGTAATAGAGTTTTGTCCCATGATCCAAAAATCCCCTTTCCAGATAAGTTCAGTGGGGACAGGAGTAATTTTTTTGTTTTTCAAGAAGCATGTAAACTATCTTTTTTCCCTTGCAACTTCCCTACTGGTGAGGATGAAGTAAGGTTTGTTATGACCTTACTACAAGGTGACAAGTCTGGGCACCCTCTTACCCCCCATCTGATCCTGCCCGTCTATCCCTAGAGGCATTTTTTGTTGCTATGGCCATGCTATACGATGACCCGGATCGTGCTAACTCTGCCGATTCCACAATTCGTAAACTCTGCCAAGGGAAAAGAATTATTGAAGAGTACTGTACAGAATTTCGCCACTGGTCAGCTGAGACAGGGTGGAATGATGCAGCTCTTCATAGCCAATTTCGGGTAGGGCTTTCTCACTCTAGCCTGGCTAATTACCCTCCTTCATCGACTTTGGATGACCTCATGAAGTTAGCCATCCAAATTGATAGGAGGCAAAGAGAAAGAAGGGCTGAGGGGGATACAGAATTCCCTATAATATGTAATGACATATTACCAACCAGTGTCGGACTGGGATGCCAGGGGCCCACCAGAAAACCTTACACCAGGGGCCCAACTTTCCAAACTATTATTCCTTCTCTCCTCACTTAACCTCTTTATTCTCCTATTATTTTAGATTTACTTACTATACTCTATTCTTCCATTATTAAGCCTCTTTTTCCACATAAAGAAATAGGGAATGAACATGAAATAGGCCAAATTGTTAGAAGCAAGAGGGCCCACTGGCACCTGGGCCCACCGGGAGTTTTCCTGTTTACCTGTGGGCCAGTCCAACACTGTCACCAACTCCCTCACCACAAGCAGGATTTGTGTGTGTTCACACCGGCACCGACACAAGGGTTGTGTTGAAGGAGGAAAAGGATAGTGGTCTTGGCAAGATACTGAACTGGACTTTGGATTTCAGGCTCATCTGGCCTGAGCCTAATGAGGGGCCACAGTCCACCATTTGAATAGTACCCAAATGTTTTTTGGTAGAAATCTGCTCTGTTATGTGCTTTCTGGTTGCTGGGTCAGTGCAACCAGGAAGCGTTTTCCTTTTCATGGTGAAGATAATAATATATGAAAGATATAGGTAAAAATATCAGGAAGTACCTATATCAGAGAGTTTTATTGGATAACGATAATGTACCAAACACAACCAAAGTAACATCACCTTTAAAAATGTTACTACTAATATTTTTTTATTGTGAAATAAAATTAAAATGTGATACTGTTTTAAAATATTTCATGTTGTAAGAGGACTGATCTTTTTTAACAGTTGAGAGGTTTGATTTTTTCAAATAGTTTCTCTCCAGTCATTTTTCAGCTGCCATTGTAAAACACATTCTTTCTTAATAATAATGTTTTATCTTTGCCAGTACTAAAGTGTCCATATAAATGTATGAAAAGATGAAGAGGTTTTTTTCCATGGAGTATTTAGCTGGAAATGGAAATGGAAACATCAGAAAAGAAAATGAAGACGCCTCTTTAAAAACACGAACTATCATGCTGAAGTACAAAAACACTGAAGCACATTTTGATCAAACATTAACTACAACAAACAGTTTTGGTTTTACTTTACTGTTTAGATAAATCATTTTATATGGATTGCAAGCTAGCCATAACAGCTGGGTCATTATGATTCTAACAGTTATAAGAGAAGTAAGTTGAAATGATAAAAATCAGTATTAAGATTTGAATAATGATATGAAAAAGTAACTGACATGCTTCTGTCAATAATTAGCTAAGGAACTTTCACCAATCTGGCCACTCGTCTACATCTAAGCTTTTGTTTATGTATTAGCTTTCTATTAACATTCTGCATAAATAATCATAGAATTAATTTGATAATTTGGGCCCATTTATTAACAATCAATCAATTTGGATTTTTTCCAAAACTTTTGTGGTTTTCTTATATTTCTTAAAAGCTCCACAAATTCAAGATATAATTTATCCTTATTGAAAGCAAAACCAGCCTATTGGGGTTATTACATTTTTACATGATTTTCTAGTAGACAAAGGTCAAATTATGGAAAGATCCGTTATCCGTAAAACCCCAGGTACCGAGCATTCTGTATAATAGGTCCCATACTTGTAGTACTAACCCTCATTCATATTCATACCACTGTTGTATTGGGGTATGCAAATTCCAGGGTTCTGTAAAAAGAGAGAGTGAATCAATGCAGGCGACTTTACGTGTAGCAGGTGCGCACAGCTACAAAGCTATTCACGGCGATTAGTCGCCAGGCGACAGATCTCCCCGAAATCTCCACATGTGGCCTTACCCTTAAGGGTCAGACACAGATATCTTCATCTGCAAATACATTTATAAACATCTTGAATGTTATTAAACCAATAAATAATACTTTCACGGTCTCATCAGACAGAAAATATGTATAAAGGTAAACAATCACAGTTCAGACACTGTACTTGTCTGCCTTGTATATACATCTAAGTATATCACTATGGCAATAACTAACCTTTCTTAGCACTGCTCTTACCACAGCAACACCTGGAGTGGAATAAAAAAGACCCACATTGACACCCGGTGAAGCAAACCTGGATTTGTCAGAAGCCACAGCTATATCACAACAAGCAACAAGCTGGCATCCGGCTGCTGTGGCCAGTCCATTAACCTCTGCTATAATTGGCACTGGAAGAATCTGAAATACAGACATAAGCTGCAAAATGAAACATGCTAAAGTCATGGTTAGAATATTTAATGTACTATAAACATACAGAATTTAAGTGCAGCATAATGTACAACTGTGTAAGAATGTAACATTGTGTTTCTCAGGCCTTTTTTTTAGTTATAAAGAATTTTAGAATCTTGTAAAACAGTGGTTAGAAGATGCGGTTACTATGTAATCTGCACCAGGACTGGACTGAGAATCAAAATAGGCCCTGGCATTTCAGGTACACAGAGGCCCAAACAGTCCCCACCAGCCCACTAAATACTGACTTTCTATGGCACCTTATAGCAGCCCATCTGGCATTTGCCCTAACCGACAGATTGCCAGTCCGGGCCTGATCTGCACTAAAGAACATAGGAAAAAGGACAGAGGAAACATTTTAAGTAACATAATAACAGCAATTTATATTGCAAACCTATAAGAAAAAAACCCAAAGTATTAAACGTGAACAAATATTTTATAGAAGCTAGTGGGTATATTCCCAGAGGCACAAATCTTCATGCTAAAAGGCTATACAGAACACCAAGAAAGCATTTTACCCAGTTTCTTTATTACACTTTAGTTCTCCTTTAAACTTAAAACCTGGAAAATTTGTCTCCACATTGGTGGCGCTCTGTTAATGAATATAAATGCAAGGAATCTACCTCTATTACATCATTTTATTGCAGGAGTACCTTCTCTGCGTGTTAGTACGCCTTATTTAGTGGCATCCTAATATCCTGCTTTTATGTTTTTAGATGTAGTTCAGCACAACTTCCTTCCTCCTCTGGGCCCAGTTGAGACAAAGGATCATAGTGTAACAATGTTCTACTTCCAGGTAGCTCATAATATATTTGGGCCAAGAAAGGCTTACAGTTGAAACGTGCTGTAGAACTCACTCACAGTGTCGTAATTACCAGGGAAACAGAGGATTGAACTGCACCCAGGCCCAGCTCACTATTAGGGTCCACCGGAGTCAACACTTGTACTACAAAGAAGCCTGCAGTTAAGAGCAGGTGTGCAGCATGTGTCTTGTCTGGGGTGGGTACAGTTTTTGTGGGCCCACTGCTCATTCACTAGAGTGGGATCAGGCTGCTGTAAGGATAGAAATGCCTATGTGTCATAACTCTAAAGAGCAGAGCAAATGTAAATAAATCCACAGTAGTTATAAAACATGTCTTTTTTTGAAAACTGGATATAGTTTGTAACACAAAAGGGACCTAACTGACATATTAAAAAACAAGAAAAACAATGAATGAAAGAGGGATAGATGAGGAATATGGTGTCCCTTCATCAGTCTTTAAATTTTTAGAAGTAGAAAAACTTTATATATTTAACATATTGCAGAACCATAGCTTAGTGTATATCTCCCATTCATGATTTAAAGCAGGGGTGTCCAACCTGCGGCCCAAGGGACGTATGCAGCCCAGGATGGATATGAATGCGGCCCAGCTTGAAATGTCATGTTGCAAAGGATATAGGAGTTGGCAGGAGGGGGGACTCTGCCCATTGCCCAGTTAGTAGTAATAATATTATAATAATAAGTCTATTTAATATCCAGGTGTCCCATATTCCAGTGTATAGCTCCATTTGGTTATCCAAAGTGTTTGTGTGTCTCATGTGTGGCCCAAGACAATATTTCTTCTTCCAATTTGGCCCAGGGAAGCCAAAAGCTTGGACAGCCCAGATTTAAAGAAATATGAATAAACTATTTCACTAGAAAATGACATGATATTTCTTTTTTGATGAGGTGCATCAAAATTTATATACAGCAGTATGTGACTGCAGATTGATTTATCTATCAAAGCTGATGTAACTGCTCGCAGGTTCAATGCTCATGTCCTGCTGTGAGATTCTCCAGCACAGATAGGGTTGTCAGACTTTCTTCCTCAAGCAGTGAATCTGCCTATCTGATTTTCTTTCTAGCTTGATATCAGTCATTGCCAATGTCATGTTAAATCCCCTCAGGGATTGTGTGTGCCTGTGGCCCTCAAATTGGACAGGCCTACTTTATTACATGCCTTACACTTTTGGAACACAAAGTCAAGATCATATGAAAATTGTTGACTGTTTGGCATATTTCGATTTGCTGTTATTTTGACTTGGGCAGATGCAATTTTTTTCCACGACTTGCCTTACGATTGAATATGTGACAGGGTTAAACTCAGACCTCCAAACAGCACAATGATAAGGCTGCCACTAGAGGGAGCTCTGTTATTATTGCAATGTTCTGAGGAGATACAGGGCCTGAGGCTCATATTAAAGTTGGACATCAACTGAGCCACATGTCTGTGTTGCTCCTCTGTTTAAAACAGGTTAGTGTTTATAAGTATAGGCAGAATATGAATGTCTAGATAAAACTTACTTGTTCCAGTTTTCTATGTTAGCCTCTGGGTTTATCTAGGCTTGTTCTTATGACGATAGGCAGAATATGTATGTTGAGATCGAATATACTTGTTCCTTACTATGACAGCCTGTTGATTTGTCTGTTTTCTAGTTGTATATCATTGCATTATGATGATAAAAATGATATTAAAGTTGGACATCAACTGAGCCACATGTCTGTGTTGCTCCTCTGTTTAAAACAGATGCTGTTGGTTGCATTGTGGCCCTCGTCTGCACTTTCACTACGGAACGCCGGTAATAAATACATATGAAATATGTTTGTTTTTTTGTTAAATTATTAGAAATCAACTATTTCAGATATATTGCTAAATACTGCAGACTGTATTCATCATGTGACTGAAGACAAGTACAAGCTAGAGTGTTGTAGCTTACATTCCTCATGTTTGGAAATATAAACTATTTGTTTCTCTGCTCTCCTTGGCAAGGCCAGGCCAGCCCAGACCGGCCCCCTAGGCAACGCGCAATGCAGTGGAGGCACTGGAGGGAGGATAACGCGACTGAGGGGAGGAGAACACAACAGAGGGCTGGGTGACAGGAGGGAGGAGAGCGATGGAGGGGTGGGTGACAGAGTGAAGGAAGGGGAGTAAGGAGTGCGAACAAGGCTAGGGGTAGGCAGAAGACAATCTTAGAGGTATCTGCCCAGCACCCCCCCTATCATTGTAGGCAGCTGCCTCTTCTACCTACCTCTAGTTCTGGCCCTGCTCCTTGGAATACATGACTGCTGTGATACAGATTAATGTATGTATCAGGGGCAACTAAGTGTACTCTAAAAAAACTTTATTTATTTCAAGAAAGAAGCAGAAATTGTAGAAAGAAAGAGAGAGTGGCTGGAAGAATAAGTGGGTGAGGAGTAGGGATGGGGTTTTGATTTGATATACTTGCTGGTTTGCTCTTAACTATATACTGTGTTCATCAGTCAAAGATAGCCCTATTGCATCTATCCATGTAAAAGAAAATATCATGTAGTGTTGCCCTGCGCTGGTTAAACGGATCTGTTTGCTTCAGAAACACTACTATAGTTTATATAAACAAGCTGTTGAGTAGCAATGGTGGAAATTGAAGAACGGCTACATGGCACAGGATAAATATATAGATATAAACGGTGAGTTCTGATGTCATCAGTTATAAACGGTGAGTTCTGATGTAATTTCGGTCACATGACTCACTGAAACTTGTGTATTATAATAAATAAAGTACCTCCAGTTGTATATGAGGATATTAGAAGTTACCTTGGAGTTCCATGTCCTGTATAAAAACACTCGCCTTGTGTTTTTATATGGTCTTGAAACTCCTTGGTAACTTATAATATCCTTATAATTTACAAGAGGGGGTACTTTATTCACTATATATTTTAAATGTGAAAGCAGACAGTGGTTCATGAAAGGTGATGGTGGGGCAAGTAGAAAGTGTTGTAACATTCCAACAATGTCCCTTTCCATTCCTGTATCCATGCATGACAGACCATATTGCTAATTACTTGTGGAGCACGCAGGGCTAATTTACAATGCAAAACTGAAAGATATACACATTTTTCTTTGCAAAAATGAACTCTACTGTGCAAACTGCATGTTTTTGCAGAGGTCATGCTATTAAAGTGGCTGTTAAATTACCCACGTAACAAGTTGAATGGTTGCAAATCGGCATTATTTGTAGAAGCATTATCAATTTTGTGTAATTTACCATGCTGTTTTATGCTACAATAAAAATGAGGACTATAATGGCTTTAGTGCCATTTGTGACACTGATGTGGAAGTTAGTGTTCAAGTGCCGTAGATGTCTATTTCCATACTGTGCAAGAAAAAAGGGAAGATCGTTTCATACTTACCATGATCTTCCTTTCCTGGATGAACTCCATGTTAGTACTTATCGGGATAGCCCCTTCTCCCTGTTCCCATTAGAAGGACACTCCCCAAGCCTTTAAGGGCTAGGCCAGACGGGGAGATTCGGGGGCATTTTGTCTCCTGGCGACTTATCGCCGCGACTTGTAGCCCCCGAACCTCCCCGAATAGCCACGTACCCAAGCGCACCGGCGTTGCTTGAAAACGCCGGCGCGTATCCACACGGAGCGGCGCGCTTTTTGAAATCACTCCAAATTGCCTTGTAACAAGCTCTCAAATTACCGGAAAAAAGGGCGGGTTATACGGACATAGAGTTCGTCCAATAAAGGAAGATCACGGTAAGTATGAAACCATCTTCCCTTTTCCCTAGACGAACTCCATATCAGTGATGGTGATAACAGGTTCAGGCCCCTAACTAATAATTCCTAAACTAACTGCCACCTCCCTCGCCCTCCCTGCCATTTTGGACAGGTCGGGAGGGCACTTGCCACCACATGCTCTGACCAGGACTGGACTGGGATTCAGAATAGGCCCTGCCATCTCTGCTACAAAGAGGCCCAAACAGGCTCCACCAGCCAACTGAACAGTCACTTTCTATGGCAACATTCAGCAGACCATCGGGCATTTGCCTGAACCCACAGATTGCCAGTCCGGGGCTGGCTCTGACAGCAATTCAGGAATGGCAACTTTAACACAGGCACACAAGTAGCAAACATTGCACACCAGTGCCTTACCTGATCCTGAAGCAGAAGCTCGGAAAACTCCAGATATGAGGTAGTGTGCTGGGGAACAAAAGGTCTCATTGAACTAAAACCCCTGTCCCTAGGACGCCTTCAGGGCAGGCCTAATGATTTCCTAAGGTTATAAAGAAAACTTTTTGCTTCCAATGGGAACAAAGCCAAAAGCAAAATAGAGAAGGAAAAAAAGACACCAATAAGTGGTTGTGGTTGGTCTTTTAAAGGCTTGGGGAGGGTCCTTATAATGGGAGCAGGGAGGAGGGGCTATCCCGATGAGTACTGACATGGAGTTCGCCTAGGGTTGCCACCTGGCCGGTATTTAACCGGCCTGGCCGGTATTTTTGATGGTTGATCCCAATGTTATTAATAGGAAAAAAAGATAAATATATAGGAAGGCCGGTATTTTTTTCGAGAAAAGGTGGCAACCCTAAGTTCGCCTAGGGGAAAAAACTGTAAATTTTGCAATAATAATCTCTACTGGACACCTATGGGAGGGTCTTGCATGAGTATATTGTTTTCTGTCTGTTTGTACATAATGCATTTGGGCAAAAATAATAAAACCCCAAAAAGTAAAAATGGTTTCTGAACAGCAAAAGGTTAGTTTATTTTTTTTCCTGGCAACAAAAAGCAGAATACCCAGACAGATCTGCCCTTAGTAGTTTCTTACAAGAAAACAGTTGCTGTTTCTATGGCAACTACAGTTTCAATCACTATGTCTGTGAAATTACATTTATATTGTTGTTGTGGCAATGCTGTTTGTGGTCCTCTTCACTGAAAAAATGCACCATATGGTACTTTCCAGTACAGATTTGCACTACCCAGTCATTAGGATTTTCTATGCCCTTTATTTATAGCTAACCAAATAAATATAAAAGCCAACACTTACAAATGTATACAACAAATTTGATTGTGAAAGTGGTGTATTTTCCCTCATACCATCGTTTGCCAGTTTTCACAGCATCATTCCAAATTATAAATGTAAGCCACAAATCAGTGAAGAATTTTTCAGGTGTGGCACTCATTCCCACAATAGCATCTATCTATTTATCAGGTTTGTGAGACAACAGTTTAAAATAGAAAATAACAAACCTTCTGCAAACAATGGGGTAATACCAGAGTACTGTTAAAATTAATTCAGCATTTCTTAGGACTCTCAACTCTTCTAATTAAATGCCATCACCCTAGCTTTCCCATTAGAAGTAAAAATACATATTATAAAAGTAAGGGTATGATTAAACTACATTTTTCTTTACCAGTTGTACCAGCCAGGTTTTAGTGGAAACTGTTCCCTGGTGTAAAGTGGAGGGACATAGGACAACACCACTACTGATATATGTTATATCAGGACATGCAAAACAAAACAATCATGTCTCCCTTACTTCACTGTAGAAAAGGAAGACTGATAATCTAGAATCTCATGGACATTATGCTTGAGGTTACATGTGTTCAGGAGCAGTTGCACATAGGAACCACATCTGGCAGGAACCCAGTGAATAAGGGTATCCCCATGTACAGCTTCATATTTGTACATGGCATGAAGTAATATATGTTGTACAATATCTAAAACTGAAATTACACAAATCTTACCCATTCCTTTTTCTGTACATGAAACCCCTGTAGTTTCCATAGTCATCAAATAATATATATTTAATAAATAAGTAGTAATGACTGTGTACCAAAATTACTTATTCTTTGCTATTATTTTTATTATATTTATTATATTATTTATTATATTCCTAGTTATATAGAGGGATTCTTAGTAGACTGGTAATTTGTTTTGATGCAGTCCAACTAGCCTCATGCCTGAATTACAGATTAATGGACCAACCCTTCAACCTTGAGATAGTCATGCAGGTCATATGCACTGTATCCCCTTTTCACTGCAGCCAAGCAACCCTTTTGGCTATTCTTTCATAAACTGATGGTCATCCGAATAATTTAATGATTAACAAGAACACATTTGGGAACCCTGGGCCTCCCACAAAGGATCATATGGATCCCTCCAATCTAGAACTTAATCAATTTTTGTAATGTCTACTCCATCTCTGTCTTTGATGCACAATCAATGAATGCAACTTTACTCTATGCCAGGGGTCCCCAACCTTTTTTTACTAGTGAGCCACATTTAAATGTAAAAAGACTTGGAGAGCAACACAAGCATGAAAAAGTCAATGGGGATGCCAAAAAAGGACTGTGATTGGATGTTTGGTAGTCTCTATATGGACTGGTAGCCTACAGGTAGGCTCTGTTTGGCAGAACTACTGGTTTTTATGCAACTAAAATGTGCCTCCAAACCTGGAATTCATAAATAAGCACCTGCTTTGAGGTCACTGGGAGCAACATCCAAGCAACATGTTGCTGCTCTATGCTATGCCGGGAAATGTATTCAACCAAAAATAAAGAAAGGAAAATGTATTTTCCAGATATATAACCCACAATTAGAATTCATTAGATCTTCTATAATTATTATAATACATGTCCCGCTTTTGACAGCCAACCCACAGTTTAGCATTTGTAATGAAATGTCCCGACTTACTATTTGATCTCCTGCACTAAACAGCCAGAAAAAGATACAAAATGGACATGGTGATTCTGGGTTATGGCCACAAAATGGGTGTGGCAAAAAATTGCTGTGTTCGGCACAGCAAATCTTTTTATCCCTCTTTCTTTTTCCAAAATGTTGGGAGGTATGTAATTGTTTAATCAATTAAAGACAAACAATTTGACAATTAACCTTAATAATTAATTAATAATTAGTTTAGATACCAGCCAGACAACTGAAATTCATTTGACCAGTTGTTAATTCAGATTTCAATAACTAGATTATTTACAGTTTTCTTCACATAGAATATATCAATGAACATTTCATCCTAGAATGGAGATATTTTACATGGCTTCCTTGTGCCTTGAGTCTGGCAGTACATCAAATACTGATTCATGTGTATAACAGATTTTATAGAAATAAAATTGGCAACAAATAAATAATACTGCTTAAGCTGAGAATACTCTGTTCTGCCTTTCTTAATGCTGGAAATGAACGGTAATTTTTGAATCCTCTTAGAAAAACAAAAATAAAAAAAAACTAACATGATGAGCAGGGCTATAGCACCTACAGTATATAATAAACAATACAATTTTTTCATTTGCTAATATCTGAACCTGTGCTATGGCTGGGTTTTATAGCATAACAATTAATCTTATTCTTTAAAAGCAGATCTGGCATTAAGTGCGGTACCCTGGCAGTAATCTGTGCTCCACATTTGTACCTGCAATTAAGGCAAACAATGGAAAATAGCCTAAATCACCCACAGAAATTCCATTCTGGTATGTGATTTATGCAGGATATGGCATGTTCAGCAGCAAATGAATTCATGCTGCTGCACAAGGCACACACCCTTGTTTGACCCCCTATATTACACAATTGGTGCATGTGCATATGGAGTAGATAAGTGGTACCTCCCAATTTAGATTTTGCATGACTGGTGCAGGCATACTCAACGATGAAAACAAACTCAAGGATATTTTTTTCAAATAAGTGTCCACTGGCCAATGCACTGAGGCTGCCTCCATTGGCATAAGCCCTTGAATGTTAAAAAATACAATATACAGCCCTGGGCATGTTGAGGTAAAATTGTTTGCTGTCATCTATGTACAGCATGTATGATCACCTTGTCATATGATATTTGACATACTGTCCAGTGATCCTCATACTCTTTTTTAGCAAGTACAAGGGACATTTGCAGATGGAGGAGTGAAAGGAGCAACAGCTTCATACAATTTCTGTTTATATTGCTTCCAATCAGGCCAAACACCCAAATGAATGGTTCAGTGTTTGCGCACATGCAGTTTTCCAGTTTTGGGACAGTGTGCAGGAGATTTAAAAGGAATTGTTCACCCTTGACACTTTGAAACTTTTTTCATTAAAAACTTTGTTCATTAAAGATTTTTTTCAAATATTTTCTATCTGTGACTGTTTTTCTAATATTGTTAATTGAAGAAACTGTGTTATCTAAAGTTATCTTAACTCATTTAATGCATTTAACCTTTTCATTAGCATACCAAAGCACCATTGTTTTCAATGGTGAACTCTTTAATTGGATGGGATACTGTGACACAATATTCTGTGATAAGTGGGATAAATGGGATAGATGAGTTAAGTTTTTCTGTGTCAAATGCACAATCCAAAGTGGCTTCATCTGTAGTTAATGCATTTCTTTTTTTTTGGCCCTGCTGAGTAGGATTCCTGAGTTTCATTAAAGACAGCTAATATAATTGATACAGTTGCTCACAACAATTGTGACACAACCAGGGCCGCCATTAGAAATCACAGGGCCCCGCACAACAAAATTGTCCATCCAGGCACCCAAGCCCCGCCCCTGATCCCCACCCACGCCACATCAAAGTTAAAAGGCCGCACAGACATCAGCGCTAAAAAAGTAACCCCCAGGGCTCCCTTATAAGTTAAAAAAAAAAAAAAATTGGCGCCAGGGCCCCCCCATAAAAGTTTTTTTTAAAAAAAACCCTTGGTGCCAGGGCCCCTCATACATTGTATTGTTTTGTGTCACAAGATGGCACTATGTACAGTTTGTCACCTGATACATGGCTAGTACAGGTATGGGACCTGTTATGTAGAATGCTCAGAACATTCGGTATTCCGGATAACAGATATTTCCGTAATTTGGATCTTCGTACCTTAACTAGAGAATCATATAAACATTAAATAAACAAATAGGATTAATTATATCTTAGTTTGGATGAAAGCTACTGTTTTATTATTAGGAAAAAGAAATAAGTTTTTAAAATTTGGATTATTTAATTATAATGAAGTCTAAGAAAGATGGCCATTCAGTAATTCGGAGCTCTCTGGATAATAGGTTTCCAGGGAATGGATCCCATACCTGCAGGGCTGCTCCTGCCATGAGGCAAGGTGAGAACGTTGCCTCAGACGGCACGGAGCAGCCAGTTACAAGGGGCGGCAAAAAACCGCCTCTTGTAAATTTAAGAGCCGAATTTCCAGGTTTTAACCTGGAAATTCGGCTCAGCTAGTGCAGAGAGCGCAATTGCGCTCAATGCACTAGCGATACCGCCACCCATTGACCCGCTCCAACGCTGATTTTTAAGCGTGGAGTAGGAAGGGGGGGGCGGCATCAGGCTGCTTCCTCAGGCGGGGCAGCCCCAGAGACACTGCTGCATGCCTGTACTAAATGTTTTGTGGTACTTTTTGTGAATGTGTGGCATATTGTCTATGTGGGACTAGGAAAAACAGGAAAATGTTAAATACAGTGACATAACTGTGAGTGATGTATGGGTACAATTTCTAGTTTGATATAAATTCCATATGTAAAGGCCCTCATGTGCCTAGTCATAAAAGTGCATACACCAGAGCTATGCCATGCCAATAAATTTGCCAACATTTTACAATTCAATAGACATTATTAAGTCTATTCAAATGAACGGGATCTGGCTAATTCAGTGCAGCACAGCAGGGCCCCCCTTTAAGCCTGGTACCTCCTGGCCCCCCTGATGGTGGCCCTGTATGCCACCCTGCATTTGTTTCAAGTTAACCTGGGTGCTGAAGTTGAGATTGTGCTACTGGTGCCCACCATTTACATACCTTTGATCATAATTGGTGGCAATGCTGTAAAAGTGAGAACACTAACAAAACTAGAAATACGTCAATGTTACATCCTGACATAAAAATATGCAACAGGATCATACACGAGCATCACTTGTTTAAAGGGGAACTATAACGAGCTTCAGCATACTGAAATCTAATCTAATCATACTAATCTCTCGAAAACGTATATGGAATGAAGTGCTTATGTGTTTGTTTCGCCATTCATGGCCCTTTTTGTTTAAATTTGTAGAAATATCAGAAGCCGGGTATTTATGATAAACTAGTTAAAGGGGAACGATCGCAAAAATGAAAATTTAATGTAAGCTTCATCATAAGATGTTTTCTAAATACAGTCAATTTAAAATTCTGTACCGTTTCTGAAATAATCAAGTTTCTCTTCACTATGCCTCTCCAAGCATTTGTTTCACTTCTTTCTCTCTTCATGCAGAAGTTGGGTTTTGGATATTCAGTGACAATTAAGTCCAATATATCTTATAGGGGGATTCCTTCCTGGAAGATTAACTGGAGCTCAAGTAACTGATTCCAGTACAAACAAAATCTAAAACTGCCTTTTGCACAAATTCGGCATGTAGAGAGACATGGGGAAAATTCACTAAAGCGTGAAAATGCGCTAGCTACAGCTTCGCCGGTGTTCGCTGAACTTCGCCAAGTGAATTTTCGCCAGCACTACGCCAATGCACTAAGATGCAAATTTGTGCTCAGGGCGGCGAACCGTAGCGAAGTTGCGCTACCGTTACTTCGCCAGGCAAAGGGCATTTACGCTAGCGATGCCTAATTTCCATACGGCGCAAACTTAAACATATAATAGAGGTGTATGTTACAGCCACTACATTATACTACACAAGCTCAGGAAACCTTTAATAAATAAAATAGATTTGTCCTATTGCCCTATACATGTGCCCCCTGTATAGTTGAGTTGCCATATGTTAGGAAATGTAGGGGGGGGAAGGAGGGTAACCCCAAAAATTTTTTCGCTATTTTTCAGATTATCACCCTAAAAAAGTTAAAAGACGCCATCGTTTTTTGGGACTTTTTTTTCAAACTACTATCTATTGTATTGAAAGAAAAAGAAAGCTAGTAAGTTTGTAAATATGCTAAATGACAACTTTTTATCCCAGCTCGTTCAAGAACCTACTAGGAATAACTCTCTTTTGGATCTTGTAATAACTAATAATACTGATCTCATCTCAAGCATTTGTGTGGGTGAGCATTTGGGGAATAGTGATCATAACATGGTCTCCTTTGAGATTTTGTTGCAGAGGCAACTCTATAAGGGAGTAACTAAGACATTGAATTTCAGGCGTGCAAACTTTGACAGTATAAGGGCATCTCTGCAACATATTAAGTGGGAAATGCTTTTCACAGGGTTAAACACTGAACAAAAATGGGAATTCTTTAAAATGCTGCTTAATAAATATACATGTCAGTATATTCCACTTGTAAACAAAGAACGTTGTTGCAAAACAAAACCTTTTTGGTTCAATAGGAGTGTTGGTGTTGAGGTGGGTGAGAAAAGACGTGCTTTTAAGGCTTTCAAGTTAGCTGGGACAGCCGAATCATTTATAAGGTACAAGGAGGCCAATAAGTCATGCAAAAAATCAATCAGGCAAGCTAAAATCAATATGGAAAAGGATATAGCAGTAAGCAGTAAAAAGAATCCAAAATTATTTTTTAAATATATTAATAGTAGAAAAGTTAAACAGGAAGGGGTCGGACCTTTATTATCAGAGGGGGGTCAGTTGGTTGATGAGAACAAGCAAAAAGCTCAGATTCTGAATGAAGGTTTCCTTGTTAATAGCCCCAATTCTAATACATCCAATGATGCATGGTTCACACATGAGGAAATTCAAAAGAGACTAGAAAATGTTAAGATAAACAAAGGTCCAGACCCAGATGGGATTCACCCCAGGGTACTTAGCGAACTTAGCTCTGTGATTGCCAAACCTCTATACTTAATTTTTCTGGATTCATTGAGGTCTGGCATGGTGCCGAGAGACTGGCGAATTGCTAATGTGGTGCCGCTATTCAAAAAGGGATCCCATTCTCAGCCTCAAAACTATAGGCCAGTTAGTCTGACGTCGGTGGTAGGAAAGCTTTTTGAAGGATTAATAACTGGACTTCATAGCAAATAATAATATGAGTTTGTGCCAGCATGGTTTTATGCGTAATAGATCTTGCCAGACTAACTTAAATTCTTTTTATGAGAAGGTAAGCAGGGACCTCGGTTCTGGGATGGCAGTGGATGTGATTTACTTAGACTTTGCTAAAGCATTCGATACAGTGCCACACAGAAGGTTACAGGTTAAATTAAGGAATGTTGGCCTGGAACATAGTATTTGCACCTGGATAGAGAAAAGGCTAAAAGATAGACTACAAAGAATGGTGGTAAATGGAACATTTTTTAATTGGACCAGTGTTGTTAGTGGGGTACCGCAGGGCTCTATACTGGGTCCCTTGCTTTTCAACTTGTTTATTAATGACCTGGATGTGGGCATTGAAAATACGGTTTCTATTTTTGCAGATGATACTAAATTGTGCAGAGCTATAGGTTCCATGCAGGATACTGCCACTTTGCAGAGTGATTTGTCTAAGTTGGGAAACTCGGCAGCAATCTGGAAAATGAGGTTCAATGTTGATAAATGCAAGGTTATGCACTTTGGCAAAAATAATATAAATGCAAGTTATACACTAAATGACAGTGTGTTGGGAGTTTCCTTAAGTGAGAAGGATCTTGGGGTTTTTATAGATAACAAGTTGTCTAATTCTGGGCAGTGTCATTCTGTAGCTACTAAAGCAAATAAAGTTCTGTCTTGCATAAAAAAGGGCATAAACTCAAGGGATGAAAACATAATTTTACCTCTTTATAGATCCCTAGTAAGGCCTCATCTGGAGTATGCAGTGCAGTTTTGGACTCCAGTCCTTAGGAGGGATGTAAATGAGCTGGAGAGAGTGCAGAGACGTGCAACTAAACTGGTTAGAGGGATGGAAGACTTAAATAATGAGGGGAGACTGTCCAGGTTGGGGTTGTTTTCGCTGGAAAAAAGGCGCTTGCGAGGGGACAAGATTACACTTTACAAATATATTCGAGGACATTATAGACAAATATCAGGGGACCTTTTTACCCATAAAGAGGATCACCGCACCAGAGGCCACCCCTTCAGACTAGAAGAAAAGGACTTTCATTTGAAGCAGTGTAGGTGGTTCTTCACAGTGAGGACAGTGAGGTTGTGGAATGCACTGCTGGGTGATGTTGTGATGGCTCATTCTGTTGATGCTTTTAAAAGGGGTTTGGATGATTTTTTTGGACAGACATAATATCAAAGGCTATTTTGATACTAAACTCTACAGTTAGTATAGCTACGGGCATATATGGTTTGTGTGTGAAAGAGTGGAGATGTGTGTGTGTATGTATGCTGGGTTTTTAATTTGGAGGGGTTGAACTTAATGGACTCGGTCTTTTTTCAACCCAATTTAACTATGTAACTATGAACTAGAGTAACATCTAGCGTAAGCGGTAACGTTCAGTAAAATGTTCATCTTAGTGAATTAGCGTAGTTATGTCCCTTCGTCAGTGCGCAAATTCGCCTGGGGTAAGGGTGCAAAGTTGCGCAAGTCTATCTACTCCACTATTGAATTTTCGCCAGGGACACTGTTAGTAAATCGGTGAAGTTGCGAATTGATGTCACGCTGGCGAATTAGCGCTAGTGTTAGACGCTTCGCGCTTTAGTGAATTTGCACCATAATGTCTGGTGTTCTAAAGGACCAGTAATGTAAAAGTTTTTTTAGGCAATCTGGCGACGATCAATAGTGCGACGCTCGATTTCTCCTCCCTGCCTTCTATAAGAGATAGCCAGGGAGGAGAAATCAAGCACCGCATGATGGATCGTAGCCGTATCGTTATTTCTGAAGAGGAGCAGAAGCTCAGTATCGGTAAGTTATTTCTTAATAAAGACTTTGCAAATTTAACCCTTAATGTGTCTTGGTGTTTTTTTTTTTGTTCAGCACAAATTAAAAAAAGATTTTTATGCTACTGGTCCTTTAAAAACACCTGTACATGCAGGATTTGTGCAAAAAGCAGTTATTTTGTTTGTACTGGAATGAATCAGTTATATGAGTGAGCTCTAATTTATTTGCTAGGAAAGGAAGCCCCCATATAAAATATATTGGATCTAACTGTCAATTAATATCTGACACTCAACTGCTGTAAGCAGAGAGAATGTAAACATAAACCTGATTATTTCAGAAATGGTACAGAATTTTTAATTGATTATATTTAGTAAACGTCTTATGATGAAACTTACATAGAATTTTCATTTTTGCGAGTTCCCCTTTAATTAGTCTATTATTAGTAGCCAGCTTCTGATTATACAGGTTTGGGATCAGTTATCCAGAAACCTGTTATCTGGAATGCTCCAAATTACGGAATGGCCGTCTCCCACAGACTCCATTTCGTCCAAAAAATGGTTTCCTTTCTTTCTGTAATAAAAAAAAACAACAGTACCTTATACTTGATTCAAACTAAGACAGAATTAATTCTTATGGGAAGTTTAAGGATCCAAATTAAGGAAAGACCAGTTATCCGAAAAGCCCCAGATCCGGAACATTCTGTATAACAGGTCCCATACCTGTACTACGACAAGGACCATGATCCATGAATGGGGAAGCAAACTCCTAAACCCTTCATTCCTTGTTTTCGAGAGATTACCTCCTATATACTCTCGAGCCATAAATAGGATTAGGCACTCTTTCTATAATTAGCCATAATCACAATTGCTCGTCATCCAACAAAACACACTCTGAGTTTCTGATCTCTAGTTCCAACCAATGCGGTTAGAGAGGGGCGTGGAACTTAGTCGTCACTCAACGGGCGTGGCGTCACTATGAGATGCGGAAGCTGGTCCGCAGCTTTAGGGTGGGTGGACCGGAAGACGCTGGGAGAAGGCTGGGATGTCCGGCACTGGTGGTGGAGAGTCCGGGAAACCGGTAGAATTTAGGAACTAAGGACTTCCTAATCGAGCTGAGATTCTTCCTCCTCCAGCCATGAGTAAGTAGAGTTGACCAAGTGCTGCGCTTTACTAAAGAGTTTGTGAGTATTCAACAAAAGTTACAGGAGAATGATTGACAGCTGAGGGGCGGGCATGAAAGCTACACGAAAGGTATGTCATATGATAAGGTGCCCATACCCTAAAGGATAATATTTTGAACGTCTCGCTTCAAGGAGAGGGTTGTCCTGTGTGGGCCCTCAAGGATTTGTGAAAGGGCAACTTATTGCGTTTGGCTGTTCGGACTTCTGATTGTTGTCATTTAACAATAATGTCAGTCACAGGCTGAAAGTTGTTCTAGTCCTTATGGAAAGGACAGGGGTCAGCTTTGCATTTTGCATTGTATGAGAATAGTTTATCTACTGGCAATGAACATATTTACATCAGGTTACCATGGCAACGGAACAAATCACTTGCTTAATCACAGTGTTCAATCTGGGGAAGTTGAAATCTTGTTTTATTCCCAGAATCCTAAAAGCTCATGTTTGCATATAACTCAATAAATACTTAACTATTACTTGATTTCGTAAAGCCTATGCTAAAATGTATTTCAGTCCTCCTGTTACTGTACTGAGCAAGTAGTTTTAATTTTAATAATAATAATGATGTGTAATTATGACTATTTTTTTTTTAATTATTAATGCAGATACTCTTAGCACATCATTCAAATACAAGGTAGAAAATGAATACAAAGATCTGATTGGTTTCTGTGTAACTGTCAGGGTATAGTTTAACTATGTCATTAAATCAGATGTTCTTGTTAAATTCAACTTTCAATGTACCCTTGTTCATAGTTTGTTGAAAATGGAAGAGTTTAGCATTAAAAGAGGAAGTTGTTCAGTTTTAAAGGAAATGTGCAAACTGTGTGAAGGCTGTTTCCATACTACAGTTAAGATATTTAGTTGACACACAGTAGTCATTTTGTCAGAGGCACTCTCCACCCTAAGGTGTAGATACACATTTTTATAAACTTGTATCATAATGCTAAATGAGGTGATGGCTTCCTGTTTTGTATCTGTTACGCAGTCTTTTATTTTCCTTTATTGCAGTTTATATTTGTCTGACCCCTTTAAAATGTTGGCTAAATATAACAACAGTTATTGATTAATATTAATAAATCAAGTGTTCCAAAATTGCAAGCTACCCATTTATGATCTAAGCAGATTGCATAAAATAATCAAGTGTCGGCTAGAGGCTTCCAATGAATTGACACTTAGGGGCAGATTTACTAAGCTCGGATGAAGGATTCAAATGCAAAAAATAAAATTTTCGTATTTTATAATAAATCGTAAGATTTGAATAAGAAAATTGGTCCACTGTTCGATGGTCGAAGTACTTGCCCTTTTATTCGATTGCCTAGTTTCCAGATTAAACCTACCGAGTTGCTATACTTGCCTATGGGAAGCTCCCATAGGCTTTTTCTGAAGTTCTCTTGATCGAATAGAAATCATTCAATTTCGAGAAATTGGATGATTTAGTAAGATTTTTTTCAAGAACCTGGACGATTTCTATTCGTTTGTTTGATTTCTCGAAAAAACGGTAAAATCCTCCGAATTTGATATTCAATTTCATCGGATTTTACCTCTACCTTCGACCCTTGATTAATCTGCCCCTTAATGAGGGCAAAATCTCTTTGTATCAGTCCCCATAGTTTACTTGTATTGTTGCTTCAATTTTGATTTATCCTCTGCTTACATTTTTATCACTTTTCTTGTACCACTAGCCCCTTTTGCTGCTCCTTGCTGACAAGCTTATTGATCACACTAGTTGGCATTCCAGTTTGATGATTCATGTCATCAAACTGGATTCCTGTCTTTTCATATATGCACAGTTCTTGATGCTTTTGTGCACAAGTGCTATGTTGATGGCCAGAAGTGTTGGGCAGGGCTACCGCCTGGTCAAATGGTCATACAAGAGGAATTTCTGGTTATGTGCACAATTATATAAAAGGAAAAATATGTAGGTTTTTTAAATGTTAAGGGCTAATAATATGTTATTGGTCAGAGCCTTAATGACCTTTTATATGTTAATGTGTTATTTGATATAAAACTACATAAGCTGGGCTATACAAACCTACATGAGTGTTGGCATGTCTAAACGGTAAAAACAAACACTTGACATTACTCCATAACACTGTTACAGGAGGATATAACGCTTGGAAGACTAAACATGAAATACAGAAACAGTTTTAAATAGGATACGAAAATGTTTACATTGACCATAGATGTAGCCATATAATGCCACTAATATGCATGTGGTCTAAGTCTAACTGTGTTGATGTATAACATTTGCAATGTGTCATAAAGAAGTAAGAATAAGCTTAGATGCATTATTTTGTGAGCTATTTAGCTGCCTTGGGAAAAGTGCTCTCTAATTGCTTATTATGCAGTCTGGGACATACATAAGTACCACTTGAGACACTCATTTTCCTGCCATTGTGAAGATTTTAGCAACCCAAACTTCCTTTTGGGCCATAAGGTAACCAAATACATTACAAAAGAAATACTTTTACGAGATACTTTTCAGGAGATTATCGTATAATCTCAAAAACAAATACTTATGTGTTCTTAGATAAAACAAATATGTTGAGAACCCAGAGCCTATGGGTTAGGCCAGATGGGAAGATTCAGGGAGATTTGTCACCTGGCGACTAATCACCTCTTCTTTGGGGCGACTAATCTCCCCGAACCGCTTCCCCTGCCTGAATAGGCGCAGGCGATTATTCATTAAGCAGCTGGAAGGCAGGCAAAGCGGTTCGGGGAGATTCGTGGCCAGGTGACAAATCTCCCCGAATCTTCCCGTCTGGCCTTATCCTAAATATGGTCAAAAGATCGTGGAAGTTGTAGCTGTGGCTGGTGGATCTAGACCAGTGGATTTCAATCTGAGGGGCAGCCCCCCTCAGCTCAGCTTTTCACCCAGTTAGGGATGAACCTTTAATTTGTTGAAAATGTTTGGAAACCACTGATCTAGATGTTAAAAGTGGGTAATATTGTGCTGTAACTTGTGTACTTACCTTGTTATGTGTAGATCCTGTTTTCAGATTGAAACTTCAGCCCATCACGATTGGGAAACTTATTAAACCGCATTCCGGTTTTGGGTTGTAGTAGTTTAAAAAAAAAAAAAAAATTGCCCCCTGCTTGCGCTGGCTTACTAGCACCGGGAGCTCCCTCCTGGTGCAAGTAAGCCAGCGTATGCAGGGGGCAATTTTTTTTTTAAACTACTACAACCCCAAACCGGAATGCAGGCTCTTTCAGCCCGCACCTTCGGTTTGGGGATTTTTTTTCTGCCCCCAGATTCAAATATAGCATTTTTTAAATTTACTTTCCATATTTTCTTTTTAAATGTTTCACAAAATGTAAGTTTAAAGTATTCAGTGTTTCAGTCTGGTATCTCGGAAATCCAGACACAGGTTCTAAACTGTTACAATTTGCTACATTTAGTTTATTTGATTAGTTGCTACATTGTAGTGGCCATACACGGGCCGATAAAAGCATCTTATTGGCCCGTGTATGGGTTCCTCTGACTGGCTTCACAGATCAATATCTGCCCGAAAGTTGGCTAGGTGTCGATCAGACAGGACTAAAAATCCCATTGGTTCGCGGCCGCATTTGTGGGAAATGCCATATTATTGAGCTCTATGGTATCAGCAGGTTTGGAAATACACTTCAGTGGAATACGCAGTGTATTTTCAATATGGCAGACAAACTCTCACTGCATATTGTGCTTTAGCAGCTTTTTCTACTGGGGACATAATTATGTTGTGTATTGACGATTATTCTGGCTACATTTTGCATGTAAATTGCTTTTCCATTTGGCTTTTTTCACAAAAGTATAATAAAATTCTTCATTGCGGAATGAGAAAAAAACAGAAATGCATGTTGGGAAAAGAAAGCTATAGGCTGAAAAATGCATATTATCATGTTTATCTGGTTTTATTGGCATATTTACATTTGACCGCCCAATTTTAAATACTCAAAGTAAAAACACTCCGTTTGACCTTGCACTTAATGGAACTTGGTGATTCTGCTCAGCAGGGCCAAAGATAAGAAATGTATTAACTAATGTATCGATTTAGAACAGTTTACAGAGTCGGAGACCCCCCCCCCCCCAGCTGCTTTAGAAAGACATGAAAATTAAACTTTAAATGGTCAAATAGAAAATAGAAATGAACTGAAAAAAGTGTTGTTAGGTGAAAAACCTTTAGCATCTTGTATCAGAGTATGCACCCTTTTATTACAAATTGTGACTGTTTCTCTTATTTTTATATGTATTCTTCTGGTCATGTTAAAACTGTTAATCTTGCCATTGTCTATTTAAAATTGTGTGGAAGAGTTCTTGGGTTTTTTTATCTCGCTTGTTAATGCGGTCATCTTAGATTACACTGCAAATGCTTTTGTTTACACATTAAATGTCCTTTCCTGCATCCTTGTCTATAATTTGTCATGTAACTATCCCTTTTTTTCAGGCCTTGGGGATTGTTGTTGGTGGTGATCCATATCTTTCAATAAAATAAAGGTATAAAAAAATCTTCAAACTGCACGCATCTCACTAATAGTGCTGAAATGTGTTTTTGCATCTCTGGATATTCTCGAAATATAATTTGTATTTGCTTCATGTAGTAAATGTCTTGTCCTGTCTGTGGAAGTTTGTTTATTGGTAAAATAGCATGAGGACAGAGCGAGGGGGGAACTGCACTGAGCGCTGCGTGGGATTAATGAGATCAGTACACACAAGAGATGGTTTGTATATTATTTGTAAAGGGCATTATTTTGAAGCTTCCACATAACAATAAGATTGCTGTGTGCCATGTTACTTATGTGAAACAATAGTTTTCAGCAAGATGCGTGGTGATTTGTTGTGCGGATTTTAATTAACCCCTTAAGGGCAGAGAGACACGTGGAGATTCAGGAGATTGTCGCCTGGCAACAAATCACCTCTTCTTTGGGCGACTAATCTTCCCGAATTGCCTTTCCGCCTAAATCGCCGGTAGGATGGCACTTGGAGCACTTCGTTTTCCAAAGTTGCCTCACAAGGAAACTTTGGGTGACTTCAGAAAACGAAGAACTCAGCATGCCATCAGACTGGCAATTTAGATTCTAGCAGGGGGAAAGGCAGTTTGGGAAGATTAGTTGCCCTAAGAAGAGGCGATTTGTTGGCAGCCGACTAAATCTCCCCGAATCTCCACGTGTGTCTCTGCCTTTAGTGCCTTTGTAGTATCTCTGTTACTTATGTTGCATGAAGAAACTGAGAAGTCAGATAAAGTCTGCAAAGAATACTGGCTTGATTTTTTTTTTTATTTGCTTGTCTGTATGTTGGATCTGAAAGAGCTTTTCATTCTTGGTGTTTATTCAAGCTGCTTCTGTGTCATGGAATGATAAATGTTATTGCTCACATCTGTTTACTATTTATTTCTGTACTTGTTAACTCATTGCCGTTTGTATATCCTACTGTTAAGTAATCTGTGGTTTAGGAAAAGTCTGGCACAAGAGTTGTCCAACCACAAATTAGATTGTGATCTTCAAGTAGATCTTGAGTTAAAGTGGAAATTTGATGAAAGATTTTAAAGGAAAAGTAAGGTAAAATAATGGGGGCAGGTCCATCGAAACACTGTGCACACAGCAATATGACATATGAAGAGATATATTGTTAAAACGGGGTCTAGCCAGAACTCCTGTTAAGACTGGTCCTTGACCCTGCTTACATACCAAGGCAAGATTGGTCATACTGCCAGACCAAATAATTTAATCAAGGTTTAGGGATCACTATATCCCACTACAACTTCCCCTCTCTGGGTACTTTCCCTTATTTACATTTAAAAGCAGAGAAAAGGTTGCATTTATATATAGACCACAATGTATGTATGTTATATCAGTGTTAAAAGGAATGTTTTTTTGAAAAAAAGACTGTTTTCCATTACTTTCTATTTTCTACTTGTGACCTTTTTCAAATATTCAGGTTTAAAATGTCTCTCTAAGGCAGCTCTACATTTAATAATGTAAATTCATACATTAAGTTGATACATTTCTTAACTTTGTCACTGCTGAGCACCAATCTTGAGCTTCATTTTGGCTAGAGCCAGGAAGTGCCAAAATCAGAATGCTGAAATCCAAGACTCTCATCACAAGCAGTATTCTCCTTCTCTGTTTGCCTTCAGAACCCTTGTGTCTGCTCATGTGCAAACACACTTGGTGGTGTTTGGTGCAAAATGCACTGTCTCTTGTTTCTTCTCCAAAATCCTCAGAGTGTGTATACACCAAAGCCCATACAAGGGTTCCACTCAAAAGGAGAAGGATGATACTGCTCACAGTGAGGGACTGAAATTGGCCTGCGTCTGTCCCTTGCCTAAAGGCAACTGTTATCGATCCAATAATTACTAACATTCCACAGATTCTGTTGAGAAATGTATTAAAGGAAAACTATACCCCCGAAACAATGTCTCTATAGAAAGATATTGCCTAAAATAACTTATATGTAAAACCCTGCTTCATGTAAATAAACCATTTTCATAATAATATACATTTTTTTAGTAGTATATGCCATTGGGTAATCATAAATAGAAAATTGCCATTTTAAAAAATAAGGACAGCCTCCTGGGATCCTAGGATCCAACCGTGCACACAAACATACCAAACAAACTATAAAGTTAGGTCACATGAGCCAATTAACAGATAGAGTTGTGTCTTTTGCTTCAACACTTCTTCCTGTTACAGTTAGAGTTGAAATATTTCTGGTCAGGTGATCTCTGAGGCAGCACACAGACCATCATGAAATCGTGGTTCATGGCAAGAGATGTAAAAGGGCAATATTTACTTAAATATATATTCCAGTTTGGTAAGATTCTTTTAATATGTCACTTCATTTGATATAAACTATCTGTTGCTCAAGTATTCATTTTGGGGCTATAGTTTTCCTTTAAGTAATGTAGCAAAGCGTAACCATTCAGTCTGAAACACTATGGAAAAACAAATAAAAGATGGAAAGCTAATGAATAAAGTCTTTAGTTCTGGAGAAAAGTCTGAAAACAACTGAACTGAAAGTGTTTAGAACAGTGGTTCTCAACCTGGGGGTCGGGGCCCCTTTGGGGGTCGAACAACCCTTTTACAGGGGTCCCTTAAGGTGTTCCAGGAGCAGGTTCATCTCTCTCCCCACTAGCCCTGGGGCAAGGCTGTAGCAATCTGGGTGTTGGTGCCGGGAGTTGTAGTTCAGTAACTTGTGTAGGGAAGCCAGTTGCACTACAACTTTCTATATCCCCTTAGTAGGCACTGCCATACAGCTCTCCCTGCCCATTTAAAATTTGTTACATTAGCATGGTAATTGGGGTGTGGCCACAAAATGGGTGTGGCAAAATGTTTTTGCTGCACTACGCACGGAAAACAAACCTTTATGTAGCCACGCCGTCTCCTGTACTTTCCTAACAATCCACTCTCGGCTGGCAATGAAAATATTATAATGTTTTACGGTTGGGGGTCACCACAACACGAGGAACTGTATTAAAGGGTCGCAGCATTAGAATGGTTGAGAACCACTGGTTTAGAAGGTGAGCAACCCCTTGAAATAGCGAAAATACACATTTTCTTGGAAGTGTTAAACTTCAGTTGATACTTTCTGATAAAGTTTACCTTAGAGGGGAATTATCATGAAAGTACAACTGTAATATAAATGGCATTCTACCAAGATAAGAAGTTTCACAATTCTGTACCTTTTCTTCAATAATCAGCCGCTCTTCATTCACTCCTCATGTAGGAGTTGGGAGTCTCATATTGATTAATAGTCTAATACAGCCTTTTTTTTAATCTTTTTCCCTATTTTGCTGTATTAGATATACTTTTAAAATATCCAACCTAAAACCTTAAAAGGATCCCCCTAAAACTACACTCACATGGTTGTTTTTGAATGTTTAATGTATATACCCAATTATTGTGGGTGTATTCAATGTCATGTAATATGTGGACATTTTAGAAGTGCTTGCTAATAAGGAAAAAGTTGATTTAATTGCCATGGGTTTCTACCCTAGGTGCAAATTTGTCCAGTGTTTGTTAATTAGCTCCAATTATTTATAAATGTTTCAAGCTGCTAGTTTTACAGCAGTTGGAATTTCCAGCTTGAATAGCCCAACGTGTGTATGCTCTCTAATGGGAGAATATTAGAGCAGTGGTGCCCAAAAGGTAGATCAGGATCTACCAATAGTCCTTTAGTTGATGATCAGTAGCTCTCATGACACTGTCAACAAACAGCTTGTCTATATCACCCTCCTATTTCATGCTTTTCATTCAGATATTTCTTATAGTAAGGTAATGTAAGAAATAGATTTGTTTGTTAAATACAACAATATACATTCTCTCATAAATCAATTTTTTTGTATTATTATTGTCCATGGAACAGATACTAAGAACGCTTTTATGAATGTACAGTTGGGTCCAATAATTTGGACAGAGACAACTTTTTTCTAATTTTGATTTTGTGCATTACCACATTGAATTTTAAATGAAACAACTCAGATTCAGTTGAGCTGCAGACTTTCAGCTTTAATTTAGTGGGTTGAACAAAAAGATTGTGTTAAAAAAAAAAAGGCCGCATTTTTATGTATTCACTTCATTTCAGGGGCTCAAAAGTAATTACAAAACTGAAAATAAAATGTTAATTTTCTAATACTTGGTTGAAAACCTTTTGCTGGCAATGACAGCCTGAAGTCTTGAACTCCTCTTTTTTTAATACTTCGCCAGGCCTTTACTGCAGTTGCTTTCAGTTGTTGGTTGGTTTTGGGCCTTTCTTTTTGACGTTTAGTCTTCAGCAAGTGAAATACATTCAAGAATATTCCACTTGAATGGCCACTCCTAGGTTGCTTTGGCTTTATGTTTAGGGTCATTGTCCATCTGCATTATGAAACGCCTCCCAATCAGGTTGACTGCATTTAGCTGGATTTGAGCAGACCGTATGTCTCTTAACAGCTCAGAAGTAGTGATGGGCGAATCTAGGCAGATTCGCTTCGCCGAAAAATTTGCGAAGTCATTTGGCTGCTTCTGTCCTGTGTCACATCATGGATAAACACTAGTGTCCCAGTGCCACTGGCAGCCATTCACACCCAAGCCATCACACTGCCTCCCAAATGTTTTACACACAACATGGTATGCTTTGGATCATGAGCTGTTCCACGGCTTCTCCATACATTTTTCTTGCCATCATTCGGGTAGAGGTTGATCTGTGCTAAACAAAAGTCCAATCTAGCCTTTCTATTCTTGAGATTTATGAGTGGCTTGCACCTTGCAGTGTATTTACTTTCATGCAGTCTTCTCTTTATGGTAGACTTGATTATCGATACGCCTACCTCCTGGAGAGTGTTGTTCACTTGTTTGGCTGTTGTGAAGGGATTTCTCTTCACCATGAAAATCTGCAATCATCCACCACTGTGTCTTCCGTGGTTGTCCAGGTCTTTTTGCATTGCTGAGTTCACCAGTGATATCTTTCTCGGGATGTACCAAACTGTAGATTGTGCTACTCATAACATTGTAGCAATTTCTCACATGGGGTTGTTTCTGTTTTTTGCAGCTTAAAGGAGAAGGAAAGTCTAAAAACAACATTATCCCAAAAACTCAGCCTTAATATAGCCTGAAACATATTTTCCTAGCTCACCATCCTGTTGCTTAGTTTGCCTATTAAATGGCAATGTCTGGTCACTGAATGAAGTACCTGTTCAAGCCTGTGCAGCCTCCTTTTCTCCCTGAACAGAGATTTTCTGGGGTAAAGACATGCACACTGCATAGCACAGAGCTTCGTGGCTTTTTTTTTTTTTCTTTGTGTTTGCATACTAAGCTTGTACATGTAGAAATGCTTGACCCCTTTAGCCCCGCCCACTTAATCATGTTGTTCAATCGTAAGGCTCCCATGCTGTTTCTAGGTCAACACACACAATTGCTACAGGTTGAGCATTTCTGGGGGTGGGGGGGGAAATGTCAGAAACTAGGCACTGCAAGTTCAAAGTTCATTATGGAAACCTTACATTAGTATTTATTTAAAATGGTGGCCCTACAGTGAAGGGGCAAAGCAGACAACCAACCATGGGTGAAGGAGGGGGCAGTGACGCTATAGAAGGACAAGAGGCGGAAAACTTGTCAGTCAGCGGTGGCCCCGCAAGGGAGAGGAGCAATTGCAGCTTGAACTACAATTCCCAGGATCCTTTAGTGCAGACAGAGTTAAATAGGCTGTGTTGACAATGTAGCAAGGTTAACTTGCGGTGTGGCAATGGATTCCCAAGACCATTGGTGGTCAGCAGTTACCTGCAGTCTCTGTTTATGTGCTGCGTCTTACGTGTCAGCTGCTTTGATGATGCAACGGGTTCAAGTAATGGGGAAAAAAATTTCAATGTAGAGGAGCCACAGGGGAAGTGACGTCAGCTCTGTTAAAATGGCACCGGCAAACTCATGAAGATAGAGGGAACTTGCCAGGCGCATTACAATACAGATGTGAATTTAGAAACAATAATACACTGGTTCAGGAGGCGCATGTGTGGTAAAGATTTTAATTCCATTACTTTTTCAAACCTTTCCTTCTCCTTCAAGAACAAGTAAACGTTTTTTTTTCTATCTCTAAATTTGCTCTAAACAGCCCCTAAAATTAATGTACCTTAGTCCCTGCTGCAAGTCTGCTCTGGTTTCTGTGTTATCAGCAGCTTGTTTCACCTTCTTCCTGGTGCAGAGTGAAGCCCAGCCCCTTAGCTTTCTGAGCTGACCTTATCTCTTGGACTAGTCCAGGATATCATTTGCATACTATGACATAGCAGAGAGCAGTGTGTGTAGCAGCTTTTGCTTGGGGAAACTAGCTTACTAATGAAACACTGGCTCCCTCTTCCTCTCTATTGTGGAACAGCAGCAAATGGACTGCTCAGTAAACTAAGGGGCTGGGCTTCACTCTGCACCAGGAAGCAGAGGAAACAAGCTGCTGATAACACAGAAACCAGAGCAGACTTGCAGCAGGGACTAAGGTACATTAATCTGGGGGGCTGTTTAGAGCAAATTTACAGAAAGAAAAAGAAAAACATTTACTTTTCCTTTCAAGGATGGCTTATTTTACCTGCATGGAGAGCTCCTGTGACCGCATGTTGTCTGTTCACAACAAAATCTTTCACATACAAGCTTTTCCCTCAAATCAACTCCAGGGATTTTATCTGCTTAATTGATAATGACATAAAGAAGGACTTACCCACACCTGCCCATGAAATGGCCTTTGAGTCCATGTCCAATTACTTTTGAGCCCCTGAGATGAAGTGATTGTGTTAAAAAAGGCTTTAATTCCTCACATTTTTATGCAATGTTTATTTTCAACCCACTGAATTAAAGCTGAAAGTCTGCAGTTCAACTGCACCTGAGTTGTTTCATTTAAAATTCATTGTGGTAATGTACAGAACCAAAATTAGAAAAAGGTTCTCTGTCCAAATATTTATGGACCTAACTGTAGATAATATTGGGAGAACATTGCTAAAAGTAGACCTCACATTATTAAAGTATGGCACTCCTGTATAAGAGCTTTTGAAATATGGGTCCTTTTGCACTGTGCTACCATGTGCCTTGTTTTTCATAATAAATAATCTAAAAATGACACCCTATCGACAAAAACACCAGCACTCCGATATTATGAAAAAGTGAATTTTTACGTGTCACAAGGCAATGTTTTTGGGCCCTTCTGACCCTTTATCAAGCCAAACAAAGGCTTGATAAAGGGTCAGAATGGCCCGAAAGTTTGCCTTGTTACACTTTAAGTAAAAATTAACTTTTTTCAAAATACTGGAGTGCTGCTGATTTTGTCGATATTGTGTCAAGTTGCTCTGGCAGGGGGTACGGCGTGCACCTGGGGCTGCAGAGAGCCATTTGCCTACTCTTGAAGCACACATGAACTAAATCATAAAAATGACACCCTGTAACCTTTTATTCATAAGATCATTAATGATATACTTTTATTATTTTCCTCTACTGTTCTTAAGATTGAAAGCCTAATTTCTCCAGCAGGAAAGGCTGTCTGATGCTTTTACTAGTGAACCAACAGCCATCCTTACTAGTGAGAAAAAGTGCAAACTAGTGACAAATATGTAGGCATTTGTCACTGCAAAAGAGAGCTTGGTGTGCATTGTATTTATTTTTATTGTCTTAGCTACAAGCTCTCAAGTCGATATATATATATATATATATATATATATATTTTTTTTTTTTCCATAGAGCGTTTTCTGATTCTCAACCTAGCACAAGTCCAAGGTATTATAGTATCCATGACCCTTATAAGCAGGTAGTATGTGTAATTATTCTGGTGAAATAAAGGTTGTGAGACAAAGTATACTTCTTGGTTCCAGATATTGCCCAAAAGTAGTGGGAAAAAATAGTTCCACTTTCCCAGCATCAAGGCATAAATTATCAGGAGTGAATGTGTGGAGAATTGCGAATGGAAACAATACCTTAGCTGGAGAAATGTTAAAAATGGGAGTTAAATGTAACTGTTTTTATGCTGGAATTGGTAGAAGTTGAAAAAGGTTAATTCTTTGTAATATCTGCCAGGTATTTGTCTTTGTGCGGGGCCTGTAGATTAAACTCTTAAAAGGGTTGTTCACCTTCAAACAACTAGTTGTTTTCAGATAGATCACCAGAAATAACGACTTTTTCCAATTACTGTCTATTTTCTATTTGTAACTGTTTTTCTAATATTTAAGTGTAAAGTGTCATTTTTCACCTTCTAAAGCAGCTCTGGGAGGGGGGGTTGCCGACCCCGCCAACTGTTCTAAACTGATACATTTAGGGTAAGGACACACGAGGCGATTTATCGCCAGCGTTTTTAAAAAGCAAATCGCAGCGACATGTCGCTCGTCTTGTCTCAGCACAAAACCATATGAAAAACGCCAGCTACTGTGCACACAGCGCGTTTGTGAATCGCCTGTAGCTCCAAAACGCACTGAGACCCTTTTCCGAGCGATTCATCAGAAATAGCATGTACTTAGAAAAGCACTGAAATCTCCTAGACACGCACACACATACAGATAAGTAGCAGCGATTGTATTCAAATTACACTGCGCAATGACGCAAGAATGTAAAGGCGCAGGAATACAAAGACGCTATGTTACAGAGGGAAGCACAAACGCTCGAGGAGAGACGCCGAGACAACACGCCGAACAAAACTCGGACGAAAACACGCTCGAAAATGCCGTTTTTTAAGCACTTTTTTGATACGGACAGGAGCACGTACCGCACAGAGCAATGGGATACAAATCGCTCTGTGCCAATTGTCGCTGGGAATCGCCTGTTCGAAAAAGACGATCGCCTTGTCGCCGCGATTTGCTTTTTAAAACCGCTGGCGACAAAACGCCTCGTGTGTCCTTACCCTTAATGGATACATTTCTTATCTTTGTCCCTGCTGAGCAGAATCTCTGGGTTTCATTACAGGCAGCTGTTAGAATTGATACAATAGTTGCTAATACTCCAGAGATTTTGCTGTGAAATGTATCAATTAAATGTTGCAAAATTTTAACAGTTTAGAGTCTGCACCTGAATTACTGAGCTGCCAGACTCAAACACAAGACACCAACAATCAAATTTGATTGCAAAATTGTATCAATTTAGAGTCTGCACCTGAATTACTGAACACCAGAGACATCTACATTCAACTTTGAACTTAGATTTTGGAAAAACAGTAAAAGATAAATAATGGAAAGTAATTGAAAAAAGTCTATTTCTGGGGAACAATTTGAAAACAACTGAACAGAAAAAAAGTGTTTGGAAGGTGAACAACCCCTTTAACCTTCTTCTCTGGATATATAATAGGTTGGCTCCACCTCTGCTTCCCAGTTCTTTTGTCCTACCTTGAAGGTGAAGGACAGAATCCATTGTTCTCTGTTTTTTAATCTTTTCAGGATTATTCTGCCTGTGGCATGATATATTCCATGTTACAGGAGGTGGCCCTCATATTTATCCTTTCTATATGGACTAATCCAACGGGACAGTTGGATTAGAGGCCCTTAAATGATGATATTGTTCATTTAAAGAAAATTACTGAGTCAACCCTCTTAGTGTAATTTAGACGAATTTAAACACAGGTTATAATCTATTATTTAAAACTTCAGATTATGTTTTCTTTGTCCTGTGTAAGCACAGGTATGTTTCTGAAATGTGAACCTAGCCTCAGATGTCACTTCTTCCAGGGCAGCAATTGAATACAATATGTCTAGCCTTTTTATTTTCTCTGAACTATGGGTTCTGACTCTTAACAATTTAGCATAAGTGCTGATTAACAGGCCTTGTTTCAAGAGTCAGAAAGATGGATAAAAAAAGTGATCTTTTTAACCTGCTGGTTAATACCTTGCTTTACAAGAACCAAATATTTAACAATGTGTTACATAAATCATCTCCTGTTAATCAGCTGGCTTCTGTTAGATCCAGCAGTTCAGAGTAGTTACGTGTCCACTGGCCTGAAGCCAGGCCCGGACTGGCAATATGTGGGTTAGGGCAAATGCCAGATGGGCTGCTATAAGGTCCCATAGAAAGTCAGTATTTAGTGGGCTGGTGGGGACTGTTTGGGCCTCTATGTGAGCTGATTGGGCCTCTGTGTACCTGAAATACCAGGGCCTATTTTAATTCTCAGTCCAGTCCTGCCTGAAGCCCACCATACCCGTGGTTCGGAGAGTTTGGTCCGACTTCTGCAGTAAGTCTTTGGGGGAATTCAGGCTGTACCTTAGCCTCCATTCTCCCCACCCACAGCCTTCTTCTGCCCCACTGCCACCTCTGCATGCGCCTTGTTATATACTCGTACATGCCTTGCTCCTTTAGAGACGTCACATCGGGGCAGGTGCGGCTATATAAAGAGGGAGTGAACTGGGTTTTGGTTGGGTGCAGGCTGGGGTGCAGTGAGTTTGGGTCGGGTGCTGTTTGAGTATTTCTCGCTATTTCAGAGAATATATACAGCCAGACAAGTACATCTTGACATATGAAATACATATGAAAAGAGATCCTCAAAAGAAATAATGAAAATGAAGCCATACATTTGGTATGCTTTCTTAGACCAAGTCATTGGCAAAAAAAAAAAAAAAACTACTGTAGAACTTCCTTTCAATTGTTGTACAGTAAAGTATTGTAAATAGATTTTATCTGGCTTGCTGTACAGACTAATTTAGTAAGGCTTTTGAGCACACTATTTTTATTTTACTTTCTTGATTAGAGTGTTTGACCTAAAAGAAGCAGCTGGGGATCTGCTTAACTTATTTGATATAAAACAGCAGACATACAAGACATACATAAACTCCTGTGGCTTATGTAGTGTGTGTGTGAAATGTTAGAGTATGCATGTTTCCATACTACAGAAAGCACCCAAATTATGGAAAGACCTAGTATAGGCAAAAAAGATGCACACGCACACCTGGCCTTTCCCAAAAAAATAATACTGGTGCATGGATTTAGGAGGACGGCCCCTCCAAATAGACAGCAGGCAAGAAAATCCAGCACACAGGTAATGCTCAAGGGATTACTCCCGTGTTTAATGTCTGTCCAACAAGACAACGTTTCGGGGGCGTACCCCTTCGTCAGGTGCTCAAAAACTCCCACAACCCTCCTTAAATGAGTGAAGTGCTGGGTCACTCCCCTCCAGTTAAGTACATTCAATTAACATAATTCGAAAAAAATCATTTAAATGTCCATATAAAGTCCATATAAAGTCCTTCTGATAGAGAAAAGGTTAAGAGAAAATAGTTACACATGAACCAATAATACCTAGTAGCATTTAAGAGAAAATTTTGACAATGTAACAATTTGATCAGATAACGCTGCTTTAGTAAGATAAGCAATATTTAGTCCTACCTTCCCACATTACATTAAACACGGGAGTAATCCCTTGAGCATTACCTGTGTGCTGGATTTTCTTGCCTTATGGAAAGACCTCTCATCCAGAAAATCCCAGGTCCAAGCAGTCCATATAATAGATCCTATTTCTGTATCTATTAGTAAGTGCAGAGTCTAATAATACATTAGATACTTGATAATTTTCCTGTGGTCTTTTGTATAATATAATAAATAATTTACCACTTTCCTAGATTTAATGTTTTCCCCCAAAATTTTATTTTTTTTCAATTATTGCTTGAAAAGTTTATGGAATGAAACTCTCTAGGTTGTCTATAGGTTTTATAGATCAAATTTGTGTCATTTATTGTAGAAGCCTCAGTGGATACAAGCACTAGGTTGACTGAAGAAAAATAGGACCCTGTACTCCTGCTGGTTGCATTTTTATACTATAAAAATTGAAAACATTAACTAATATGTTCTAACATTATTGCCCACATGTCCAAGCATTACTCATTTGGCTGGCATCTCCAGTGTTGTGGTATTGTGAAAGAGGCATTTTCTAACTTGCACAATGTGGCCTTTTTTTTTTGCTTGTGCACTGAGTTCCCATTCTGTTCTGGCACTGGACTAGTGCTAATCTAATGGTGGAACTTGCTGGCCCTGTGATCTGAACATGGCAGGAATTTTATTCTCTTGGTCTGTACGTGTGAATGTACACAGCAAACAGAAGCACAGAACTTCTGCACTTTTGCAGAAAATCGTTGGATGTCTAATATCCCTTAAATTTAGGCTACACATGGGATTATTAAAATATAATAATGGTTATATTATATACTAATAATTTTCAATCACAGGATGTATCGAAGTATTCATTATGTTGCCATGTTGAACTGACACAGAACTGTCTATTTTGTTGAAACGAATAGGAGAGCACCACAAACATTTTGGATAGAATACAATTTGACGTTTACATAATTATAGAGGGAAAGACAGTAATGCCTTTTTAAAAAGCCAGTATGCTTGGTCCATATTAAAGTATGATTTTTATTTTCAGATAAATAATGTTAAGTAATATACAAGCCAGTAATGAATTGATTCCAGATTTATTGCATTTTAAAGTGAAACCAATACCTATATTGATCTTAAAGACATAATTGAAGCTATTCATTATATTAACTGTGTTGACTCAATTGAATCATAGCCAGTGATTTGTGCTACTGCCCACCATATATTCATGCATGTTAGAAGACTGGATGAAAGGATACTAAAATATTATTCATGACAAATGCTTCTTACATGGTTACGTGGATGAAAGGGAACAGTATTTAATCTGCTCCAACCTGTTACATTACAGTGCTGATCAAAAAGAAGGGAACATTTTTTGCATCAAAATACAATTGGTTAAATTGCCTAGATCGGTCTCCTTGCTAATATGTATTGACTCTAGGCATACTAATTTAGAAAAAAAGAAAGGCACGTAATACATACTTGCTAATTGTCATCTGTATTGCAGCAAGCAGTTAGTACTTCAAAACACAGACCTCTGTACTGAGGTAGTATAATTGTGCTGTGTTATATTCAAGATGATTGCTACAGAAACCTCTAACTGATGATACTTGCAGATTCTTAAAAATAAATGGGGCCTGTTTTGCATTTTTGCACAAGTATTGTGTTATTGATGGGGATATCTTACTGCATATAAATGCAACCCCCCAAAAAAAATCTGTTTTAATAGATATAGCCATTTTGAGAACAGAAAAAAAGCATTAGGATAGAATTGATTTATATTGGGTGTAGTGTGTGCTGTATCTGTCAGAGCTTCCCCATATCCATAATGACCTGTGTCTCTAAATTTGATTACAGCTATATTATGGGCTGGTTATGCTATCCTTGGTTGCTTTCTTCAGTCTGCTTTTGCCCTGCCTTTGGTTCTCTCTTTTTTTTTTGATGGGTATAGACGGGTGTGGGAAGATAAATTAGTGACTTTACGTATAAGTATGCTTTTACCTGTTGGAAACTACATTTAATTACTACAGCCACACACACACACAGAGATCCAGGCGCACTGAGAGATCCAGGCACACAGATCTTTATCTATGTAAAATGCAACCAACTTATTCATTTTGAGGTTTATAAAGGCAGGTTTTTGGTTTGGTCCTGTAATTGCTTTACGAGTAGAAATTGAGTAAGGGCATGTTGATCTGGATAAGCATTCTGAATATGAAATAACATGCAGAAGTGTGTGTGCAGTGCTGTATGGCTTTTACTTACAGGTAATGTAGGATGTGTGAACTTTAATACTGAAAGAAACACTTTTGAGAGATTGTCTATTTTTAGTGTCTGGAACCCCCATCCTCTAGAGAAATATTATGGAGTGGCAAAATATAAAGGCTAGCTATATTATTGCCACTTAGGAAGAAATCATTACTGTGTGATCTGTGTGGGTTTAATAAAGGTGATAGATAATCACCTCTAAGAGAAAAAAAAAACCAATCTATGCTTTGGAAAGAATACAAATATATTGAGTCTTTTCCTGCAAAGTGCATCTTTCTCTGGTTCAGTGTGCTGCACAGTGCATCTGCCGGTTTCCCGAAGGTTGCCTCTAAGCCTTCACAAGAATTTAAGGAAGCATGTTTTCAGACGCTGATCTAAAATTCCTTCTCTGCTTTTTTTGAGCTGGAAGAAGGGAGTAATACAATGAGCTTCAGTAATGAAACCTGTTGGCTTTATATATAAAGAGCAGCAGGCGTTGTGCCCTGTTAACCAACGATGATTCAAGTCTTTCAGATTGTAAAGGAACTAGTCTCACCATCGAGGCAAAGAGCAGCCACAGAGAAGAAAGGTAGGAGCTATACAGTCTTAAATTCTCAGCTTTTTGTTTGCAATCTTTTGCTTAGTTGTTCAGCAAAATTTGTTCAAATAGGATTTTGCTGCATTTTTTCATAGCTATCTCTTATTTCATTTGAAACTGCTTGCCTTTGCTCAGTTCTTAAATAAGGGCTATCTGTAACCTTTGCGTTTGCAGAGGGCATTGGTTTTAAGTCCTCTTGTAATACAGCCTCCTCTTTCATTGGAATTAAACATTATTTATTCCACCTTGTACAAAAATGAAATACATTTTTGTTTCTTCACTGCATTCTGTTTGCTCTTGCTCTTGTGTAAATACCAGCATACATTTCACGTGTGGACTTTGTGATACTGAAAACCGTTAATAGGCAACTTCATTGAATTGAATGTTTTGCAACAGACCCAGAAGGCCAAGCGATATCCCCAAAAAAGGCACTGACTTGATTAAACAGTGCTTATGTATGCATTTCATTTCCATGTAACTAATTAAAAGACATTTATTAGTTAATTAGCTAATGCTCAGACACCACAAAACATTATTAACTTTTATAGCTGTATATCTTTCTGTCAGAATTAATGTTACCTTCCATGTTAAATGTACACAAACTTATTTAGCAAATAATTGCCAGTATTGTAGGACTTCATAAATAAGCAGTGTTTTAGTTCATGTTAATTATAAAAATATTTATTTTAATGATATTAGTAAGCAAAGATTCTCCTGATTTTTAGGTTTAGAGCAGATGCAGAGTTTACCAGCAAGAAATTGGTACAGTGTGACTTGAAGGACTACTGCAAGTGTGTGTGTATTTTATCCTAACTTACTTGCATAGTATTAATCCTGTTTGCTGCCAATATATTTAATGTTATGCAAATGAGCAAGCAAAAGCAGGAGCAGTAGTGCTTTAAAGGGATTCTGCACAGAAAGATTTTTTTTTCAAAAGGCACCAGTTATTAGTGCTGATCCAGCAGAATTCTGCACTGAATTCCAAATTTCAAAAGTTTAAACATGGGACTGGATGTTATTTTTTGCCAGGTGCCCTCAGACATGTGACTCGTGCTTTGATAGACTTCAGGCATTCTTTTCTGCTGCAATGCAAGTTGGGGAGGATATCATACCTCTTTCTCCCCAGCAGCACAGTTGGAAGAGAACACATTAACACCTCCTTGACACAAACAGCTCTCTGGTAGATTGAGAATAGCATGCAGTAGTAAAAATCCAAGTCCCACTGCGACTCCTCCAGTTACATTGAGCAAGAGAAACCGCTTATTTGAAGTAGAAGGAGCTTTTATTATCAGGGAGTGGTTCTTTGGTGTCTTTGGATTATATCTGTGTTATGTGGGATGGATGGTTTAGGTTTATCCTTGTACCATTATGTCATGGAGGAGGGGTATATACATACTTCCTGCTCAATGCAGTGAATTATTTGTTACATATTATTAATACTACCCGAGAGCCTGAATAGGTGAGGTGTGTTGAAGAAAACATTTGCAGTTATCCTCATATTTTATAAACTATTTGCTTCAGTAAATATTTGTTCTGCTGTTCCTTGATATCTGCATTTTAGAGGTTTGCATTCTACTGTGGAACATAGGCTAAAATCTTGACGGTTGCCATCTTTGATTGGGGAGTCTAAGGGAAAAAAAGTGATAGGTTGAAGGAGCAGATACCTAGGATAAAGATACTGTACAGAGGTAGAGTACAACTGGAGTGGAGAAGGATAATTTATGGTGGTGGAAGACAGGAAGATTAGTCGCCCAGCGACAAATCTCCTCTACTTAAGGTGACATCTCCCCATACTGCCTTCCCGCTGGCAAGAATATGCATCACCTGTGTTGTGTTGTGTTGTGTTGATGCTCCAGTGAGAAACACCTTTCTCAAGTGTTTCTCACTAGTGGCTCGAAACATGTAGTGTGTTGCAGTTTACAATAATGTCACAAGCCGTTAATCTGCGGCTGAAGTTCTCTCCTTTTTTCACCTAAATACTACTGAATCTGGATGTTCGGTGCATCTTTTTGGAAGGATTGAAGCACCTGACTTAAAGGGGTTGTTCACCTTCCAAACACTTTTTTCTGTTAAGTGGTTTTCAGATTGTTCTCCATAAATAGACTTTTTTCAATTACTTTCCATTATTTATTTTTTACTGTTTTTCCAAAATCTAAGTTTAAATTTGGTTGTTGGTGTCTGGTGTTTGAGTCTGGCAGCTCAGTAATTCAGGTGCAGACTCTAAACTGTTAAAATTTTGCAACATTTAATTGATACATTTCACAGCAACATCTCTGGAGTATTAGCAACTATTGTATCAATTCTAACAGCTGCCTGTAATGAAACCCAGAGATTCTGCTCAGTAGGGACAAAGATAACAAATGTATCCATTAAATGTATCCGTTTAGAACAGTTGGGGGGGTCAGCGACCCCCCTCCCAGAGCTGCTTTAGAAGGTGAAAAATGACACTTTACACTTCAGTATTAGAAAAATGGTTACAAATAGAAAAAATAGACAGTAATTGGGAAAAGTCATTATTTCTGGTGATCTATCTGAAAATAACTAGTTGTTTGAAGGTGGACAACCCCTTTAGGGCTAGGGCAGACGGGGAGATTCGGGGGCAATTTGTCGCCTGGCGACTTCTCGCTGCGACTTGTAGCCCCCGAACCTCCCAATTGACTCAATTTGGAGCGATTTAAAAAAGCGCGCCGCTCCGTGTGAATAGGCGCCGGCGTTTTCAAGCAACGCCGGTGCGCCCCAGGACTTGGCTATTCGGGGAGGTTCGGGGGCTGCAAGTCGCGGCGAGAAGTCGCCAGCCGACAAAATGCCCCCGAATCTCCCCGTCTGGCCTTAGCCTTAAAGGACCAGTAACATCAAAAAATTTAATTGTTTTAAAGTAAAACTGCAGTGGTTGCTTCAGAAACACTATTATTGTTTATATAAATAAGCTGCTGTGTAGCCATGGGGGCAGCGATTCAAAGGAGAAAAGGCTCAAGTTACACAGCAGATAGCCGATAAGCTCTGTAGAACATAATGCTATTTGTTATCCATTACTTAAGGCCCCCATACACGGGCCAATATAAGCTGCCGACAGACCGAGTCGGCAGCTTATTGGCCCATGTGTGAGGCCATCCGAGGGGCTTCCCCGATCGATATCTGGCCGAAAGTCGGCCAGATCTAGCTCGGGCAGGTTAAAAAACCTAGTCGGATTGCAGGCCCATCTGTGCGTGTATGTGGTCCCGCGATCTGACCGCCCGTATCACCTACATTATGATCCAATCGTTGGGCCCTAGGGCCCACGATTGGATCATCCCGATATCGTCCACATTATCGGGGAGAGATCCGCTCCTTTGCCGATATCGCTAAACGAGCGGATCTAACTGTCTATGGCCACCTTTATCCTGTGCCATATAGCCGTTTTTCAATTTCTGCCATTGCTACACAGCAGCTTGTTTCTATGAACTATAGTAGTGTTTCTAAAGCAAACAGATCAGTTTTAATAGCACAGGGCAACAGTACATGATATTTTCTTTACTTTAAAATACTTTCATTTTTTGGTGTTACTGTTCCTTTAAGAATTTGGCAGAGCATAGTTTATCCTCAGTCCTATAGAACAGATCATTTACCCTCATGCATGACTGAATATGCTTTCTAATTATCTAGAGCTACTTTGCAAAATCCTTCTATAGTTGTAATCTATGAGTTTTAATTACACAGCGATTTAAAGCAGATTTTATAGAAGGAGCTTTTAAGAAATAGAGGTGAATTGGAATAGTTTTTCGTTTCTATAGTTGGCACTCTGTATTTAGCCAGTAATTGCAACCCATTACTAGTAATAGTTATGGCAAAACAATTGGGTGGATATATAACTATAATCACTTATCTGAAACCAACACAATAAGGCTATTATACATCTAAGGTCTGTTCAACAGAATTTTATTTACAGGAACTGTGTGTTGAGATGTAACACAAGTCAGGTACACATCTCAGCTGTAAGTGACACAAATTGTGACAGTTTTACTAAAGGAACAAGGCACAAGGCATTATTACACAAGTGAATGTAGCCATCTGTAGTTAAAATAACTAACTGATGTAGATTTTTTTTAAAGGTTTTCTCCAATTTGGTATATTTCAGTAGCTAAGTGGTTGCTGCAATGGTTTGAATAAAAGTCTGGTATAACTATAGGAGGGGAACTCAAGAGAAAGATAAGTAAGAATAAAATTGTAGCCTCATAGTGCAATCTGTGATTCTGTTGCCTGAGTACCCAATTTTTTCAGTTGTCTTTTTCTAAATACTGTTTTGGGCAGCCAAAGGATAACACATACACCATTTCCTGTTTTTGGTACATTATTAGTGCTTAAATATTTCAGCTATATACGTTGTACTTTCAACAAGCTTTGTCCATTTACATGTCTTGCAGGTTCTACAACATGCACTTTATACCTCACATCAAGTTACTCGACCAAGTGCTTGATATAGCTTGAGTACTGTAGTGGCTCTTCGCCTTCTTAGCGGTCATTAAAGCTGACCATAGAAGTTCAGATTTGTAAAACATGTGGATATTAATCGTTCCTTTCAATGCAACAATCTAATGCTAAACTTGTAGTATTAGAGAATATAACAAATCGGATGGTTTTCTGGGCATTCATTGACAGACCGCATTTGGACGTAAGTTATGTACCAGACACAGACTAGTGACAACAATTTAAAGCTGCCCCATTTCCTTTCCACTTCAAAAAAAATATCATCCAAAAAATGCAGACAGTTATCCTGCATACATTTAGTAGTTGTGGCCCTGGGCAAGAGTGTTTCACCCTCCCAGGCCAGACTATATGCAGTTGTGGTTTCATTCTAACAATACAGTTTATTGTGAATGATCCTAAAAATGCTTTGTGCACTCGTGTGTCGGCCAGCCACTCACTATAGGAAACACTGCCAACTGGAGTAGCTAAAAAGTAAAATGTTATGAATGAAGATCAGACAGTAAGATAAATGTATTAAAGGGATGTGCATTAATTACTTACTTTATAGTTATTGATTTCTTGCTTTTTATTACATAGTAACATAGTAAGTTAGGCTGAAAAAAAACTCACGTCCATCAAGTTCAACCTTTTTTATTTTAACTGCCTAACTGCTAGTTGATCCAGAGGAAAGCAAAAAACCCCATCCGAAGCCTCTCCAATTTGCCTCAGAGGGGGAAAAAATTCCTTCCTGACTCCAAAAAGGCAATCGGACTAGTCCCTGGATCAACTTGTATAATGAGCTATCTTCCATAACCCTGTATTCCCTCACTTGCTAAAAAGCCATCCAACCCCTTCTTAAAGCTATCTAATGTATCAGCCAGTACAACAGTTTCAGGGAGAGAATTCCACATCTTCACAGCTCTCACTGTAAAAAAACCCCTTCCGAATATTTAGACGGAACCTCTTTTCTTCTAAACAGAATGGGTGACCTTGTGTCAGCTGGAAAGACCTACTTGTGAATAAAGCATTAGAGAGATTATTATATGATCCCCTTATATATTTATACATAGTTATCATATAACCCCTTAAGCGCCTCTTAAGTGAACATCCCCAATTTGGCCAGTCTTTCCTCATAGCTAAGATTTTCCATACATTTTACCAGCTTAGTTGCCCTTCTCTGTACCCTCTCTAATACAATAATGTCCTGTTTGAGTGAGGGAGACCAAAACTGTACGGCATATTCTAGATGTGGCCTTACAAGTGCTCTATAAAGTGGAAGAATGACCCCCACCTCCCGTGACTCTATGCCCCTTTCAATACAGCTCAAGACCTTATTTGCCCTTGATGCTGCTGACTGGCATTGCTTGCTACAGCCAAGTTTATCATCTACAAGGACTCCAAGGTCCTTTTCCATAATGGATTTGCCTAGTGCAGTCCCATTAAGGGTATAAGTGGCTTGCATATTTTTACATCCCAGGTGCATGACTTTACATTTATCAATATTGAATCTCATTTGCCACTTAGCTTCCCAGATTGCCAGTTTGTCAAGATCCTTTTGCAAGGATGCCACATCCTGGATGCAATTAATTGGGCTGGATAGTTTTGTGTCATCTGCAAACACTGATACATTACTTACAACAAGGTTTTTCGTTTAAATGTTGTTTTATCTCAAGCCTTTTTGTAGTAACATTACAGCTCATCTCAGATTTTAGTCTATTAGTAACTGCTTTACAGTTGTCATGCTGCAGTTGCTTCCTCTTATTATTTCTGTGTGAATACCTGCCTATTTAGGAACAGATACTGAAAATAGACACTTCCCTTTTCATTTTGGTTCTCTTGATGTCTGTCTGCATTATTCTGTTTCCTTGATGTTATTTCACTTGTCCCAGTGTGCATAAAAATGCCAGTGGAGAAAAGATACATATGGCCTGTGCTGTATTATATAAAAAGTGATTCCCCGTGTTCATCTATGAGGGGGCTGCCATATTGTGCAGCAAGAATCTGTTAGCATTAGAAACTTTAACTGGCAGGCTGACATGGGACAGTTAGGTTGGCAAAACCTAAGGTGTAGGAACTTCAACTAACATTTACTTACAAAAGCAGACCTCTCGGCAATAAACGATCAATATGACATATAGGTAACTTTTAATGTACATTCATATTTTTTGTGTCAGTATCACTTTAAGTATTCATTTTGGAGGTATAATTTTCCTATAATAATGAATTTGGAGGAAAATTTGCACTCACCAGCCTGGAAGCTGCGCATGGGACGTACTTGGACATTCCAGCATGACAATGATCCAGAACATAAGGCCAAGTCGACCTGTCATTGGCTACAGCAAAATAAAGTGAACGTTCTGGAGTGGCCATCTCAGTCTTGTGACCTCAATATCATTGAGCCACTCTGGGGAGACCTCAAACATTCAGTTCATGCAAGACAGCCCAAGAATTTACGGGAACTGTAGGCTTTTTGCCAGGAATAATGGGCAGCTTTACCATCTGAGTAGCTAAAGAGCCTCATCCACAACTACCACAAAAGACTTCAAGCTGTCATTGATGATAAGGGGGGCAATACACGGTATTAAGAACTGGGGTATGTAAACTTTTTATCAAGGTAATTTGGGTAGTTTGTGTACAAAATATTATGATTTGAAAAGATTAAACACAGTTGTTTGCTAATAAATGGCTTCAGCCAATCACTAACCATATATATAACTATATTTTCATATTCTCTGAAAAATGTTTAAGAAATCATAAATTTTGCCCAGGTATTTAAACTTATGAGCACAACTGTAGGTACAGTAGATCACACCCATCCCTTTTCATATGGACAGTTGCAGGACAGATCCGCTTTTCTTTCCCCTGTATTTGTTTTAAAGAGAAACTCTGCTACAATTTCCCATTTAGTTTCCTGTTTCTTAAGGCGTTAAATATTGGTGTATCTGATAAACTCCAATATAAGATTAGCAGCAGGCAAGAGCATTTAATTAAAAAATGAGTAAAAATAGAAAGTTGCACTTGTCACAGACATTTTAAATGTGAACAACACAATCCTATTTTGTAGTTCGTTTAAAGCAACATCCTGCCATTGTATAGATGTTTGGTACACATTTTTCAAGCTGTTAAACCAGGTGCCCCGCAAGACAATGGGAAACTATATGAATTCACTTTTGAAGCAGTAAAACAATATTCACCTGAAATGGATGTGTTTTTAAGATGTAGTGCTTGGATATTATAGCATATTCACAAGGAGTAGTTGTAAGTTTTCTTGGTGAGGAGAAGCTCATAAATGTATGATTCCCTTAACAAGGCTGTTATTAACCTTTTAGCCAGTTATCTGTGTCTCCTAAAATGCACAAAGTGTTTTTTTTTTTTTTTTTGCTTAATTTTTTTATTTTTTGTTTAAAACCTTGCTCTCAATTAAAAAAATAAATAATAATGTAGAAACACGGACGTTCACAATCAGTTCAGAAAAACTGAAACTGTGTTGGTATTTTCATATGTTTCTAATCTGAAATGTGGCTGAATGTTGATTCAAATATGCAAATGAGGTAACTTAGACCATCGAATTTCAAAATTCGACAGATTCGAATAATTCGAATGATTTGAATTTAATTGTATTCGAATATTCGATGGTCGAAGTACTTCCCCTTTTAAAAAAAATTTGATAGGCCAGTTCACCAACTTGGACCTACCAAATTACTTTAAAACCCTATGTTTTTAAAGCTTTTGATCGAATAAAAAAAATTCGATCGAAGGGTTAAAATTGTTTGAATCGTTCGATTCGAACAATTTAATTGATCAAATTTTTTTTCGTTCGTTTGGTCGAATTGCGTTAGAAACATTCGAATTGGAATGTTTTTTAAACCACTTTATTAATACTCAAATTCGATTTTTAGTAAATCTGCCCCATGGTGTCTGCTTTTGTTTACCTCCTTTTATGCCTGGACTTCATTCTCACATTTACCTTGCTGGACCTACCTCCTGGTCTTCATGTCCTATAGCAGACCTGTAGTTATTTTTCTGTTGAGATAAAATTCTTAAAATTAAGTCCATAAACCTGATAATATGATAATGGGAGAAAGATGCATGTTTCCATGCCATTTATTGAACAGTACTAAGTTGCATTGTTCAGGTAGATAGTAGACGGCAAGAGGAGGGCAGTGGTTAAATTAAAAACATCAGCAAAAAGTTTGAATGTATTTTTTTATCCAGTCCTATTATGAACACAGTGGGCCATAACAGACATTGTATAGATAATTCATAATAATCTTCTCTAGGTTTACATTTGACAAGATTGGTCTTTTTATTTCTCCTAATAAACATGGTTGGGATTGGTTGACTAAAAGATATCAAGCAAGCTTTAACAGTTATTGGAATTTTGTAACAGTTTCATAGAAATTATTGGTTTGAATAGTTGGGAGTATACATTTTCATTAAAAAGTTATGAAATGTATACAGGGTAGTGAAATAAAGTGGTTTAAAAATAACTTTATAGACTTTAGAGATTTTAGGGACAGAGTGATAGAGTTGAAGTTACTGCTGTTGTGTAATGGCTGCATGAACCTGCTAATAAAGCACTGTTATACCCTGCTTATCCTCGGCTACCAAACACAACAGATTGGCGACAGGATGTCTCTTCTACCTCTGCAGCAGCCTGCACCTTTTCTTCCAAACCCTGGTGAGCCTACCATACCTTTTACTGCTTGGATCCATATGTTTGATAATTACATTATTGCTGCTGACCAAGGGGAGATTTCTGCAGCTAGAAAGCGTGTGCTACTTATTTACTGCCTGGGAGCAGAGGCACAGCGTATATTCTATACATTACCATTACCTGATGAGACCTATGAAACTGCTCTTAATGCTATAAAGAACTTTTTCATGCCAAGAGTAAATGTGGTTGATGAAAGATATAAACTCCACCAACATGGACAGCATAATGGCAAATCCACAGAACAATTTGAAGCAGCTTTGAGAGAGCTGGTTGTTACCTGTGAGTTTGGGAATCTAACGGATGAAATGCTAAGAGACCTAATGCTAATAGTGGAAAAAATAAACTCACCACGCATTAGGGAGAAACTGCTCCTAGAGCAGGATTTAACCCCTGCAAAGGCTATTGCAGTTGCTAGCCAAATTGAAACAGCAGTGGCAGAGGCAAAAATCTGAACTGCTGGGAATATACAGGTTGTGACTTCAGCGCTGTGGCCTAGTTATATACAGTGCTAAAGAAAGGGATTCACTGCAAAACCGTGCTGCAAATACAAATAAAAAATACTGCTTTTGCTGTGGTTCAACATAACACATTGTAAATTATGCTACATGTCGTGCAAAAGCGGTGCAGTGTTTCACATGCTCAAAAGTAGGCAATTTGGCTAAAACCTGCCAAAGATGTTCATGAAGTCACTACTACAAATGTTTCAGTGTTAAGTGTGGATAAAGCTGGTACATTTATTCCAAACAAGTTTATATGCACTGCCAATGTCAATACTGCTTCCACTGACAAGGGACACTCCATTAACCTGATGCGTGATAAAGGTTCAGCTGTTTCTATACTACCAAAGGATATTTTCTTGAAATACTTAGCAAAAGATACACTTGTTGCACCTGCCCTGAGACTGGTCAGGTTCTTAAAGGATCCAATCCCTGTGCTTGGTTGCTTGCCAGTGACTGTACAATTTGAATCAAATACTGCTAAATGTAACTTCTACATTGTGAATAAAGGTACTGCTATTCTTGTAAGGGATCTCTTTGCTGCATTAAACCTACAATTAGTTGATGGTCTCATTACTACAGCACCAGTGCCTGCCACACAGCCTGTGTCTAAAATTTCACCACAAAGCAACACTTCACGGGGCTGTGCAAAGAACTTTGTGCACAAAGTTACATTGAGACCAGATGTAAAAACAGTACGCCAGAAATTGAGGCAGTTGCCCTACTCTATAAGCGAGGCTGTCTCACAGGAACTACATAACCACAGAGCAACGTGCCATGCAACAACCCAAGCATCTCCAGCTGAATTATTACATGGCAGACAGATGCGCACTAGGATACATGTTGCAGACATCAAACTTAACCAAATATTGTTCCTACAAACTCATCTACTGCTGACATTGTCAAAAAGCCAAATGCAGGGCTTATACTGACAGAAAATGTGGTGCAAGAGAAGTGCACTTTCAGCCTGGATCTTTAGTCAGAATTAAGAAACCAGGAAAACTGAAACAAGGACAATATACATTTACTACACCACTTGAAGTGAGACGCCAGAGAGGACCATACACATATGAACTGTCTGATGGACGCATATGGAATGCAAGTCGTCTTTGGACACGTTCCATTTGATGAAGGACATTTTCCTACTCCTGATGCCAACAGCAATAGGCCTGAAGAAAGTGGACCTATAAGGCATACTGAGATAATCCGAAAACTACCTGCATGGACCCAGGACTATGTGATGTGAAGAATGTATATATTGCTTTGATACATACTGTTTTAATTATTACTGTTTATTATATTTGTCCAAATGCGTTCCTACTATGAAGGGAATGTGGTGTTTATCCAAATGGCCTGTGGGTGTCACTGTGCACATTACTTGTACTATGCAGCTACACAGTACTTTTTGTACAGCTTGAGTGTGATAGAGTTCAAGTTACTGCTGTTGTGTAATGGCTGCATGAACCTGCTAATAAAGCACTGTTATACCCTGCTCATCCTCGGCTACTAAAACACAACATTATCTATAGCTCACGTTGATCGTTTTTCACTTATGAAGCTGCTTTTGTAAGTAATTGTTACTTGATGTTCCAAAACAAGACTTGTTTTGACAATCTAACTGTCCCTTCTCAACATGTCCATTAGAGTTTCTAATGCTAACAGACTGCTGAAGCTCAAATATGGCACCCTCACAGAGGAACATGGGGGATAGGATGGGTTATGTAAAAGCATCTGCAAATACTTTTATGGCAAAATTATAGATAGCATGCAAAGACAATGTTATGATAGATGTAAAAAAAATTCAAATTCACATGGCAAATATGATAAATTAGTTATCATATTGAATAGGTCCTTTCTGTCTTGGCTTCACTTTTTTAATTTATTCTTCTTTATAACAATTTATTTTGCCTCTATCTTGCCATAACACCTTCCATCCCCTGGACATATGGGCCTGGAGCAGTGTTTCTTAAAGGGGAAACTGCTACTGATTTAACAATGCAACCACATATGGATTCATAATTTATTTTTTTTGTTTAGATTCTAATAACTTCTAATTGGCTATTTCAAGCAAATAGTACGAAACTCACTAAAAAATGTATTTGGCTCTCAAACTATCAAACTCTCAAACTTAACTAAGGTTAATGGCACACCAGTCTTTTTCTACTAGAAAAGGCAATTGTCAGAATTTTCCAATTCCTCTGTGCGATGACAGGCATGGAGCAGCCAATTAGCTTACACGCATAATGGATTTTTGCAGGAAATGCTAACGTGTGCATTTTCTCACAGAAATTCTCTTTATGGTGGGCTGAGTATGAAACAGAAGGTAGTGGATTGGACATTCTTTGAATACTTAATATGCCAGTGAAGAAAAAATTCCATCTGCTATTATGCTTATCAGTGCTATAGCAGGGGGTCCCCAACCTTTTTTTAACCGTGAGCCATGTTCAAATGTAAAACGAGTTGGGCAGCAACAAAAGCATTAAAAAGCCCCTGTAGGTGCCAGAAAGGGCAGTGATTGGTTGTTTGGTAGCCCCCATGGGGACTGGCAGCTACATTAAGCTATGTTTGGCAGTGCACTTGGTTTTTATTCAACCAAAACTTGTCTGGAATTCAAAAATAAGCAGCTGCTTTGAGGCCACTGGGAGCAACAATTAATGGGTTGGTGGCTCTCAAGCCACTGGTTGGAGATCACTGTTCTATAGTTTCCTGCAGTGGTCAGGTTATGGGTAAGTACAGCAGATAGGGTTGTGTGTGAGTCTGCTCACATCTCCTTTCACACCTGCAAGAGTAGCAAGATTTACAAGACATTGTAACTAAACATGGACCAGAAACTCTCCACGCAGTCTCAGCCATCATAAATACAAATATGGTGACTAAATGAGGTAGGGGAGGCTCATCTGTAATTATTCATACTTCCACAATACAATGCCACCAGTTTAGATATGTTTAAAATACAGGATTGCTATAATTTTTCAACAACTCCGTATTTATACTGTATTATAAATGGAACAAGTGTTTTAAACGGCTTTTTGAAAAAAAAAAAGTTCTTAACCTGTCATTATTTGTAAATATGGAAATTGTTAGATTTGCTTTCTTTTGTCCTGTTTATTTTTGTTTTTGCAAAAGTCATTCTAAATTACTTGCTTATTAGTATTCTTAAGAGGGTATATTGTTTTTATCATGTCTCGAGTTTCCTTAATATATTGATTAACAGATAAATTCTAGATTGTCCTTGTGTCTTTTGAATGCAGTAAACACAGGGCAGCTAACCTTTATTCAACCTTTATATGTTTTTGACAAGTTAACTTTCAAAATACCTTTTGGTATATCATTTTTTCTAATCAGTCTTTGATCTTTTTCAACATTTTCTATGGTTTTGAAATTATCTGCCATTAAGACAATCTATGTAATGTAACAGTTGTCATTTGCCACTAAACTAGTTCAATGGGATGTGTTTTTTTTTAGATCATGAGCGTAGCATAAACAAAAATGCAATGAAACTATGAACCTGTGTGTGAATAGAACTGTGATCAGTGGAGATGCCAAAAGCTCTGGAAAACCAGACCTGTACATATTTTCAAAATATAGACACCCTGAAGTTTCAACCTTGTGTGGTCTTTTAGCACTAGGTTCTGTTCTGACACGTTTCTGTGTATTTCCTAGGCAAATCATGGGTACACGTTTGAGGAACTTGATCCCCCCCCCCTCCCAACACCACAACTCTTATCTGCTAAATGGTTCGTCCTATCTACCTGGATAATATGTACAAATTATTGGACTTCTACATATGGGGGTGTAAAAATACTACTTATAGTGAACACAAGAACCAACAGTGAACTTAAGCAACCATGTAACCATAATAATCAATTGTCCATATGAGCTCACCAACTTGGGGTCTTTTTAGTGACAATGACAGTCACATGCCAAGTTTTCTCTGGGCAAGTGGAAAGCTTTAGTTCAGAGGTTGTGAATCCAGTCCCTGCTATTTTTGTTACTTTCCCAGGAATCCCTAGTGTTGACTTGCACTCATGCATGTTCAGTAGAGAAAACTGTATTATATTTCATACTTCTTGTAGACCATTCCCTTCATTAATTGAATGGAGAAGGACATGCAGTCCATGAAATATTTATATAGTTATTGGAGAGCCATGAGTTCAGCTTTTGTCAGCAATCAACCCGTGTAGAAAGAAGCTCAATCGGTGATGCATGCACTTTTGAAAGTGGATTTGTGTTCATACAAGCTGCTTTTGATGCAAAGAGGACCAAATTCAGCCCATAATTGTTTTTGCATTCAAATGGATGGCAAATGATTTAATATTATTTTCATCCCCTTGTTCAGGCTGTGTTACCTGCAGCATCCAGGTAACATATAAGGAAGAAATCCTTATTTAAGTATGTGGTATGACTACATTTTTGTAGTGAAATGGTTTATGTTTAGATATGTGTGTTTACAGGTATGTAATGCAATTTTTCTGAAATGCACATTCACTCGCATGTATGTAATGTTTCCTTGCATTTACAGAACACGAGGCATTTGCAATTACTCAGCCATTACCTTTGAGTATGTTGTTAGGGAAGAAAATGTCCCTTTGTATTCATTTTTATTCTCTCAAGGCTGCTTCAGTCTCCTTAGTTCCTATTGAAAAGCTATTGTAAAACACAGCAGGACTTGCTTGGCAAGCAGAGGCAATATAAGGCAGATGTATTTATAGAAATCAGTAGTTATAATAATGCATGAGAGAGTTTGTGCAATTTAATTTTTTATTTTAGTGCACTTTTATTTTTATTTCTGGAAAACCTTAATTTCATCTTGTTCATCATTGTTCTTTCTGCAGTAAAGTGCTTGGAACTTGCTTTAAATGATCCCTGAAAGGTACTTATTTAGATTTCATATACCTTGAAGGTCTACTGTAAAGTAGTCTGGAGAACAAGCTGGATTTTTGACATATGGCTATTAGTTTAACGTAGACCTAGAAAAGGATGGAGTTTGAAAATGGAAAACCTAAAATAGAAAGAAACATTCACTTCACACTTGGGGGTTCTACTTCTCAATGTAGTTCTGAGGTAAACTGATTTTGCTGCAATTATCAAAGAATGTTTCATTAAAATGAATAGGAGTTTTATAAATAGAGAACTCAATAGGAATTTTTTCATAGTTTTCAAATACCGATACTAGCAAGTGTCCGTATAAACATTCATCATCTGTATACAGCTTAATAAGCTTTGTTAATGTGACTAGGGGATGTAAAGACAAAACAATAAAATCCCTTTTACTTTCTTTAAGGAAAAAGAAATCTTTCTCCAATATACTTTGATTAAAAAAAAAGTCTACTGTTTTTATAATAAACCTGACTATGTAATGAAATTCCCCCTTCTTTTTACTTGCTCTGACAGCTGCGGATCGGAAACTTCAGACAGTCTCTAACTGCTCTTCAGGGAAACAATCATACTTTAAATTGCAGGGGGAGCCCGCCACCTTACTTCCCAGAACTCTAGCAGCTTTGTTTGTTTCCCTGTATATCAGCCAGCAACCATGTAGACATTCGTATCCACAGACCCAGTGCAGTCTGTATATTGTGATTATGAATCATTCTTGTATCTGTTTCTGGCAGATATTATTTGGCTTGTGCTGTTTTCATCACATATGGCAATCCCTAAGCTTAACCTCCCAACTGAAGCTCAGACGACACTGAATATGTATGTTAAACATCTTTGCAATACCAAGACTACAAAGTTGCAAAATGACAGCCCCCTCCACCAACTTTGAAAGCATAAATCATTTGTCTTGTTAGACTTCTGGTGCAGTAAGCTCATGTTTAGTATACAAAATACAACATTTCTAACATTATTCTATTTTAGACTTTAGTTGTCCTTTAAAGTGTGACATAAAGTTCGAATCAAGGCAATCTGATGAAGACCTGAGAAGTTCAAATGATACAGGGACTGAGATACACTTCTATAAAAATAAAAGATAATGACATGCAGTAGAATAATACACACTGTTTTTCTGGAGCTTTCCTTTTTTTCCTAGAGTTGTACAGTTGGATTGCAAAATGATGCTCCTCTGTGTCTTGATGGCTGTGGATTTGAATTAACATTAGAGGAAGATTCCCATTACACGACTACATTTACTTCCAGTTATATCAGTCACAAGACTTTAGCTGCTTGTTTCTGTTGCTAACAAGAAGAAGCAGAGTTATGCTATCATTTCAATAAAAAACTTGTTACAATTTATTGCTCCTGCTACCTTAACAAATGTGACATCTGTTCCATCTATGCTAAAATTGAAGATCTTGACACATGATTTGAATGACTCTTCTACCTAAAGTAAAATATTGTTACTTTTCTTTTTATTTTCTTGGGTGGAATGACACAATTCTAAGTATCACCTAGATTCCCTCAGCAGGTAATGATAAAGTTTTTTTTTTTTATGTTTTATTAAAAATGGTAGGGCAATGCAAAGACCATGACCAAATAAAATCATAATACCTGCCCCTGATGTTGAATTGCATTCTAATCTTTTATGGATTTTATTTAAATTATAGGTGTCTCCAAGTTGCCACAGGGTTTATTATATTCTGATGCTAATTGCACTGGTTTCTGTGCTGCCATGTAGTCATCTGTATTAATTGCTAATCTTCCTTATACTGTGACATTTATATTCCGTGTGTACTATATATTGTAAGTGGGTCCCTAAGCTCAGTAAGTGACAGCAGCACAGAGCATGTGCAGTGAATCAGCAGAAAAGAAGATGGGGGGGCTACTGGGGCATCTTTAATTGAGCTTTAGTTCTCCTGTAAGAACATTAGTTGAACTTGACTACAATCCATTAGGCTAGTCATAGAGTGAAAAGAGTGTCTTCTTGTTCTTTGGAGTTTTGCACTTTTTCTTACAAATGTGAGCATAAAGCGGCAACGCTAAAAGGTAACAACTGTTTAGACAATGTGTAGACATTCTCCTTTCTGTTGCTTCCTAGGTTGAAACTTCTGAGAACCAAAGTCCATGAGAAATCTGCCCTTAACAACTCATTATTGCTACGGCAATACCTCAAAATCAAATGCTCAATAAGATTAGTCAGGTAGTTAGACTGTATCTGGAGGTCTGACTTTGATTATCCACTTTTGAAAATTGGGGCTGTCAGTCCTACAGTTCCACTAAAAGTCACATTTGTAGCTTCGATTGGAAGATAATTCCTCTGATAAATTAGGGGTATGAATGGAGGTCAGTGTTGTTCAGGTTTATTTCTGTTATGTCCTAACATCTCTAACTAAGAGTTAAGATATGAAATCAAAACTGTCACCTTTGAAGTTTAAATTTTTAGCCATCAGAATCCATTACTTTCACTTTTTATTAAAAACTGTTTTAGGAATGTACTGCTTTGTTGACCAGATACCAAAAGTCAGCTGTAGAAAATCCACACACCTACACAGAAGGAGAAGTGGACCCTGCACCACATATGAGTGAATAAATGTCTTATGTCAGGAAAAAGGGTTTTCTGGCTACACAGAAAATTTATGAAAGCCTGCAGTATAGATGTGAATTTTTAATGCAAATAAATGTTCAAGGATTTCATTTAGCTGACTTGAGCCTAAAGGGGTGATTCACCTTTAAGTTAACTTTTAGTATACTATAGACTTTTCAATTGGACTTCATTATTTATTTTCTATAGTTTTTGAATTATTTGCCTTTATCTTCTGACTGTTTCCAGCTTTCAAATGGGGATCACTAACCCATCTAAGAAATTCATGCTCTGTAAAGCTACACATTAAGAGGGTTATTTATTAACTCAGAATTTTAATGGTCGGACTTTTAAAGAGGAAAAAAACACAATTTTTTTTCATAGAAAAAACTTTTTTCAAGATTTATTAAACCCAGTGGTGTCTAAATAAAAAGTACTCCAACTCAGACCTGCCAAGTTCATGTAGAAGTCAATGGGGGTCAATTATCAACACTGGGCAAATTTGCCCATGGGCAGTAACCTATGGCCACCAATCAGATTGCTGCATTCATTGTTCTACTTGCAGCTGGCTTTAAAAAGCTAATCACTGATTGGTTGTTAAAGGTAACTGCCCATGAGCAAATTTGCCCAGTGTTGATAAATAAGCCCCAGTGACAGATATCTAGTTGATGTCCTGGTCTGCACTGGTTTTTGTTCAGTAATCATAATATTTTATGGTTTTGGGCATAAAATCAGAAAAATTCACTGGTTTCGGGCAACAAATACAAAAAAGTCAGTTTTCACTGACAAATTTGAAAAATGTACGATTCTGATTTTCACGATTTTTTTTTTCCTTCACATGAAAACATAATTGATAAATGGGGGGGAAGTCTGTACAGATTTGATCGATTAGTTTTCAGAAATTATTGAGAACTTTTCTGATTTTGATTAATAAACCCCTTGTTTTTATTGCTACATTGCTTCTCCTCTTCATATTCCAGACCCTAGCAACCAGAATGCTAACTGCTGTATTAAAAGCTAAATAACTAAAAAAAAAACATCAAAAATGAAAAACAATTGCAATTTGTCTAACTTGCACTCTCCATTGCATACTAAAAGTTAACTCAAAATTGAAGCTTTTTTATTAGGTGCACAAGGTGCTAATTTAATCTGTGTCATCGTATCCATTTTGTGATGATAGAAAGCTGAAACCATACTGGACTATTGGGCAGCTCTGGTTAAATAGCATCAGCTGTGCTGATGGTGGACAATCTGTGGTATAATGACACTACAAATTTGAATGTGTATGCTTATGGAAAAGTATTTCATCCAGACCTTCGTTCTAAAAGCCCTCTATTACTGAAATAATTTGTTTGAAATTAGAGAAGGATAATAGTAGTTTTATTACCTAGAAGTCTTGAAAATCCAGATTGATTTAGAATGGATTTCAGTCCATTCCATTTTGTTTTTACTGGAGGGGTTGTAGGCTTTTTCATGAATGATGCATAGAGATTTTATGATTCCGTGAAGTAAAGCTTGTATACACACCCAAGGCAAAACATATCTAATAATAGCATTAGAAAACAGAAGTGGCATTTAGGAAAGGGAGAATCATTGAAGGAATATTTGTTTCATGTAGTGATTTTTTTTCTCATTTTTGGAACGTGTTGTGCAATTATTTCTTTATTTGCATGCTTTTTTGTAATGTAAAATGCATTGATTTTGTTTAAATTTTTCTTCATTTTATTAGCTGACATTTTATTTGTACCATTCATAAAAATTGTTTTGTAAATAATTTTTTTGAGTTTTGGGGACCTTTCCTGGGGAGTGAACTTTCAGTTTACCCAGGTAAATAAGTACAACCTAAACTTTCTAAATATATTACAAGTTTGATACAATTGTACATTATGACAAATAAAAAATAGCCGTTTTTCTACACCAAACTGCAAAGCTTTCCTAATCGCAGCAGTTTTATGAAATATCTGAAAATCGCCTAGAAATGTTGCAATTTGCCGCACACAATGTTATATATATATATATATAAATGAATGCCAGAGGTCTGCTGAACAGTTTGATGCCCAATATGCATAGAAATATCAAAGTATGTGGTTATGTATGGACCGTAAATGAAAAAAGTTCCTAACTGCCAACTCAGCTGCTGCTAACAGAGCCCCTGACTGCATATTATGGGGCAAATTTATAAATTCGTGGGAAGGATTCGAATATTCATGCGACTATTTGAATATGCAAATTAAGTATTTAATAGATTGAATAAATATATATTTGTGCGCTCGACTATTCACCAGTCGAAGAACTTTAAATTTTTATACGACTGCCTACTTCGCCAGATTGAACCTACGGAATTGCAATAGTAGCCTATGGAATGCCCCCCTTTTTTTTCCGAATTTCAATCGTACGATCATACGATTCGAACGTTGGATCGTATAATTCTGGCAAATAGTCGAAAATGCGCTCAAAACCGGAGAATATTTTATTCGATCTTGACGAATATTTATTCGCTAAATATTCACCAGTCGAATTTGAGGGCTAAAAACCTTCGACAATTTGACCCTTAGTAAATCTGCCCCTTTGTGTCCTAAGACCTCCTAGTTGTACCGAGACCCCAGAAAACCATATATTTTTGGAAAGTACATATGTTTGAATACATCTTTCTACACCAAACTACCAAACTGAAATGCTTTCCTAAACTCAGCAATTTCTGAAAATCACCTAAAATTGTTGCAAATGGCCATATTCATTTCTCACAATTTTTTATATACAAAGGCAGATCACCCTAAATATGAATGTCATAGGTCTACTGAATATGTTGATGCCCAATATGCAAAGGGTTTCCAAATTATGTGGTATTTATGGACCCCAAATGAAAAATGTGCATATGAATTTTCACGCCAGCCAACTCAGCTTCTAAAAACAGAGCCCCCTGACTGTGTATTATATGATGTAGAACCACCAAACATACAAAGACCCACAGAAAACAATATATTTTTGGAAAGTACATATGCTGACGATTCTTACAAATCCAGCAAGGCAAGTTTTTTGTGTATACATGTATGTATGCTTATAAAAGTTGTGTATAATTGTCCAAAATAAATAAAAGGAAGCTTTGCCAACGTGTGTGTAAGTAAAGGCCACTTACCGTTCTTTGAGCAGGAGGCTCCCGGAGTAGCGTGCCTACAGAGTCTCTCCTAGCAGGAAGTGCGCCGGCATTGCTGGTGGAATGACGAATTTGGGTAGCACAGCAGACGCACAATCTGATTGCGTATGCTGCTTTGAGATTTGCTCTGTGAGAATCATGTCACAGAGCCGCCAATGCAGAGAAAACTGCTCCTCTGCACAAGAACGTACATCCTACATCCTTGGCAGATAGAGCCCCTGCTTGCCAGCACATACGCCTTACGTGCTTGGTAGACAAAGGGTTAAAGTAAGCTTTTTGTCAGGTGATCCTTGGCAGTTATGGTTGATTGAGAATGCAGTCAGCGTCTAGCTTCTCTGTAGAATCTTCCAGCTTAACTGCCATTTCCATATGTCCGAGATCCTATGGCCAACAGAGAGGTCTTCTAAGCACTCAGAGTGATGCATGCCATTTGTCTCCATATATATCAAGATTGGAGCCAGTTCATGTATTCTGCATAGATCACATTGTTAACTGGCCGTTCCTGGCTAGTTTTACTGTCCAAAAGGAATCTACACTTTAAACATTGCAGATCAATGTAAAAAAAGCACATCATATAAAATAGCCCCCTTCTGGAACGCTTACCTTACAAGCCCTTTTGTGAAAAATATAATAGATCTAAAATATGCTGTACAAATTACATGGGAGGTGCTCTAGGAGGAAACATTTGCTGTCCATAAACATTAGGGCAAGATTAAAGCTTGTTCATGAAAACCTGGGCAAACACCACAACTCCAGGAGCAGTGTGCTCTGGACAGATGATGCAAAAATAATCCACATTATCAGAACACAAATTAAAAACAGTTTTTTCTGTGGAATTATGCAGGAACTATATATCCACGGGTCTGTGGAAAAATTTGCAAGTGGGCATATCTGTTAAAAAATTATGCTTCCTTTCCTTCCTCTTGCCATCTGTTTTCCCAAACTAGCATAATTGCTTTTGTGGACTTGAATACAATAAAACAATTCTCTCATACTGAGAAATCTGTGGTGTTCTTGGGAAGACTGAGGCTATAAAAATAACCCTGACCCAATGGAGTTGTTTTCTTTAACTTTGTTCATTTAACATATGGTTAACCAGTACATAAAGAGGACACCTATCATAGAATAACAGGATTGCAACTCATCGCTTTATCAAAATATTTCAGACACCATATATGTGTCTATTTTATAAATCAAGCTGCAATGAAACTTGACATTCTGGTATTTGCTTTAGTTTAGTTTTTTTCTCCTTTGCAGACACAGAAGTAGACCAAGATGCAAGTGTTAAAGCTGCTCAGGAACGAGCTGATATAGTTGCAAAATATGACAGAGTAAGTATTTTTTTTACAGTTTTCCTTGGGGCATCTTCTTAACCCTTCAATATTTAGCTTACTGTGGGGGGTGGGGGGGTAGTAAAGGTAGTGTAACACTATATATATATATATATATATATATATATATATATATATATGTATGTATGTATGTATGTATGTATGTATGCAAATTTACCATTTTACAATTTTACTTATAGGTAGTGGTGGAGGCTAAATATGATCATTTTGCAGTGTATATATAGATGCCCATTTGTCAGCATTTAGTGGTTTTTGAGACCACAAAAAAAAATCTCTCTCTAAAACCATGAATGTCGTGCCATTTATTTAAAGATCTGAATTTAAAAAACAAGAACAAAAAAGAAAAAAAGCAGAAAGGTCAGAGGAAGATAATTAAAACCTCTAATTCCTCACATTATTCATGCAATTACTAGAGCAAAAACCTCTAAAAGCCTGAATAAAAGAAAAATGGTACAACTGGACAACTCCCTCTGAATTTTATATGATCTAGACAGCTTTTAGTTGGCAACGTTTTGTATTGGAGCTTTTTGTGTTTTTATAGTAACTTCTATAATCCTCAAATTTTAGCACTAGAAAATATGATTTGTGAGAATGAACAAAATACAAATGTTAGTAAATGTTAACATTGATGTCGACCCTCGGTATATTACATTTTATCTAATGTAGTCAATCTAGGAGGAACGTGTCAATAAAAAAATAAATAATAACCACATGAAGGCTTCAAAAGTCTTTAAAGATTATTGATTTGATTAGTCACATGGTTATAGACCAGGATTATTGCCATCTTTCCATCGGTGACATTGCTTTCCAGTGTGAAATGGCAGCATATTTTTTTTTCTTTCACTTTTTAAACTGTGTTCTTATCAAGCATGGCACAATATTTTGTTTATTTCTTCAAAATCAAACTAGCAACCATTATCTGTTTATAACCACCTCTTCATTATTGCTCTTCATTATATTTCCATTGTCACAAAGGAAAATTTTTGAGTAGCACTTGACAGTGGTTTGTGGCATAGATTATATTCTATTGAATCTCCTCATATAGTATACCCCCGTGTGTTTAATATCTACTAGACTCTTGCCCTCTTTCTCCCTCACACCTCCCTCTATTCAAAATTCTCTTTCATTATCTGTCGATAAATTTGTCTTTCATGTTTTCAGTGTAATTATGAAGTGATATCAACACTAAAAAAAATATTGAGTATGTTAAAGGGCACCAATCGCAGCCAAAATCAAACACATAGAACCTAAACATGTTTAATCAAACTACATCCCATACTTTGTCAAATGTTCTCTCACTGAGGGGGTCCATACTGTGACTACAACATGCAAATGAGTTCACGAGCATGCTCAGATTGTAGCACTGCCCTGAGTATTCTACCCAGAATGCCTAGCTTTAGTAAACTCTAGAAGTATCAAGAGAAGTGCACACAGCAACTTCCACAAGGTGGCAGAACTAACACAGAAGTTTGGCAGATTTCAAAATTGCTTAGAAGGTTTAGAAGGCATGCAAGAAATTTCGCCTGAGCATGTGCAAGATTTCAGAGCTACAGTTGGCTGTGAAGATATAGTTAGGAGGAGTCAGTGGAATCCAAGATGCCTGCCTCAGCTAGAACTGCAGGGGAGAAAGGGGAGATTTTGCAGAATGTATAGTGAGCTGATGATTTACATTATACAAACAATTCTAACTGTTTTAAAAATCGGATTTCTTGACTTTCACATAGTGTATTCACTTAGTAAATCATTTTAGTTATGATTGGTGCCCTTTAAGTTGCCTGTCTATTTTCACTGTTAAGCTTTTGTAAGTAATTGTTACTTGAAGTTCCTAAACCTGACTTTTGCCAACCTGACTGCTATTGAACTATGCTGCACAAATATGGCAGCTTAAAAAGCTTAATTTCTGGTGTCATATCTCTCATCTCAGAGAACATACATTTTGTTGTTTGCCTGCTTTAACTAAAATTCTGTTTTTACCTCAAAGCTTTCCCAGAACTAAAACTTTGAAAACATTTGGCTGGGTAACCATAAATGATTACTGATGAAGTTCTGTTCTGTATTTGGACTATGAGGAACCTGATATTGTATATATTTGTATTGGACAATTCTAACATATGATGTGGATAATTTGATTGCTCAAGTTATGATTATTAAGACTTAACGTTTTTAATACTTTCACTTAAGGGCCGAGAAGGTGCAAAGATTGATCCTTGGGAAGATGCTGACTTTTTACTTTATAAAGTCACTGATCGATTTGGATTTTTACAGTGAGTATTCATTTTACATTTCTGAAAGCTTATAAAGGTTTAAAATCTAGTTTGTGTCTCTCTTGCATACTATTGATTGCCTGTTTTTTTTTAACTTATTATAATAAAACTGAACTTGCTTAATCCACAATGAGGTGTATAAACTGAATTTTAGTTATTAAATCTGTATTTGTTCTCTAGTTTGTCATTTCAAATTTAATTATGCTAGTTTGGGAAAACAGATGGCACACCCAAAACTTATGATGTTTAAATAAGTTAGATAACAATGAAACAATAGAAAATACTGCATTTAAAATAAAATAAAAATAAAAGTAAATCCTTTTTAAACACCTTCCACATTTTCACATGATTTATCCCAAACACCAATTTCCTTAAAATTGTAAAAATCTAAATTTATTCAAAAGACCATTTAAAAACTTCCACAATTACAGCAGCTTGTCAGAAAAGTTGGCTGCCCACTTGATGCATTTTGTGGCTTCCTGCCACTTCATGGCCACTTTCCCGCCACTTGCGGGGAGCCACGGAACGCATTAAGCAGGCAGCCATGCTGACATGCTGCTATAATTGTGGAGGTTTTTAAATTGAATACATTTTGATTTTTACAATTTTGACTGGTTGGTGCACAAGTCTAAAAATACAGACTGACGGAAAAGGTGGTGCATAGTAAGGTCATAGGTGGGGTAGATGGAAAGAAGAGTTTGGCACCAACCTACCTGTTAAGGATGTGAAGTTGCTGGTTAGAACTTCCCAACCCCTGGGGAAACCCACAAGTCCCACTTGTTTTTGACCAGCCTGCACCTGGCTACTTAGCATTGTGAGTCTGTGCTATCCTCTGCAGTCTGTCTGTCTCCACTGTATTGCTCTTACACAGCTTGTACTAGCAACAATGCAGCAAAAAAGCACTGTAGCAAACAGAACATAGGGGGAGAGCAGATATGTGCACAAAGAATCAACCCTTGTACCTGTCACCCAGACACACACATCTGTATAATAAAAGTCCTTTTCAAATTAAACATGAAATCCAATTTCTATTTTTTAGTAAAGCATTCATAGCTGATGTACGCTCATTTAAAAATATCAGCTGTGAATCAAATATTGTCTGCCCCTCCTCTATGCCCATGGCATAGAGGTAGGGCAGACAATTACTTTCAATTTCCATTCAGCACTAGATGTAACTGCTCTCCACACATTCCCCCATTCTCTTCACTGTTTAATTGTGTAGCCAGGGCATGGGGATGTACATTGGGTCCCCCATTCTGGTGCACAAACAAGATTATAAGATGATATAATGCTTGCCTTAATAACAGTGTCCACAAAATGGCTCCTGCCTGCTTGTTATAATTTTGAATTCCCAGACTGAAGGAAACAAGAATCAAATAATTTATATAGTGTAGCTAAAGTTCATTTTGCTTGACTAATGCGATAAAATAGGATTTTGAATATTTCTTTTGGGTGACGAGTCCCCTTTAATGTGCTATTTTGAAAAAAATGTGCCTTCCTTGGCTATATTAATAAGTTAAAGAATGAATTTAGGACTCTGGCTTGTGGCCCTCCATATCCAGTTATCTTTTGGGCCATTGGTGATAAATCGCCAAGCGACTCTCCCCGTGTGCCCCAACCCTTGATCAGGGTAATTTGGGTAGTTTATGTAGTGATTATGATTTAAAGAGTAAACATCGCTGTTTTCCAAGAAATGGCTTCAGCCAACCATATCATTCATATTCTCTGAAAAATGGTTAAGAAATCATAAATTCTGCCAGGACATGTAAATTAGGGATGCACCGAATCCATGTTTCGGTTTGGGATCCGGCCAGGATTCGGCCTTTTTCAGCTGGATTTTTCTGCCTGGCCGAACCGAATCCTAATTTGCATATGCAATTTAGGGCCAGGGAGGGAAATCACATGACTTTTTGTTTGTTTGGTACAAAACAAGGAAGTAAAAAATGTTTTCCCCTTCCCACCCATAATTTGCATTTGCATAAACTAATAAGCACAACTGTATGTTGACTATTAATTATTAACCATTCTCTGCAGTAATTAGTATGTTTATTAAATCAGTCTTTTCAAGACTGATCAAGTGATTAATACCAGAAAAGTTCTTTTTCAGTACTACATAAATGTGTTTCCTGAGTAATGTCCATAAAACATGGCTTTTTAAGTTTCACTAAAAGCAATTGCAGCATTAAAAAAATATATATATAAATAAATAAAACGTCAGAATAAGACATCCTTTCATACAATAAAGGTATGCAGTAACCGCACGAATAATGCATGTTGATTTAACTTCTTGGGAAAACTGAATCATCAGATGAGTGGAACCTCAATAGACAACTATTCCTCTGTAAAGTATATATAATAGTGTTTCTGTTTGGCAGTAGTGGTTTAATCCATGCCGTGTAGGGAATAGTATGTTACCAGCACTCTCAGTGCTTACACTGAAAGCATTTCTTAGTCCAGGCTGGTACGCCAAAAAAGACATTACTGAAATTTTATTTTATATGAGACAAAGGCAAGCATTTTTCTTATATTTAGAGACTGCTATTGTATTTTGTAGGTGTTGTAAGGGTAATCCTACATTGAAAAGTATTTCATGATTGTATTTGCTAAATAGCAGTATTGCAATGTTCGGTATCTTCTTGATAAGGATATTAAATCCTTTTATGAAGCATACAGAAAGTAATGTTTGTGTCTCCTGTTAGCAATTTGTCAAAAATGACAATTATTGACTGTTCTGTGAAATTCTGGAGACTTGCTTGCCTCCCTTATGTACTACTTGTTTTAACCAGAGCACAGTCTAACAGGTAGGGTCACATAAGGCAGCTGTGCCCAACAAAACACAAATTTATAAACAAAAAAATGGGAATATCTTCTATAGATCTTGTTCCAAGATCTCAGTTCATGTTATTATTATATGCATGTCTATAATTGATACACATCTTCAGCACTAATGGTTTACAGTGTGGACAGGCTTCCATCACAGTGGTGCTTAGCATTGTGTAAGTACCTGCTAAGCCCTAATATACAACCAGTGCAGTCATCCCCTATACAGCTTCATAAATCTTGCAGTGGTAACTTTACATTATAATTTTTTTTAATTTCCTGAGCAGTTACTAGGCAGTTCCAGTAAGGGGTAATAGTGTTAATAGTGTAATGAAAATTGCCTCTTGCTGATGCCTCAAATAAATGTATGAGCAGCTGAACGGTCTTGGTTAAAGGGGTTGTAAACCCAACTGTAATGTTGCCCCACAGTTCCCCATAGTTTTCTATAGAAGTCACTGAATACCATAATTATAGATGCAAGAAAATTCACCAGTGAGAATTCTACTGATCAAAAACTTCATTATAAATGCAAAAAAGAATTCTGATTCCCAGTGGGAATCTTGTTGTTATCTTGCATATAGAGATAATTATATCATTTTATTTCTTCATTATATTTCACTGAAATAGGACATGGGGATAAAGGACATACTTGTTCATTGCTGGGAAACTGGGTGTAAAGCTTCCAACTCCAATTACTGACACAAAGAACAGGGAGCCAGATTTACAGATCAGCTGGGATTCTCATTTGAGGATATTTTGCATTTTAATGCAGCCACTGGCTGTGGAAATTTGGGGAAACATTTTGGAAACGTTTTATTGTGCAATATTGGTTTAAGAATACAACCCTTAGGTTGGGGGGACTACAGCTCCCAACATGCCCCAACCTTCAGTAAATGTTACATTATTTGGGGATTTGTTGTCCAGCAACATCTGAGTAAACTTTGGTTGATCAGTGTAGTGCAGCAGGGTTTACTGAGAGAGAAACCTGTAAAAAAAATTGTTGTAGCCTATAATGGATTGCATATAACTTCAAGCTGTATATATGTACTTTTTCTTATTACACAATTACTATACTAGTTTTCTTTTTCAGATTAGATTTAAGTATAAAATATTTAAGATAGTAGTCTACTGAAATGTGATTTTGCTAAGTTTTGCCTTATGGTATATAAAATTATCTTACAAAGCGCTCTGTTATGAGATTTTATATTCAGATATGTTTATTCAGGAAATACTTGCGGAGAAATAAAGTTACAGACTGAATTAGCATTGTGAAGAGTTTAATACATAACCACATTCTTAAAGAAGGATTTAACTGTAGCTATTGATTGAATGAAAAAGAGCTGCTTGCTGTTTATGCTAGTTTGTTACAGAAATGTGACTTGAGATAATACACTTTCTTGCTTTTTCCTTCATTTTGTAAATGAAGAACCATGAAAATCAGGATCTATGCAATATAAAATTGTAAATGTAAGTCTACTATATATATATATATATATATATATATATATATATATATATATATTTAATTTTGTAATGTAGCTATTACCTTAGGGTACATAAACATTGGCGTTTCAAACTGCTTTGGAAGTCTAGTGGATTTCAGTGTATTCCACTGCGTAGCAATGAACGTGCTCATTGATTCTAGTCTCCCTGTGGTTTTGCACCCACATGAACATTCGTGCTTAATGCAGAAAAAAACTGAAAAGGCTCAGTTTGTGTGCTTCTCCTGTTTTGGCTTCCATTACTTGCAGAGTTATGCAAAATCACTGGGCTTGTAATATTCTGTACTACACATACAGCAGGCAAGCAACAAACAGTTTACATTAGAGAAGCAGTATATAGTAGAATCAAGTCAAAGGCAACATGACATTTAGAGCAGGGGTGTCCAACCTTTTGGCTTCCCTGGGCCACATTCGAAGAATAACAATTTTCTGGGGCCGCAAATGAAATACATAACACTTTTGATTTCTAAAAATAAAGGAAATACACAGAAATTAACTACAATACCCCCAGAGCTCACAAAAAGATGCACAGCAGCACGTCCATGTATAATTACCCCCAGAGCTCACAAACAGATGGCACAGGGGCAAGAACATCTATAAATTTGCCCAGAACTCACAAACAGATGGTACAGGGGGGCAAGTACTTGTATAAATACCCCCAGAGCCCACATATAGATGGCACAGTGGCAAGTTCATGTATAAATACAGCTTGAGGTTTGGCCACATGATGCATAACTGTTCACTTTTAAGCACTTTTAATTCAAAAACTAATTGAACAGTTATGTCCCATATGGGCCCACTTTAAGTCCATGATTTATTTCTGATTAGTAACTGGGTAGGGAACTGCAATGGAGCCCTGACTATTCCATTGCATCATACAGTTTTGGTTAACTAACAGTATTGAAAACATTCTTTATTGTGCACAGCCTATTTACCCAGTGTAATATTTACACCAAACTATTCCTTTAAATGAGAACTAAACCCTAAACACGAATATGCCTTAAATGCCATGTTTTATTTACTGAACATAACTTGTCACAGGGGTCCACCATCTTAGAAAGCTGTTGAGAAACTAAACTTAGGGCTCCTCGTAAAATATCAAGCAGAAAATGGGATTGGCCTATAATATAAGCTGATGCTACAAGGCTAATTATTAAATTCTGATGCTAAATGCACTGGTTTCTGTGCCATGTAATTCTCTGTATTAAATATTAGCCTTATACTGTGACTTCTCAGCCTTGTATATTCTGTGTGTACTGTATATTTTGAATCCGTCCCTAAGCTCAGTAATTTACAGCAGCACACATCATGTGCCGTGAATCGGCAGAAAAGAAAATGGGGAGCTATCAGCCTTCTTTAAAGGCACAGATTTTTCCTGTTCCTTCCTCATGACGGTGGGCACGCAATGAGTTAATCCCCCCGCCACGCATTTGGACAGGAATTCCCCTATAAAAAACATACTTCTGCCCCAGGCCACCATCTTTTTTCCTCCTGTCGTTCCCCTCTGAAGTCCAGCAGACTGTCTCTCTTCTGCTGAAACTCCAGAGTCGAGGCCTGAGTCCTTATATGAGCTCCCGGAGAAGCAGACAGGCTTATGGCCAAAGTGTGCTTCTGGTACAGCCAGCCACAATGCCTTATATCGGCACATGCGTAATAAGACACCGATGTTTACTACTTACATGGTGCCGGCAGGCACACGGATTGTCGCGGGCACGTAGGTGCCGAATGTGGAAATGACGCAGAGCAATGCGACAAAGTGGTTTTTGGCACAAAAATTCAAATGCAACGCCTATTTATCCCCCTACAAGGTGCCAGACTGTTAAGACAATCTGATTGCCTGGAGTGTGTGAGTTTCAGAGGGTACAACTGTGAGTACATCTCTGCTGATCACTGAAACGAAAGTGGTTTAAAGTAATGAAAATGGCATGTACTGTTGCCCTGCACTGGTACAACCGCTGCAGTGTAGCAATGGTAATTGAAAAAAGGATATATGGTACAGGTTAAATGGTGGATAACAGAAAACACCATTATGTTCTACAGAGCTTATCTACTATCTGCTGTATAACCTGAGCCTTTTCTCCTTTGAATGTCTGCCCCCATTGCTACACAGCAGCTGATTTAAATAAACAATATCCGTGTTTCTGAAGCAAACAAAGCAGTTTTACCAGTGCAGGGCAAACCCGTATTCTATTTGTATTACTTTAAAACACTTTCATTTTTTGATGTTACTGTTCCTTTAATTCTTACTTGGCAGTGGTTGCAAAAATACCATTTTTGGTTTAACATGGTGCTGGCACATTTACAGAGCAGTCTAATGTTCCTGTTTTGCTGACTGTTTTGTCTAAAGCCCTCATAAAATGTTTATACTTATATCTGGCTCATATTATATTTATAGTCTATTTGAATATAGATGAAATTTTACATCTTTGCAGTTGCAGACAGCCATTGTATATTTTGTGTACATTGTTATCTCAGGATAAAATCAATTACACGTACTTTGAAAGAACTTCAGGTGTAGCAGCAATGTAACGGACAGTACGGAAACTGTTTATCAGATCGACTTTACCCTTTGGGACCCCGAGCAGTGGTTGCTTCCTCTCATTTACACCATAGTGTGCATGTTTGTTATATTTTGGTGTTTATAAAGGATAGGTAAATTGCAATCAAAGAAGACACACATATATGCAATGGAGTATGTTTAGACATGCAGTCATGATGGCAGTAAGCAAATGCAGATTGAAAACCACCCTAAACTTGGTATTCTGGTCCTCCGTGAGAAACCCAGGCCCTCTGAAATTCTGGACCTTCAAACTTAATGCAATTTTTGGTCAGTCTGACAATAAACAAAGTCTGCACATAACATGCACTTCCATGGAGTTGGTAGCCTCCATTTTATCATGTTATATAGAATTTATAGTACTGTAAGGGGGTTCTGTGATAAAAGGCTCTGAATGTTGGCACGGGTATTGTAACCCATAGTAACCAATCAGCGGGTAGAATTTACTGGTCACCTGTGTAAAACAAAGATTTTATTGCTTATAGGATACTGCTACTGGGCCTTTTATTGCATATAGGGGATAGTGTTTTGTACAGCATATTGCCATAGCTTTAGGTAAGGTGCCTAGAGAATATATTGTAGTTTATTGTATGGTATATTGTTGTTTATTAGGGTCTATGGGAGCAGCCTTCAATTCTTTGAAGAGCTGCTTTATCCACAGACTGCACTCTAGTAGACAAGATTATCGGGATAAATGAGTGAACCCTTTTTTGGCTTTATTAGGCAGTAGGAATTCGATTTTTAATGTAATTACGGGTCCACATTTGTGTTTAAAGGGGATGGTAGAAAGGTTCACAACTAGTTAAATGTACATAGATCAGCCTCCTTTCATTCACCTAATTCACTAAAGTCTTAGTACTGATCAGAGTTAGTTACAAGCAAAAGTTTAAGCACCCCGTGCCAAATTAAATTTATTTTTTGTAAGTGAAATGCAGTCAACAAATACAACAGAGACCATTGTGTTAAAAAAACAACATATTACAAATGTTAATGTGTTGTTACATTTTCACAAACTTTGAAAAGCAGGAACAAAGAAAATAGTAATTGTGGCATGTTAGAAAACTAGGACATTTTTCCACGTGTTCAGTGATAAACAATGCTTGCAAGGGTCCTAGCTGTAATGACCTTAGCCAGAATTCTCATCTTTTAACAATTACAGAACTTTATGAAATCTCTGACACTGACACTTGGGCTGTCACTCAACTACCATGGGTTCCACTGAACAACTCACTAAGGATCTCAAAATGAAATTGATGGATGCTTCAGAAAAAGATTGTAAAATGCTTGCAATTCCCACTTTCTGACTTGTCATCCAAGTTGCAATGCTGCTTGCACAAACATGATCATGAAGAAGCCATACGTACAACCTCCTCACAAACCGCGTCTGTGAGGTATGCAGAACACCATCTACACAAATCAAAATCCTTTTGGTAACAAGTGTGGGCTGATTTGACTATTTGGCCACAATCGCCAAATGATGTTTGGAGAAAAAAAGGAGCATTTTATGAAGAAAACGCCTTTGCTGCTGTTGAACATGTGGATCCATTATGCTTTAGGGTTGTGCTAGTGGACCAGGAAACATTCTATATTTATGAAAATAATGTATTCCACTAAATATCAACAAATGCCAAGTTTAGATCCCCGTTAAACTAAGCAGTAGAAGAGAACTGATTTTGAAGTAGGAATTGGCAAACATCTCTACAACAGTATTGGAGGCACTTAGCAAGCTACAAAAGGCATTTACAAGTTGCAGCGTGTCCCAAAGGGGATGTTACTCAAAACTAGGGATGCACCGAATCCACTATTTTGGATTCGGCCGAACCCCGAATCCTTCCCGAAAGATTTGGCCGAATACCGAACCGAATCCGAACCCTAATTTGCATATGCAAATTATGGGTGGGAAGGGGAAAACATTTTTTACTTCCTTGTTTTGTGCCAAAAAGTCATGTGATTTAGCTCCCTGGCCCTAATTTGCATATGCAAATTAGGATTCGGATTCGGTTCGGCCAGGCAGAAGGATTCGGCCGAATCCGAATCCTGCTGATAACGGCCGAATCCTGGCCGAATCCCGAACCGAATCCTGGATTCGGTGTATCCCTACTCAAAACGAATTTATTGGGGTGTCCAAACTTTTGTGCATGCCACATTTATAAAATCTAACTGTTAACTTTATTGCATTTGAAAATTGTTCACAATACAATAGAGCATTTCTTTTTGTTTCAGTTATACCTTTGGTCGCACATCTCAATCTTGTCCTATCATTTAGCTCAAAGTAATTATTCAGCAGCCATTAACCCAGCTGTCCTGTTTTCAGGGAGGGTATAATGCAGTGTCACTACTGAACTGCAACATATCTAATTAAGTTGAGTAATTAAAAAATACACACCTTCATAAATATCACCACTTTTAACTTTGTGCTAAATTCTGACTGCTGATTTTAGAACAGACAATGGATTAAAATAAGTCAGTAGACAAGTTTTGTAAATGGCACTTTGTATTTACATTACATTTTTTGCAGCTTGATAAACTGTCCCCAATATAATTTAGAATGCATCACAAATAACTTTTTGCCTTATGAAAGAAATTACAATTTAAGGATGCACCGAATCCACTATTTGGGATACCAGACCGAATACTAATTTGCATGTGCAGATTAGGTGTGACAAAGGAAAAAAGTGTAAACATTTTTCACTTTCTTGTTTTGTGATTTGAAGTCATGTGATTTCCCTCCCTGCCCCAATTTACAAATTCTGATTCGGTTTGGCCGGGCAGAAGGATTTAACCTGAATCCTGCTGAAAAAGACCCAATCCTGGCCATATCCCGAATCCTGGATTCAGTGCATCCTTATAATTTAGTAGCAAATATCCAATAAGGATTAAGTATACATTTTCAATGGTTTTAAGGTTATTTGTAAATATATCTGCTTTAGAAATCAGTATTGGTTTACTCCACCTTTTTTTCCTTCTTCACTGGTGGTTCTGATCTTTTAAGCATTTTAGGCTGAGTCCTGCTTCAAGAGATAGAACAAGCGGTCCTAAAATCTGTTTTTCAGCTCAGGACTTGATTTAGAAATCATCATGTCCATATGTTAAGATTCCCTGAATTCAATACAATAACAACTGAGCAAAAGCTGTACATTCCAAAGCACAGTGATTTCCGTGAACTATAGATATGCTTATACTGCCTCTAACAGGACAACTCTCCTGCTGCATTTTCTCCCTCCTGCACAGTACCTTAAGCAGCATGAATTTTTTTTCTTTTTATGTATAGTGAGCCAAGATGTAAACATGTATTTTATTCTTTGCAGCAAAGAAGAACTGCCGGTTCATGATGAGGTAGCACAAAAGGTAATATTTTGTGGGTTTTTTCATATTTCTGGTGTTAGGAAAATTCTTGCAATGCCATTTTCACCTTGTTTATTTTCTCTCGGCTCTTTATACTGTGCAGAAATCTAGATCAGTACAATGTAATTTTAAATACTTTTTTCAATAGGCATACTGCTATTGCCGATTTTATATCAGGGCATATAATTCCTGCTGATGTTGAGTCGTTATCAGTTGCTATTAATGGAGATGTATAGCCTGAAAAGGAATTAATGTAGAATTGCTCAGAGTGCTCATAGTACATTTTACAGTTTCAAGGAATTAGCCATTTTTGCACTGTTAATATAATGAAATTGAAATAACCATGCCACCTGCTGGGCATTTCTGCCAACCAGGCTGTAGACAGGAGAATGTTTCAGAAGAATAAGAACAAACTCTTCTGATGAACCTCTTTAGAGAAACTTTAGATGCTGTATTCATTTATGTTATAACTTGCTGGTTAGTTCTGCAGGGGGAAAAAGTAGCTAAAGTGCTCAAAACAATTTTACATATTTTTGAGGGTTTACATTTCCTTGATACTTAAATATCCACTAGGCTGGAGTAGTGTTTACTTTCTTGCTTCAGCCTGTCAGGCCTCTTGTCATCACATCTACAACAGCCATTCTTGGATACTGTGGATGTGGGTGGCCAACACAGATATGCAACAGGGCCTCTTGGAAGGCAAAGTGGCAGTTTTAACATAGGTTATTGGCAAAAACGATAAATCACTTTAAATACTTCTGTTCAGCCCTCTCTTACCGTTCACAATCCTTCAACGTGGCCTTCCTTTTCTTGAACTAATGAGGGATGTGTTGACCTGTTGTAAAAACAAACTTTTCTCCACCAAGCAGTTCAAAAACAAAAATTAAAGGTTATTTTTTGTTTAACTATAAAACTACAAAAATAACACTTTTTCCATGCTGTTTGACATATACATTTTCCTTTTTATCATCAGCAAAAACTGATTGAAATAGAAAGAACTATGAAATGGGTGAAAATGATAAAAAGCTGGGATAGGTACAGGAACAGCGAAAAGGTAAGTAATATTGGTATGTTTCCATGGAGGAAATAATTATCTGATACTTCTTACTCTTCTTATTAGTATTGTATTTCCAATTTAAACAATTATGGGCAATTACACTAAATACTAACTGGGTGTATGTAAATTTAACCCGCATAAAAGCTGATATGGTAAAAAAAGTACAAGAAATCAAATAAATCTGTCTCTAAGTTATAACGTTGAAATTACCTTATATAGAAATACGGCAGATACTGTATTTAACATAGGATATGTATAGTAATTTGCAGTATGTTAAGATGTAAAGTAGTGAGTTTGATGATGTATAGTATAGGTGTATGTAAACTTTAGTACTCTAAAGAACTTTAATTGTAAATCCAACCTCTATCAGGTTTGATTTAAAAACTTCTACATATGAAGATATATATATATATATTATATGTTTGATTATTCATTTCCTTGCAATTTTGCAGTCATTGAGCACCAGAGTATCATCACTTGCCCTTTCACAATTGTTTACCACAGTAGTCTTGTATCAATTTATTTCTTTTCATTTTTAGCTTCAGAGGAGGATTTATAAGGGCATCCCACTACAGCTTAGAGGGGAAGTGTGGTCTCTAATCTTGGATGTTCCAAAGCTGAAGGAGGAGAAAAGAGATCTTTACCTGGTAAGAATGCTAAGCTTCGTAATATGGGCATTTATACTTTTGGTGTGATCTCACCATATATAGTCAATAGTAAACACCCAAACTCATAATCTGCTGGTAAGCGTAGGGGCAGGGTCCAAATGTATTGCATATAATTTCATGTAAAGACGAAATATACATATAATAGACGCACACACAATAGTGCTCATAAGCTTACATACCCTAGAAGAATTTATGATTTCTTAACCATTTTTCAGAGAACTTGAACATGATAACACAATAACTTTTCTTTCACTCATGGCTAGTGGTTGGCTGAAGCTATTTATTGTAAAACAACTGTGTTTACTCTTTTTAAATCATAATCCCTACACAAACTACCCAAATGACCCTGATCAAAAATTTACATACCCCAATTCTTAAATGTAATACCCCCTTTAACATCAATGACAGCTTGAAGTCTTTTGTGGTAGTTGTGGATGAGACTCTTTATCTTCTCAGACGGTAAAGCTGTCCCATTCTTACTGGCAAAAAGCCTACAGTTCCCGTAAATTCTTGGGCTGTCTTGCACGAACTGAACGTTTGAGGTCTTCCCAGAGTGGCTCAATGATATTGAAGTCAGGAGACTGAGATGGCCACTCCAGAACCTTCACTTTATTTTGCTGTAGCAAGTAATAGGTTGACTTGTCCGTGTGTTTTGGGTCATTTCATGTTGGAATGTCCAAGTACGTCCCATGCGCAGCTTCCGGGCTGAGGAGTGCAAATTTTCCTCCAGTATTTTATGATAACTTAGTGCATTCATTTTGCCGTCAATTCTGACCAAATTTCCTGCGCCTTTGTAGCTCACACATCCCCAAAACATCAGCGATCCACCACCATGTTTTACAGTAGGAATGGTGTACCTTTCATCATAGGCCTTGTTGACTTCTCTCCAAAAGTAGCATTTATGGTAGTGGCCAAAAAGTTAAATTTTAGTCTCATCACTCCAAATTACTTTGTTACCTTTAATAGCCATTCTAATCCTTTAATGTCAAGTTGTGTGCACGTTATCAGGTCAAATCACCAGGGAATGTAAACTTTTGATCAGGGACATTTGGGTAGTTTATGTAGTAATTATGTTTTAAAAAGAGTAAACGCAGTTGTTTGAGAATGAATGGCTTCAGCTAACCATGAGTGAAAGAAAAGATTTTGTGTTATCATTCATATTCTCTGAAAAATGGTTAAGGAATCATAAACTCTGCCAGGGTTTGTAAACTTATGAGCACAACTGTGTGTGTGTGTGACTTTTAATATGTTTTGTCTTTATTACTCTAAAAAGAGCCTGTATGAAAGCTTACAGTGTACAGCTCAGAGTAAATTTAAGTTTTTGGCCCAAAATGTGAGATTAGAGTTTGTCCCAGAAAACCTCACCCACTATCCATTCTTATTTTGACTGTATTTATCAAATGGTGAATTCTAACTTCACCCATTCATAAATATGTGTGCACAAATCCCTTAGGAATGAAAAAAAGTAGGTGAGGTTTTCCGGGCCAAACACTAATCTCACAATTTGGTGAATCTGCCTCTTTGTGCATGAAAAAAGAAAGTTATTTATTTATATGCTAATTAACTAGTGTTTGAATGTAATGCAACCCCTTGGCTTCAGGAGTGCTTTTTAAATTAGTAGAAGCTAACTGGTTGTCGTGAGGGAGAGTGTGTAATGAAATATTATCTGCACTATAGATTAGGGAAATAATAGTTGTAGGTTTTCTACTGCCTTTTAATAAAAGATGGTGGCAGTGACTGAATTTTGTTGATGCTGCTTTTAGGGTGTGTTTTCAAACTAATATTGAAGGAGGGTGAAAGACTGAGCATCAATGTCAAGGTGACCAAGTGTGGATCAATATTATGGGCTCCTCCGTAGCACACACCTCCGTCACAGGTGCAACTGCATAAGCCAAATAATCAAATTGCTGAGGAACAACCAAATGGCAGGGCTTGCTGCAATTAGTGTTTATTCCCACAGCATGTTTTGAGCTTGGCGCCCTTTATCAAGTGTGCACACTTGATAAATGGCGCCAAGCCTGAAACATGTCTTGGAAATAAACATTAATTGCAGCAAGCCCTGCCGTTTGGTCCTTCCTCAGCAATTTGAGAGACTGAGCATGTAACCCCTTATTGCTTGACCCCTAGAGTTGCATGTGGCTGAAAGTGCTGTTTTTGTGACAAAAAGAAATGGAAATAAACACAGTAGTGTAAAGCTGAAAACAGGAGTATACTGGCCCTTTAAACAACACAGATACTTCTGGCTGTATTGTTTTTCTCCATTTCTTAGATTAAGGTAAATGTTGTACGTTGCATTTTAAAACATTTTCAGAATGCTCAAAATATATGATGTAGTTGCATAATGGTAAAGTATATTATCTTATAAGTACTACATCTCTGATCTATACTAAGGTCCTAAAACAAAGAGCAAGACACTTGTCTGCTGACATCAGACAAATTGACTTGGATGTGAACCGAACGTTTCGAGACCACATCATGTTCAGAGACCGATATGGTGTAAAGTAAGTTGGAATAAGCACATGCATAATTAAGTCATACTGGGCAGCATATACAAATGTGCTTCATAACTGAATATATACTGCTAATGCACTTCGTTTCTGCCAATATTTCAAATAAAAGGCACACACATGGTTAACCTCCGCATTTTCGCAGCGGTTTTTTAAAAAAAGCCGACCTCTGTGTAGTGGTTTCAAATTAAGGCTATGGCACTTCTGCTAGTGTTTTTATGCAGCGGTTGGCTTTTTTAAAAACTGTGGCGCATACAGCCTTGGTTAAGCATATGTGTGTGTGTTCATAGCCTAAAGGTGGCCATACACGGGCAGATAAAAGCTGCCGACAGACTGTGTCGGCAGCTTACCTGCGCGTGTGGGGGGCCCTCCGATGGGCTTTCCTGATCGATATCTGGCTGAAAGTCGGCCAGATGTCGATCGCGCAGGATTAAAAATCCCGTTGGATCGCGGCCGCATCTGTTCGTTGATGCGGTCCCGCGATCCGACCGCCCGTACTGATCCGAACGTTGGGCCCTAGGGCCCACGATCGGATCAGCCCGATATCGCTCACCTCAAGGTGGGCATATCGGGGAGAGATCCGCTCGTTTGGCGATGTTAAGTTCGTGTATGGCCACCTTAACTCATTTGTGCTGTTGCATGCACATCATTTAAAAAGTCTGAGTTCTTCTTGAGAAGCACTTCAGTTTAATGGAAGTGTATCTTTGTTTGAAACCTACTTTCCTTCTTCCCTAGTATTGTTCATTTTGTAAAAATCTGTATGGATTTTACAAATAATTGCCAGGAAGGAGTGTAAAGCTGCTTCTAGAAACATTGCACCCTCCGTACTTTATTGATTTGTGTTTTGTTTTTCTCTTTACAATGTTGTAGCTGAATGTTCTAAACCATGTAAAACAAGTTGGCACATAGCAAAGCTGAAATTGTTTAATGCTAAATGCATACGCTTTCTCCTTCAACTCTTAGGCAACAAGCTTTGTTTCATGTGTTGGCGGCCTATTCACTGTATAACACGGTAAGTAATTGCACAGTATATACATGGGGAGGCATATCTTATCAAAATTATCAAAATTTGGACTGTATAATTTACATTATTGAATAAACCATGTAGAAAAACTAATACCTTAAATGTGTATTTTATTCATCATTATTAATGAGCTGACAATTTCATAAAACCCAAATTGAATAAATAAAATTTTGCTAGCACAGTAGTGATGTGCGTGTCGAGAAATGATCGACCTGCACCAAACCCTAACCCGCCTCCCTGCCAATTCACACTCGGCCGCTATTGCCCCCTTATTTATAGACCCACGTCTGACCTGCCCTGCAGTGATATCACAAAGGGGGCTCAAGTCTATAAATTTAGGCGCCAGAAGTGCTAGGTTGCAGATTTGGAACAGGAGTGGACCCAAACCCGTCCAACCTGTGGGTTTCGGGCAGGCCCACAGGTCACTATAGCATAGCTTTCTTTGACTTCTACAAGACCTTGCAAGCTTTCAGATGCCAAAGTTTACATTGGAGTTTTTTTTGCATCCTTTTAACTTAAAGGAACAACAATGCAAAAAAAATTGTGTTTTAAAGTAATTAAAATATAATATAACGGTTCCCTGCACCAGTACAATTGCTTTGTTTGTTTTAAAAATATTTTTATATTTTATGCAAACAAGCTGCTGTGTAGCCATGGGGGCAGCCATTCAAACACAGGTTACACAGCACTCTGCACTCTACTAAATATCATTGTATTACAGAGCTTATCTGTTATCTGCTAAGTAACCTGTGCCTTTTCTCCTTTTTCAGCAGTGAATGGCTGCCCCCTGCTTACACAACAGTCTATTTATATAAACTATAGTAGTTTTTCTGAAGCAAAAACAAAACTTTTTTTTCAGTGCAGGGCAAGAGTAAATGATAATTCAATTACTTTAAAATGCTTTTATTTTTGTGTTATTTAATAAATTTAAAAAAAATACATTTTTAAATTAATGGTTTTCAGCACACATAAAATTGAATGTTGGGAAAAAAACAAACGTTGATAAATAACCCAATTCATTCTTTCTGTTGTACAAAACAACCTGAACACTTACTTATTAAATCCGTGTTAAAAGAGAATTGCCTTGTGAACATTTTTCCTCAAGAGTTTTATAATCTGTAGATTGTTTAGAATCCACTAGTACACTTGTTCTGAGCTAAAATATAAATGTAAAAACCAGCCACATTTGTAACTTTTAGTTTAAGACCCATTTGCAACTAGAAGTGCAGAGCTGATAAAATATGTTGGTGGCTTGAAAAGAAACCTGTTTTATTGTGCCTTCTAAAATAATTAGTGTCAATAAATGCATTTAAAGAAAACACACTACATGACATTCAATATCAATTCGAGATATTAGATTTTTTCTTCTTCACTTAGTTTTATAATGTGTACTCCCTGGGGTCCAACATGCACTTTGATGAATATCCGTGCATTTAATTTAAGTTGAAACACAGAAGAAACCATGAGCATATATTGTCTTACTCTCAATATTAACAGTGCACAGAGGGAAGAGTGTATAGAGTATTGTAATGGGCTAGCATAAAAACTATGTATAGATTGCTGTATGTGGACTTGTAAAGTCTTAGAGGTCTCTTGTTCTGTTTTGACATCATTGGTGTTCAAATCTCTGCTACAGTAACATCTGTGTATAATTATCATGTTGGTCACAATCATCAGAGAATCCATTTTGCTTCGGGACTATTACGCCTACCGCAGCTCTGCACTTCCAGATGGCATTTAAGTGTATGCGTGAAATCTCTTGGCAAAAGTGTTACATGGTTTCTAAACCAGGATTATTAACCCATTGCACCTGACAATCTGTTTACAAGTCTGTCCATAAGTGTGTCTGCCGTGCTTGAAATGTGTCCAATTGCACATTAATTTCACTTTATATCTGTATTAATTAAATTGAGAAGGGTGCATTTTGCTGGGCAAAAGAGTGGAAAACTTGCATCTTGCCTTTTCTCTTAACTTCAGTAAATTGGATACTGTAAATGGATGAGTCCAATTACAGTCGTGAGCTGCAGAATTTCCTGTTTGGAGAGGCTGCTAGATGAGCTTATTTGTATATGAAAGAACTGAGAAAATATTTTACAGTATTAGGCTTTAGTTGCATAACAGTTCTTTTATAAAAACTCTGTTCTGTTTCAGGTGCCTATGTTTATTTATTATAGTACTGATTTTTGCCATACTTGTGCCATACACAACGCATCTTAGTCTGACATTCTGCTATTGATAATTTTGTTCTTTTTTTACTTCATTTCTCTTACCTACAGGAAGTTGGATACTGTCAAGGGATGAGTCAGATCACAGCTTTACTGCTAATGTATATGAATGAAGAAGATGCCTTTTGGGCTCTGGTAAAACTGTTCTCAGGGCCCAAACATGCTATGCACGGTAAGAAAATATGGCTTGTGCATTGCCACTAAAAATGTTTATACACATTTTCAGATGGAAATCTGCCCTATGTTTCCAGTGACAACTAGAGGTCTTTCATATTACTGCACATGGCATGTGGCAGAATATCCAAAACTTTTGGGTATAAGAGGTCTTGCCTCAAGAAGCACAACAAAATAACGTTGTAGTGTATTTTCTTGTATCTACATCTTTTTGACTTCTTCATGACATATCATTAGCCTAAACTATATTTAAAGTAGTGCTCTCCTAAACTACTACGAAGCCTTTAATACTAACTTTTTTTGCAAAGCAGACATGCTTTTAAGTATCATACTATAAAATAGTCAACATAAAAAAAAAATGATCATATTATATGGTTTTCTTTTTCAGGTTTTTTTGTTCCAGGTTTCCCAAAGCTCTTGAGATTCCAAGAGCATCATGACAAGATACTGAAGAAATTTATGCCTAAACTGAAGCAGCATTTTGTAAGTGATAATATTTATTTGATATCATTTACGATGCTCTTTGTTCTGCTACAAACTTTTACAGTCTTCTAAAATTACATATATTTGTTCATCCATGTCATTTGTACTAAACGATACAAAAAAAACCTTCTTGTGTTAAACAACTGGCATAGTGACATATCATAGCAGTTTATTACCTTTGGTTAGTCCCATAGCCTTCTGCATTCGGTGGTGGGAGGTTATTTGCATTCTGGGGTAAAAGTGTTTTAGGAACTTGTGCTGCCCTGTCATTACAGAAACACCAATAAATCACTTGTACATTTTCTCCAAGCAGGGATTTATCAGATTTTACAGACATTTAAATGTTAATGTGAAAGTGTATTTGCCCATTGATTAATATTATTATTATTATTATTATTATTATTATTAATAATAATAAAAAAACATAGGAACAAAGCGAACTGAAATTGTGGCATATTTTAAGGTTTAAGGCATCTTTCTACTCGTCCAGTGACAAAAATGGTACATAACGCTTATTATCTCATTTGGCTTTTTTAGCCTAATTGTAGGTAAGCAACGAATCCACTATTTGGGATTTTGCTGAATCCCCGAATCCTTCATGAAAGATTTGGCTGAATACCGAACAGAATCCTAATTTGCATATGCAAATTATTGACAGGAAGGGGAAAAGTGGAAAAAACTATTTACTTCCTTGTTTTTTGACAAAAAGCTACTTGATTTCCCTTCCCTAATTTGCATATGCAGACTTGGATTTGGTTCCACTGGGCACAAGGATTCGTCTGAATCCTGCTGGAAAAGGCTGAATGCCAAACCGAATCCTGGGTGCATCCCTACCTAATTGCCATCGGCACACAGAAAACTGTAGCCTCTGCTGCTCTCAGCCTATATATTTTTGCAGGCTGAGAAAGCAGATCTACTCAGTGCTTCATTCATTTGAGCCACTTCAGCTTGTGTTCACTCACACAGAGCAGAGGTCTGCCCAAGATGCCTCCTTTTATGTATTTTGGCTGACCCCTGTGTGTGAGTGCACATAGGCAGATCAAATTCAAATAATTTGAGATGGGGCATAGAGAGTATCCTTTACTTTCAGCCTGTAAGTTTTTTGCAGGCTGGAGGAAGTTTAGTGGTGCTCCATAGGTCCTGGAACAAAGGACTGTTCCAGAATAGGTGAGGTAAGTGCAAGGGCAGTTCTGTTACAGTCACTTTGACTGAAAGAGAGGATGGGGAGTTATTTTGTGAGCAGCCAGAGGCACCAATGAGGAGACTAGAAGGGTTAGTACCCTGCAGTGACCCTGCTTCTGGCTTAGGGACTCAAGCAGTTAGACTCGGGGATAGAGAGAGCCTTGGAGCTTGAAACTTCAGTAAGGATTGTGCAACAAAGGCAGGCAATGTTACCTCTGGGCTGTTGTGAACACTCGTCCTGAAGGTTGTTAGTATGCATTGGATGATTATTTATTGGAAGCACTTGCTGATCATTTGTGTGACTATATGGGTTATGTCCCCTGATTTATTAATACATTTTTCAGAAAAATTCCAGTGTGGGAAACATTTTGAAAAAACTGAAATATTGCTCCAAAATTCAAATTACATGAATTTTCAACCTGAAAAGTTACATTTTTTTCGAAGTTTTACCTGAAAACCACATAATCTTTGTATTATAATACAAAACCCTGTGCAGATCAGGATATCTTCAGGACTTCTTCCATTGACTTGTATATAAACTTAGCAGGTCTGAGATGCCGGATTTTCAGATTTGGACTTTTTCCAACCTTGCTGTATAATTAAACCCAAAAAATTTGTCTTTTATAGTAAAAAAATTAAATGTTTTAAATTTTTGGCTTTAAAGGGGTTGTTCACCTTTGAATGAACTTTTAGTATAATGTAGAGAGCGATATTCTTAGACAATCTGCAATTGGTTTTCATTTTTTATTGTTTGTGGTTTTTGAGTTATTTAGCTTTTTATTCAGCAGCTCTCTATTTTGCAGTGTCAGCAATTTGGTTTCTAGGGTACAAATTACCCTAGCAACTCTGCATTGATTTGAATAAGAATATGAATTTGAATAGGAGATGGACTGAATAGAATGATAAGTAATAAAAATTGGCAATAACAATACATTTGTAGCCTTACATAGCATTTGTTTTTAAATGGTGTCAGTGACCCCCATTTGAAAGCTGCAAAGAAACAGAAGAAAATTGCAAATCATTAAAAAACTATGCAAAATAAATAATGAAGACCAATTGAAAAGTTTCTTAGAATTGGCTCTTCTACAATATACTAAAAGTTAACTTGAAGGTGAACCACCCCTTTAATATTTTTTTTTTTTTTTTTTTTTACATCCTACCAGCACTACTTGGTTTCTTTCCAAACTTGCTAGATTTACTTTCTTTTAGGGTAGGGGCAGACAGGCAGATTCAGTCGCTTGGCGACTAATCATCTCTTCTGCTGTGTGACAATCTCCCCAAACTGCCTTTCCCCGCCTACCGTCTGCTGTCGCCAGGCGAATAAATCTCCACGAATCTGCCCGTCTGCTCCGACCCTTAGTCTATTAAATACTTATTGACTTTTCAGTTAGTGTACTGCTTCAAGCACTTACTCACCTTCTTAGATTTCAGCCTATGAGAAGCAAGAGTGCAGTTACTCAAGTAGCCTAAAATCTTGATGGTGCAAAAGACTGCCTTTTCTGGTAATAAAAAATGTTTTCATGTGTGTTATGTTCTATTATAGTCTCACAATCTATCTCGCTAGATAACTAGTTTTTCCATTAAAAACACTGTGTGTATATGTGTTGTCTTCTAGGAAACTCAGGAACTTTACACAAGTCTGTATACCATGAAATGGTTTTTCCAATGCTTCCTAGACCGGGTAAGAATTTCTTGAATTTAATGCACTGGTCATGTGTATTGCTGTTTAACAGCTAAGAACAGGCCTCAATATTATGTTAAAACTGACTGTTAATATCTAAGCTTAACCTAAAACAACTTTTGAATAAGTAGAAAACATTTAATGCTGGTCATTTGTACCTTTTCAAATGAGATATTATAACCTAAGCAGCATTATGGTTTTAGCCACTAAAAGATTTTTGGTAGTGACAGCAGAAAATAAGTTAAATGAGTCTTTATTCATCATATGGCACCCTTGCATGTCTGACCAAAAGTCTTAGTGATACCGACACTAAAAAAATAATTTTAACATATGAATGTAAATTAAATGTTACCTGTAGGTCATGTTGATCAGTTTTTGCCGAGAGGTTTGTTTTTGTATATAATTATTAGTTCCTAAGCCTGACTCTCTGACACTCTGACTTTTCCAACCTGGCTGTCCCATCTCAGCCTGTTAGTTACAGTTCCTAATGCTAATGGACTCCTGCTGCTCCTGCTCCTTTCAGGTGTCCGTATTTCTTTAAGTCAGATGGTTGGAACTGAATTGGGTAGAATGTGTGTATATATCACTGGTAACTTGTTGTAAGGCTCTTGAATTGTGTAATAACCACTACGTGGGTATTTAACACAGGTCTATAACTATTTAACATGATTATATTTGCCAGAAGCTAAAGGATTAAACTCTGGGGCATTTTTAAACAGAAAAAAAGTTGGTGCCTAAACTTCCCCAGTAATACTGACATCTTCCTATGGATTTTATAAGAATGTGTCGGTACCTCTTTAATTTCAGTTTTCTTGTACAGTATACTTCAGTTATACTTCCAAAGTTAATTGAAGCTCAGTGTTGCACAGAATGTTACAATCACTGTGGTATTTAAAAATCTTGTCCCTGCTGGACAACATACAGCCTTACAGCATACTATATTTGCATTAAGATAGTATGACTATACTGTGTGGCTTACTACCTTTATAGAAAAGCAAATAGCCTTTAGATTGTAAGTCTGCCTCATATAGAAACTACACAAACCTATTTAAATTTTATATAATATAAATAAAAACTTGGCTTTAATGCAAAATTTTACATAAGCCTAAACCCAGCTGAATGAACCTATGTCTAAAAGGGGGGTATTTTTTCCCCAACAAAATAATTTTTCATCAAAGAAGCTTTCATTGCTTACTGTACATGTCTAATCGTTTACTGTACAAGTCACTTTCTAAAAGGAAGCCAAACCCATGAATCAATGTTTTTGAGCAAATGAAATAATTATTAGACATATTTAATACTTTCATAAGCAGTTCTTAGAAATGGAAGACCTGAATGAAAAAAAAACTTTAGTTGCTATAAGCTTGTGTAATCTTTTTTGCCAAATCTCTCTTCTCCCTATAAGCAGCAATGATGCAATTATGTATTTATGCTGGATCCACTAGTTTTGATCTGCATGGTGTCTGCTTTACAGTTTATGGCTAATGTAGGCCAAACCGCATCATGCTGTGGTATCACTTCTGATAGTTGTATTCTGGCAATGCAGTTGCCTCTTATTATGTTTTGATGGTTCAGTTTTGCACATCCAGGTGTTTGCACAGGTGTTTTCTACTCTCCTTTCTGGCATATCTATGACATAAAACGGATACAGCCTTTAGTACTTTGATTGATGCCTGGTGACTGTTTCTATGCTCCCCCATTGGCATCACTGAAGCAGAATGCCAGAGGTCGGTGTATGAGAAGCTGTGTTTTGCCTTTATCAAGTCAACATGAAGTCTGGAAAGTAGGGCAAGGTTCTTCACTTGGCACAGGAACTTTCATAGGTTGTAGTTTCTCAAGATGTATAAATTTTGACTTTATATAAGTAAATGCTTGAAATTTCTGTTATTCTACAGGACCAAAGTTTCCTTTTTTTAATTTAGAAAAAAATGTACTATTCTGAATTTGCAATATTTGTACTATAGTAACCATCTGTTTGCTTTCTAGACCCCTTTCACTCTAAACTTGAGGATATGGGACATTTACATACTTGAAGGAGAGAGGATTCTCACCGCCATGTCCTATACTATATTAAAACTTCACAAACGTAAGCCATCTAACACTCTAAAACTGTCAAAATCAGAACTGTATTTACTTCTGTGCAGTTAATCTAAGCCTTTATTTTTAGTAAAAGCAAAGACTCCCGTCAATTAAACTGCTACAGTGACTGAATTTTGTGAAAGTAATACTGTAGACTTGCTATATATTTTACCTGTTGTTAAATGTACTGTATTGCATATAATTACACATTGTTAAAGCACAGACAGTATAAAGTTATGAATTAGAAACAATACCCAGCAGGCTGTGATATTTCCATATTTTTGTTCTGGACTTTTTTCAGCTATTTCCCGCTCCAAGCTACTTTCCTGACAGATCTTGACATAACTGGGACAATGACACATATCTCCAGAGAATGTGTTTGCAGGATGTGGCTCAGAGCATTATTCTTGCTGTTCTTAACTTAGCTTTGAATTAATTTATCAGTGATCACAGCACTCTTACAGCTATGGCAGTATAACAAGAAAAATGGATATCTTAACCAGTATTTCCCTAGAGACAGACTACCAAGAACTGTACTGTAGGAGAGTAAAAGAATACCTGCAGTGTGAATGTGGTCTTTTAATCTCTTGTATTGTTGTGGATAGCTAGTTCGTAGTTGTTGTTTCCATCAAACATGGAAGCATTGTTAGTGTCATATTGCATTCATTTTTTTCCTTGTTCCATTAAAAATTCCATATGTTTATGTCTAATATGCTTGCTGGCATAAAAGTAATCCTTTTATTCATCTTTATTATACTTAGTGTATAATTGCTTGTCTAAGCCTAAAGAAATGCATTTAAATCATTAACTGTAGTTTCTCTACTAAAATGGTGTTAGAAATTAACATTTGCAATAGTTGCAGTGAGAGCGGATTCTGTGATATCTCCCAGGAACAAACGACAGCGGCATCACTACAGGAGTATTCATACATTTTCATGGTTGTAAAAAGAAAGATTACATGACACATAATTGAAGCTTAGTGTGATATATTTATTCCTGCCTCCCTGAGGGTTTTCAATATTTTATCATCATAGAAAAAGTGACTATATCTTATGGCCATTGGTTAATTACTGATAAGGCTCATTGCTTATGACACACACATATGCGAGAAATGCTAGCAGCGATTTTCTACATTAATATGGAATGCTGCAACTATATTGTGCTTACTGTATTAAAAAGTCTAAAGTAGAGGATAGAAAAATGTTTTTATACAAATAAAAAGTGCTTTTTATGTTCAATAACCTTGGTTAATCTGCCAAAGAAAGGATAAAGTTCATTATACACTGGAAGATAAAGTACAGGTATGAGTTTCAAAAACCCAATACCCGGGGAACTGAATTATAGGTAGGACACCTAGAATCTATTTTAAGCAAAAATTATTTTTTTTATTGCTATACTTTTTCTTTGTAATAAAATCAGTACCTTGTCCTTGGTGGTAACTAAAATTCATAAATAATGCACAATAATATTATTGTGCTTAATGTTGTGTAGCCATGTGGGGCAGCCATTCAATCTGAAAAAGGGGAGAGGCAGTCATATAGTTAAATTGGGTTGAAAAAAGTCCATCAAATGAAAACCCAGCATCCGTACACACAGCCCTCCATACTTTCACATAAATTATAGATACCCATATCAATACTAAGGGGCAGATTTACTAAATTCACATGAAGGATTCGAAATTCGATCAAATTTTTATGAAGATTCGAATTCGAATTTTAGAATAGATTTTGAAGCTACTTCGACCATCGAATTTCAAAAATTCGATCAAATTTATCAATTCGAATGATTCGAATAAAAATCTATTCGACCATTCGATTGTCCAAGTACTTAACCTTTGAATGCCTATTTCACCAGATTAAACCTACTGAATTGCTGTATAACTCTATGGGAAGCTCCCATAGGGTTATTTCAGCATTTTAAGATCAAATAAAAAAAATTAGATTGAATGGTGAAAATCATTTGATTCGACTGATTTGATTGTTCAATCGAATTTTTCATATTCGATCGTTCGTTTGATCGAATTTCCTGTTAACCCTCCAAATTAGATATTCGATTTTGAAGGGTTAAAATGCGACCAAAATTTAACCCTCGAATTCGACCCTTATTAAATCTGCCCCTAACTGTAGGGTTTAGTATCACAGTAGCTTTGTATATTATGTCTGTCCAAGAAATCATCCAAGGCCTTCTTAAAGGAAAACTATACCCCGAAAATTTATTTTTGAGCAACAGATAGTTTATATCAAATTAAGTGACATATTAAATAATCTTACCTACCTGGTATATATATTTAAGTAAATATTGCCCCTTTACATCTCTTGCCTTGAACCACCATTTGGTGATGGTCTGTGTGTTGCCTCAGAGATCACCTGACCAGAAATATTTCAACTCTAACTGTAACAGGAAGAAGTGTGGAAGCAAAAGACACAACTCTGTCTGTTAATTGGCTCATGCGACCTAACTTTATAGTTTGTTTGGTATGTTTGTGTGAACCGTTGAATCCTAGGATCCCAGGAGGCTGTCCTTATTTTTTAAAATGGCTATTTTCTATTTATGATGACCCAATGGCACATGCTAATAACAAACTGTATTATTATGAAAATGGTTTATTTACATAAAGCAGGGTTTTACATACAAGTTGTTTTATACAATATCTTTCTATAGAGACCTACATTGTTCGGGGGGTATAGTTTTCCTTTAAAAGCATTAACAGCATTATCAGCCATCACATCACCCGGCAGTGCATACCACAACCTCACTGTCCTCACTGTGAAGAACCACCTGCCTTGTTTCAAAGGAAAGTCCTTTTCTTCTAGTCTGAAGGGGGGGCCTCTTGTACTGCAATCCTCTTTGTGGGCAAAAAGGTCCCTTTTTTTTAGTTTACATAGCAGATAGTGGATAGCCTCTGTAGAATACAATGGGTTTAGATTCCTGTGTAAGAACTACGCCTGTTGTATTCTACAGAGTTATCTGCTGTGTAACCTGTGCCATTTAGCCCCATTTCAACTTGAATGGCTGCCCTATGGCTACACAGCAGATTATTCATATGAGTTACTGTACTTTTTCTAAAGCAAAGACACCAATTTTGGTACCAGTACAGGGCAACTAGTACATTATATTTAATTTTTCTTTTTAAAACCCTTTCATCTTTTAAAAAGGAACACATATTTTACTTGGGGTGGTCATTTTGTTAGACAACCCCCCCCCCCCC
>CM044436.1:59740671-59771986 GCA_024363595.1 Xenopus borealis | reverse complement strand
CCCCCCCCCCCCCATAAATTCACTTATGTTTGTTGCCTGGCCAGCCTACGAAATACCTTTTAGTTACCAACCATCCCTTCCAAGACTCAAACTGGCCATAGATACAATTATTTGTGAATGAGTATGGTATCCTGACCAATATCCATGTATAATGAACATCGGTTGATTAGGGCAGTGATTTTCAACCTTGTGCCTCCAGCTGTTAAGGAACTACAAGTTCCACAATGCAATGAAGGAGTCTGACAGCCACAGTCAGGCAAATGCATTGTGGGACTTGTAGTTTCTTAACAGCTGGAGGCACAAGGTTGAAAATCACTGGATTAGGGGATCGATCAGCTTTAAAAATTTGTACAAGCCTATGAGCCATATCGGTCATTATATGGTGTTTCAGCCAATGAGGAAGTGAAGAGGAACTGCAACTCTGCTTCAATTCCTGCTGCTAGACATTTTTGTGTTCTTTTCTTGAATGATCAGAACAATAGAAGGGCAGCCATATCTTTTGTGGCCCCTTGTACACTTTTTATCTGTTGTCTCAATTTTATCTGATTGTCACCATTTATACTACAAAAAAGATTGATGCAGACTCCCTTTAAATTATTCACTCTAAAGTCATCTAAAAGTCCTAATCTTTTGAAGATTGGACCTTTCTTATTCTCTCTGATCCACTTTCTACAGTGTAAAATTAGAATGCAAAAATTACTAAACTGACAATATAATCCAGATACCTTATAAATGGTTAAAGGAGCTCACAGTAAATTACATATAATTATCTCACAAATTATCCTGTTTTTGATGAAATATGCAGCTTCTTTTCTTAATTATGCATTCTCTTAGTTTTTTTTTTTTTACCTCATGTATTTTATCAAAGCTAACGTTCCGCTAACTGAAGCATAAAAAAAGTAAACCTGGCTATTTCTGTTGTACAGTATTTAAAGGATATGTCAACTTTATTTAATCAATAAAACAGAAGCTACCTTGAACGTTGGCTAAGAAGGATAATATTCTTCTAGTGTATTCATGCACCGAGAATTACGTGCAATCACTGCAAAAAAATGTGCACTCTTTTCTGGCTGGCCTTTCAAGTAATTGATGTTTTATTGATCAGATGAAATGACAGATGTTTTAAATATCAAATTGCTACGTTGTTCTGTCTGGTTTTGTTCAACGTGACTGCTCACCTAATTTTTTCTCATTTATTTGGCTGGATTTTAGTTGAAAGGCTGTTTATGAGTTGTTCTTGGAACCATTAATTTAACATGGCTAAACACACAGAATGTGAAAGATCCAAGGTTGTAGGGCCTTTCATGTTTTCACAGAGAAATTACCTGGCTGTGTTACTCTAACAGACCTTTCATTGTTCTGTGACCCTGATAGGGCAATGTTGTACATCACATTATTTCATTCAGCAAAAGCAGTTTCTTACTTAGGAAGCACGGACAATGCCAACAAAATTTGATTTTTTTTTTTTTTTTTTAAATCTTCTCTATAGGACATACATGAAAGCATGATCTATTCCATTGTGTTTGGTATCAAACCACACTAATGTGTTTTGTTTTCTGCAAGTAAATGTTTGCATGTTCTCTCTTTCACAGTCTGTAGAAACTACTTTAATGTGGCACAGCCAATTAGTAGGGAGCCTTAAATATGATTAAATTCATTATTGGTACATTTTGGATGAGTTTTCAAACTGTTTTCGGGAAACCTACTACACTGACGGTGTTCTCCAGATTGTATTATTAATTCATAATTTTGGAATAACCACTATAATGGGCAACAAGCACACATACGCATGCATGTTTTATCCACTCTGGTCTATGTGTAAATCCATCCAGTTATTTTAAAATCCAAATGCACCAGTTACCTTGGAAACAAGCTGCCTTTATATGCACAGATTTAATGGGGAAATTTCACATATTTTGACAATACTGAATGAATGAAAGTGGAATGGGGATGGTCCATTTTAACTAATCGTTCTGCAGGCCTTGTTGGTGGGTGTTTAGTGAATTGACAGCTAAAGACATGAGCCACGGCTGTCAAGTAATACAGTAACATTTGACTGTCCCTGTGGGGAAATGATGTATCGGGTTAATTTAAAAAATGAGTATTTTCTAAAAACATTGCCGTTTTCTTCATCCTACCATTGATTACTCCCACTTTTTTTTAAGGAACACTAATCAAACAATCATTGGAAGATCTCATTGAGTTCCTTCAAGAGCAACTTGCCAGGGATTTTCGTTATGATGATGATTATGTAATTGAGCAGCTCAGCTTGTCCTTGACTGAACTTAGACGTGCAAAGCTTGGCCTTCCTCCTTCTGGTAAGATATCCCACATACTGTATTTACTCTAAAAATGTAAATTGTCATTTATGTGTAGTTCTTTGATATATAATATATATATATATATATATATATATATATATATATATAATACACAAAAGCCATGAATATCCTGTAAATTATATCCTTAAAAACGTCTCTTAGTGAAGTTATCAGTTATAAACAGAGTTAGTGATGTCATTGTTGTCACATGACTCACTAAAATTGTGTCTTATAATAAATAAGGTACCTCTTGTTGGAAGATGAGAAGTAGCCTCGGAGTTCCTTCGGCCTCTTGCTTTAATATGGTCATCGAAGACTTGTAATATATTTTACAATAGGGAATACTTTATTCACTGTATTATTATTAAATATGAGCTTGCTAAAGTTAAATGGGTTGTTTACCTTTCAACACTTGTGGAAAAAAAAGCCTTTATTACTGTGAAAAATCTGAAAACGGCTCAACTGAAAAAAGTGTTTGGAAGCTGAACAACCCCTGCTGCTAGAAGGGAGGGTTGGATATTAGAGGACAGATGATATGTTTAATATTTTTGGGGCTGCTTTTGCTTTGGCCTTGTTTAGTAGCAGTTTTACATGTGCTTGAGGCTCTTTATTTAAGTTGCTTTACTAGCATTTATTACCAATTAAAATTTAATTATACTGTCCTATTGCCCTCATGCTTTGGTTTTGATGTACTGCAATTACAGTAAGTGTTATGCTAAAGTGATTTAATGAATCAGAGCAGTGTTGAAAAAATGTGATTTACTTTAATTAGGAAATTTAATAACTTTTGTGCTTGCATGAGCCTCACCTTTACTCTAGTATTTTGAAGTTTACAGAAACGAATTGAAATTGTATATGAAACTTGAATAAAAAAATACTAAAAGTAAAAAAATACTGAATATACAAAAGCTTATAAGCAGATTTTGCAAAAGTAAAGCTGCAAAGAAAAGAATATGCATATAAAACGTTAGAACTAACTCTTAATGTTGGAAATTCAATGTAAGTGGCAATTATTCAGCAGTGGCAACAAGCTGTAATTCCAGCAATCTAGTTGCTAGAGGTCAAATTCTTAGCAACCATGCATTGATTTGAAAAAGGGACTAGAATATCAATAGGGCAAGGCCTAACTAGAAAGATGAGTAATTAAAAAAGTAGCCATAACCCTACATAGCCTTACAGAGCATTTGTTTTTAGATGGGGGTTAATTAACCCCATTTGAAAGCTGGAAAGAGTCAGAAGTTAACAGGTTTAACATAGTAGAAAATAAATACCAATTGAAAAGTTGCAAGAATTGGAAAAATTAACATAAACATGAACCTTCCCTTTAAGTATGTCCATTACTGCATGTCTGCTAGCAAAGATGCTAACTGACTTCATTATTTGCAATGATGAAGGTTTCTCTAATACAGATTGGGGGTGCAGTTACTTTGCATGATTTAAGGTTACTCACTTATTATTGCAATTATTACAAAGGTAATAAGAGAGATTGCCTTCATACTTTAAGGCTTTTCTGATAGTTGTAGAATGTACTACAATAGTAAATTGTATATTACTCAATTTAGTTTAATCTACAGTTTAGTGTTAGGCATCATGGTCACTGCCTTTCTATGTAAAAAAAAAAAGCAGGCTTCTTATTTATCTGGCCTGTGTACTGTTGTCATATTTGACATTTTCTATCTAGACTATGGCGAGACAAAGTTTTTTTGCCTATGCTGGCTTACTTTTTGTCTCCTTCATGCCTTGCAAAGTCCAGATCTTGGTTGGGTGCACTGTTCTACTTCACTTCAATGTCATCATCTTCACCCTAGACTTAAACATGAATTACATGCTATATACATAATCGGTCTTTGAATCGTGATGTTATGTGATGAATAGCCCAAAGTGTATTCAAAAGAGATCTGTAAATGCAACATGTCTTGCCATTTAATAAGAATTCTCTTTATTAAATATGGAGCAGCTTGTGTTTCATTAACAGACGGGAGTTTCAGAAGGGCAACTTAAAGACAAAGAGAATAGCTTTGAAATGCCCTAAACACTTTCTATTGACGTGATATGGGATAGATTTTTAGATGTTTATAACAATTTCTGTTGCATTCGTGGGTATTGTTGCTGTAGTGTTATATTCAAACTACACTTCTGTATTCAAGCATAAGAGGCTTTAATTTTGCTTGCAATTTTAGGCACATTATATTCATTATAATGACTGCTAAATGGTGCCGCAGGATGCCTCTTTTTCACTATAGAAAGCAGCCGCTTTTTTGTGACATTTAACTTAAATAAAGCAATTCATGCCATTTCTTTAGACTTCTTCCATGCTGAGATAGTTAAAGGAACAATTTTTTTTAAAAACACAGGGCATTTTTTTTTATAGATTCCAGTCATTGCATCTGTATTTTATTAAAGCAGAAGGTTTCTGCATTCAGTTTGTTAAAGCAAACATATTTAATCTGTAATCATCATGTCTTACATGGGCCAAATGGTTTTTTAAAAAGCATTAATAATAATGAGCAACTTTTTTTTATGACTATTTCATTAACCGTTTTGTCTCATAATATACAGTTATTCTGCTGCTGCCTAATTCCTTCTAACAGAATACTCTCTTAGCATACAGAATTACAATGCCTGTGACTGCCACTGGGTGGTGAGAGATACTCACAGTACAGAACCTTCTAAATATAGTTCCTTCCTCATTTCTCTTCTCTGTCTGAATTCTTCCAAGTAATATGTTCTAGAAAGGAAAAAGTCATATATTTAAGAATCCCAATACTGTCACATTAAGCAACTGTTCTGTATACACAAATGCAGCCAGTTCTACTTGTAATTGTAATCTGATATGGAATAAAGACACAACCAGTGTAGGCATATTTTAAAAACATTTCAGTTAATAAATACACTATAGGAAATATTATAACAGGGATTTTCAACCTGTCCATCTCTCAAGCTTAACCTACTCCTCAAACTACAATTCGGCAACATTCAGGGGTTTAATACCTTAACTTGTTGTCATGGCAAAGTCTCCTAATCCTTCACTGTGATTATTATGTGCATGCATTCTTGCAGGCATTCATTCACATTAGTTCACAACCCATTAAAATAACATTTTACAATGTTGAAAGTAGGTTCTTTTTTGTATGAAAAGATTTATACTTCTCTTAAACAAGCATTACCTAGTATATTCCAGTGTTATTGGGTTACTAATCCTGCAAAAACCAAGACAATCGCTAATAATTTTATAGGTTGCTTTATAACTCTAGATTTAGATCTGGAATTAGAATCTCTCTTCTCCCAAAAAATGGCTATGTTGTCCTTGCTGGGTTTGATCTTAGGGTAATACATCTATCTACCTTATTACTTCTTTCCTACAAATTTATTCAGACTGGTTTTCATAACAATGATACCAGCTATGTGGGAGATTAAGGACATTTGCCATGTTTTAAAATGGATCTGAAGAAAGCCCCTTAAAAATTATTTATGCAAAAATAAATCGCTTGAGAGTTTAAAATTCAAAATATTTTTTAGTGTCTCAAATCTATAGGCAGAACCCCACCCTCAAGCATTTTAACCTTTAGTTTTCCTTTTAAATAAAAAATAAAGAAATGAATTACAATCCTACGTATGTGTCTTCTGAGAGCCAATGACTGAATGATTTGTACATTACCGTAGTTTTGGTGACAATCTTTCCCTTATTTTCATCATAGGCAAAGATGAAGAGTTTCCAAAGAAACCACTGGGCCAGATTCCACCAGAGCCTCAACCCACAGTTCTAAATCATATTGTGAATGGACAAAGGACAACCCGTAGGCTTCCCTCTCAAGGTAAATCAGATAAGGTACCATCACCCAGTAAACTGTTACAAAACTCCCCAAACAACGAAAGACAAAGGAAGAACTCCATGGAGAAACCTAATTTAAAACTGGCAAAGAAAGGACATGCTGATTCCCGTGCAGAACAACATAAAGTGGAAAATGAAAATAGGAAATATTTTGATTATTCCTTAAACCAGAAGGATACTAAATTAAATAATCATGCTGCAGCTAACAATAATTCAAATGCAACACCAAATACATCAAAGGGTATTACACCTTTGTGGAAGATGCCTTCAGAACCCAAAAATAAGCATCTCTTAAAAATGGCCGAGGGTAAGGGTAAACCACCAGATTACAATGCTGCAAATCATTTGGAATCTCAAGCTGTGATTGTCAAACAAAAAAGTAGGTTTGTAGACATGGAAGGTAAAAGAGGGTCTAATGCATCTCAGTACGATAATGTTCCTGGAGGGGAAGAAAGTGACAATGCTGATGAAAATAGGCATAGCTCTGACTCCTTTACCCCGAGAAATACTGTTTACTCAACAAGTACTGCATCTCGGAATCCCTCTAAAGGTTCCAGCCCATCAAGAATATCTGAAAATTCAGGAATTGTCTTCATACCACACTCTCCATCAAGCTCTGTACAATTACAGGGTCCAGATGATGTATTTACCATAAAACAGCCACCACCATCATACAGTAACCCACATCTTTACACTGAAAATTCAGTGAGTAAACCTAACCGTGATCAATATTCACCCATAAACTTGACAAGCCCTTCAAGAAGATCTTATGGACAAAGCTTTGATATGCCTCCTGATCAAATGCCTGTAAGTCTCACTGGACGGCAATACAATGTTACATCTCCTTCTCACAGAATAGAAGTCTTACCTGCTGATGAAAGCGCAACTCTGCATTTAAGTAGTTATAACCAAAAATTAAATACCAGATATATTTTACCACCAGTGGATTATCATACGGACCATACATTCTTTCCTGATACTGCATTTGGAACAATTGGACAACCTTTAAATAGAGAGATCTCTCAAAATTATTTATCCAGTTTGCAAAAGTCCCCAAACTTTCCACCATCAACAGGTCAGCACTATAATTTATCTTCTGTTTCTGCTAATAGTCCAGTGAGACTAAGGACTTCTCATCATACTAATAGAGTACCACCTCCACAATATGTACATTCCAATTCTGGAGCTACGCCTCAGCCTTTCAGAAATCCACGTGATGGTATTATAATGCATGAATCTGTGATGCTATAAAAAACAGCACATTGTCTGCTTTAGTGAATCCAAAAAAAAAAGCCTATAACACATAGTTGGCCTTAACTTACCGAGGCGGTTTCAGATGTTGAACGTGTCATAGCTCTTCAGTTTCAAAGATTTCATTATCATTAATGAAAAATAGACCTCAAACATACACCAGGTCCCTTATAGAAGTGCTTTAATAAACAGGGCACACGTGAAGTTTTATTTATTATGTAAACAAATCAGTCGGTTTAAACTGACCATAATTCAATATTCTCCCTCCTAGTTAAAATGTACTATAGTTGTTTTTCATGCTTCATTCAAGACAGACCGTCACACCACAATTAATGCTGTAGAAAATGTGCAGTCCTTTTTTTAAAGTTCACGCCCCTCCCCCCCCCAAAAAAAAACATTCATTATTGGTATTTATTCAGTCTTTACCAAAAATGTCCACAAATTACCTCCTTCTTCTAACAATTTGGGACAGCTTTAAGTTGCATTTAGAACCCTGAGATTAAAAATTGAAAATCGGCCTTATACTTTCTTGCTACAGTTGGTTTTAGCAGTAGTGAATGACACCATTAGAAAGCAAGCATTATGCGCAGTGGACCTGTCCATTATTTACAGGACTTGTGTTTATTGACAAGTAAGTTTGTCCCATGTTGTCAGCTTTAACACTGTAAAATATTGCTATTTCCATACTTTGAAATAGACACAATACAGTTTTCTTTCACTTTGCATTACTGTCAAAACTCATATAATAGAATACATATATAATATGACAAATTACAATACATCAAAGTAGCCAGGAACTGGGTGCAAGCATGTGATTGATCCCACCTGATGTTGTTACTTAGGCTTGCTTTCATTTTAGCACTGCTTTTAACAAACTTTCCGGTTTCAGTCAAAAAGCCTATTGATTGTTCACAGTCTAATGCACTAGAGATGGCCGCATCTATAAAATGCATTTTTGTACATAGTTGGCAGCTTTTTAATCCTGTGATTTTGAAAGCACTGTGCCAGCTGTGAGATGTAGGTGTGTGGAGTGAATCCCATGCAAAAATCAAAGGTTTTGCAATAATGTACATCAAACAGAATAATCAAAGCAGAAGGGATGACAGGTAAAACTTATCACCAGTGGTTTGTCTGGATTTAGATTATTCTCTGTTAACAATATACCCTGCCACTAAAATTCCCGAGCAGGATGGGTAAATATGGCCCTATGCTAGTAGTGGCAACTGTATTTGCATCTGTTCAATGTTAAGCAAGAACAGCCCATGCAAACTTCAGACACTGGTAGGTTTAATGTTTAAAAGTTGGCATAAACTTTCAACCAGTTATGGCAGCCCTCTCTTAAATAGGTCACAGATCAGTGAAATATAAATGCAGACTGAGGGGTCTGTAGCGCTGTTGTCAATTCGTCAAAAATATTCATATACAGTGAAACCTCAATTTTACATCCCCTGATTCTATGTTTCCCTCATTTTACATTGTTGTTTTGTGGTCCCACCGATATGTTTTGCATAATATATTTCCTGGATTTTACACCATTTTTTTCTAGACACACTAGGTTCTACTGTACACGAGATATAAATATCCTGTAAATGATATCCTTATAAATGGCTCTTAGTGATGTCATTGGTTATAATAGGAGCTTATTGATGTCATTTCTTTCACCTGACTCCCTGAAACTATGTGTTAATAAACTATCCCCTGTTGAAAAATATGAGGATATTAGAACTCACCTTGGAGTTCCATGAGTTGTATAAAAACACTCGACCTTTGACCTTGTGTTTTTATATGGTCATGGAACTCCTCAGTAACTTATCCTTATATTTTACAATAGGGGGTACTTTGTTCATTAATACTTTTCCATCTGCAAGCAGCCATTTCATTAGGAGCTTGGGCTGCATGGACACCCCCACCCCCCTGCTCTGCAGACTTGTTTTATTCTAGTTCTCTTTTGGTCTTCATGCAACTCCACCATTCAGTAACCATTCACTCTTGTGTAGCAGCATGTACCTCTCACAGTGTGCCTTAGCTTCTAATGGCTTAATGTCTGCTGTTTTATCATTACCCCACAACACCTTTTATGAACTAATACATTGTGCTGCAGTGACACTAATGATTAAGAGAACGCAAATCCATTTCAATTGTCAGCTTTATTCCCATGTTCCAGTTTGAGTGGGGTTTTAACAAGATGTGATTGACACTTATTTTTCTAAAGTAGGAGTATAATTTCAGTCATTTCAGTTTACGCACACGCAGGCAGCAGCTTTACATGCCAAGGTAGGACAACACAAGAGCAGTTCTTCAAGGATCAACAAATTATTGTACTGTACCTACATGCAAGTCGCCATTTTGTTTGCCCGGCAGTACCATTATGTTTGCAGATACATGTAAAGTAACTAAGTTTTACTGTAGCAATGTGTTGCCTGTGGTTTGTTCAATGTCTATGCATTTGTAATACTGAGATCTGCTCAATGCAGCATTATCTAAATCTAAACACTACACTGTAACAAATAATAGGATTCAAATTGTTCTACTTGTTGGTTTTCTGTGGTGCTGCTTATTTCAGCCAGTTTAGAGATACACAGTGTACACAAAGTGAAATGTGACTGTGTTAATCACGATTCTGTGATTCTTAATCAAGATGTATAATAAACTATATTATAAGCAGCAAACGCTGCTCGAAAAATGTTTAGTAATGGTAAATATTGTAGATTTAATGTATAAAATATATACATACTATTTTCATATGTCATCAGCCCCCGTTTTATAACGGTTTTGTTTTTTGTTTTTTTATGTAACTTTTTTTAACATGTAAAGTTAACATTATTAAATGTGTGGCTGTGCCTCTTATTTTATGGAACATTTTTTAAAATGATTATTTTGAAAAGATGTTAAAATGTATTTTATTTTTCATTGCTATTTCGATGGGCAGTTCCTGCCCCTAATAACTTGTGCTCGGTTATTATTCTATATTCTATATAGTGCTGCTTTGTGTGGCCATCTGCCCTGTGAGAGAACCTGTTTATCCCAAAAGACACAAGCAACATATCTGTACTGGTAAACTCAAGAGCTTAATTCCTCCTCAAACCTGAGCTTTATGGGGTTATGTAATAAAAAGCACTAAGCTTGTCCACAAGCATTAACAACCAATCAGCAGGTAGCTGTAATTAAAACTGTACCTGGTGGTCTAGTGGGGGGGATGGCGGGGCGCTGGCGTGAAATTAAAATGATATAAAAAGCTCATTTGGGCTGCTAGACCTTGCTCATGATAGGATTTGTCCTGAGGTTCCTGAGTTCTACGCTAAACCTGTTCCTGAATATCTGCTTGATTCCTGTTGTGACCCCTGCCTGGCTTTTGACTTCTCTACCTTCTGAAATCCGACCCTGATTACGGTTTCCGATTTGCCTTAACCCTTTGATTGTCTACCTGGTTTGACCCTTGCCTGCCTGACTACGTTTGATCTCGGCCTGCCTCGACCCGGCCTGTTCTAACTACGATTCTTCTATACACTTTGTACTTTGACCTTAAGCCTAAAAGACTCTTGTGTAGTGCCCTTCTGCCTGTCTAGAACCCCATGCCTTGCACCTCTTGTTTTAAGACCTGGTGGCATCTGAGTAGCTGAGGGCTCCTCCCGAGGCCAAAGGTGTGCTTGACATCGGTTTTAGATTTAGGGAGCTAACTGTTACAGTAGCATTTACTGGTCACCTATTTAAAGGGATACTGTCATGGGGAAAAACCTTTTTTTTCCAAAATGCATCAGTTAATAGTGGTGCCGCCCTGAAATCCATTTCTCACAAGAGCAAACAGATTCTCTTTATATTTCATTTTGAAATCTAGACATATTGTCAATTTCCCAGCAGCCGCAAGTCATGTGACTTGTGCTCTTATAAACTTCAGTCACTTCAGTCACTGCACGTTGTAGTGATATCACCCCCTCTCTTCCTGGTAACTAGATAACAGCTCCCTAACACAAAAATAACAGCTGCCTAGTAGAAAACCCATGTCCCACTGCATTCTATTCAGTTACATTTAGAAGGAAAAACAAGAGCCTGCCAGAAAGCAGTTGCTGGCACAACTCACATGACCAGGGGCAGCTGGGAAATTGACAAAATGTCTAGCCACATGTCATTTCAAAATTGAATATAAAAAAATAAGTTTGCTCTTTTGAGAAATGGATTTCATTGCAGAAGTCTGCTGGAGCAGCTCTGTTAACTGATGTGTTTTGAAAAATACTTATTAGTTGTTCCTGGGCAAACTTAGTGCCTTCGATTACATATTGGGGTTTGAACTGTGTTAAGTGCTTTCTTTGAGTATTATGCATTATTATGATCCAGTCGAATTGTATACCTCTTAACTGTCCCATTTTTCGTAGGACAGTCCTTATTTTGAAAGCTCAACCCGCAGTCCTGGATTGTTACTGAAATGCCCCGACTTTCTCTTTAGTCTCCTGCACTGAACAGCCCGAAAAAATGTTTAGAAAAACTAAAATTGCCTTTTGGCAGAGAGCCCAGAATGTGTGGCAGATGCACTTAGATACTTTTGTAACAGTTTAAGATAAGCAAAGAAACAATTGTAACAATTTAAGATAAGCAGGTCTCTTGGGGAAACTGTGACTTGCAGCTTAACAGGCAATTTACCTTCATTAGCAAAACTGTAATAACAAATAAAAAACACAGAAATGTGTTCAAAAGTTCATAAATTGCCAAATTTTGTAATATGAACATGGTAATTAGGGGTTGTGGTCAAAAATGTTTGCCTCGCTCCCTGCAGAAAATCTTTTTGTCCCTCTTTCTATTTCCAAAATGTTGGGAGGCATGCAGTTTTACGCCTGTACCCCAATGGACTGGGTTATGGCCTAAAAGAACCTGAAAAATAACAAAAGAGATGGTAAGTTGGTCTGCAGATAAAGCTCTGTCTTCATTGTTAGGCACCTCCAGCTACTATAGTCACTATACTGTAACCCCAAGCCAGCTCTTAGTTTAATTAAGATAACTGAGTGGTAGAAAGTCAGTGGGACCTGGTGGCACATTCATGAGACCCATTTAAGCAGAGGTCCTGTCATGTGTTTGAGTCTCCTTCTAGTATAAACCCATAGATTAGCATTTTTTAAAATTTAAAAAGCAGTCAAACCAAACCTTACAAATTACATTTGGGAAAACCCAAAAAGGCTTTGATAAATATTGCTGTTTAGTTAAAATTAATTAACCCATAAATGTTGCAGCCAAAACATTGAAACCTATTGTCTTTTTTTTTTTTTATGAGCCAGTTCCGACTGAAAGCAATGGTATTCATCTATACATTTTATTTAATTGCAATGGAACTATTGGCAGAGGTTGTCTTTATGATGATCACGCAAAGAACACCCAGCACAGCATCTTGTGAGAAGATTTACTAAGGAATCACACAAACATAACACAGAGCACATTTAAAGTGATACACCAGAAATTAAACTTTTTTTTTTTTTTTTTACATCTATTATAAAGCTACTTCTAACTTTGCCATAAAGTATTTGCACAATGCTTTTACATTACCTGTCTGATGCCCCATGTTCCTGTATGAGGGGGCTGACATATTTGTGCTCACTGACTAACTGATAGGCTTAGATGGGACAGTCAGATTGGCAAAACAGTCAGGCTTAGAAACTTCAACTAACAATAACTTAAATAAACCTCTCGGCTAAAAATGATCTATATAACTTTAGTAGTTTTTTTTTGTGACAGTATCACTTTAACAGTGTGGAAAACCAAGAACAATATGGTGGAAGGAAACAGAAACAATAATATAGCACATACCATTGAAAACACACATTAACATTATCCACAGCGCCACCTACTGACCACGTGAATGCTTGATCCAACAGGAAAAACAGAAATCTGGAAATATTTTGCATTATCTTGTCTTATTCTACACAGTGTAAAACGGCTGGCTAAAATAATGACACCATTTAGTGAGATTGTCAGAAATATTTGGATTTTTAAGCAGGTGTTTCTGCTTTTATTTTGTAATTAAACTTCTGGGTAATGAGCTGCAGGTGCTTGCTATATAAGAAGAGCACATTCAACCTGTTTGAATTGAGATGTTATTTCTCATTATGCTGTACTGGGTCTTATGTGCACCGCACGGAACACGAAAGGAAGCAATGACAACTTCAAAGCAGGCCCATCTCCAGAGACCTTACTTTTCCTCTGTCCATACAATCTTTTCAAGAATACAAAGACCCATAACACTGGCTGATGTCCCTGAAAGTTGACACAAAAAAAAAGCAACTAATAAATGATTGCAGAGGTTCAATCAACTGCCAGCCACCTGAACTAGCCTGAACTATGTGTATATGCAAATATGAAAGAGAATCTTTAACCGGTCTCTTGTGATACAAATTATCGGTGTTCCTTCTCAGGGTGTAGTCTTCCTTTAAGATTGTGCATGGTGGTATGAAATCATACATAGGACTCTGGAGAACCAATTGCAAATTCAGAGATTCATTTATTCAAAGTTGCACAACATGTTTCGGGCCTAGTGACCCTTCCTCAGGTGCTTGTACAAATGCTGTGAATAACCTAAACCCTTTTAAAAGCATCAAAAGAACAAACAAGTGTGACCAATTCCTATATGGCTTGGCCCACTTACATACACTGAAACTAAATTCTCTTACAGAGCACTGCCATCTAGTGACCTGCTCCAATGTTGCACCAGAACACTTCACCAATGTTTAATCATTCATTGTTCTTTATATTATTATTATTAACATGTATTTCTATAGCGCGTTGCGTAGCGCTGTATATATATACAGTATAAAGTATAGCTGTTGGTAGTCTCCTACCTTTCCAGCAAAAGTATAGTAACTTAATATAGTATATAGTAACTTAAATAATGTTCCAAGTAAAAAATATCCATGTTGGAATATAAATATGCTGAAAAAGACAAAAGAATATGTTACAATTCACAGAAAATGCTTAGAGCTTTGTGTATCATTAAATGGTTCAAGTGTATTTAAGGCATCAATCCATTTAGCTTCCTGTTGGAGTAGTAGTCTCTTCCTTTCCCCAACTCTGATTGGAACAGGGACCTCTTCCAACACTTGCCATCTTAAGCTAGCACTATTATGTTTGTTTAAAAAAAAAAAATGTTTCCCCACAGGTGTGTGTGTTTTAATTTCATTACAATTATAGTTTGTTATAGATCTTTTGTGCTCATTTATTCTTATGCATACCTTTCTGGATGTTTGGCCCACATACATCCTGCCACATGGGCATTTAAGGCCATATATGACATGGTCTGTATTACATGTGACATATAGTTTTACTTTGATTTTATTACCTCGTAGTGGATGGGTTATATATTCGCCCTTAATAATGGAGTTAAAACATCCACAGTTAAAGGACCAGTAACATCAAATAATGAAATTGTTTCAAAGTAATAAAAATATAAGGCAGTGTTGCCCTGTACTGGTAAAACTGCAATGGTTGCTTCAGAAGCATTATTATAGTTTATATAAATAAGCTGCTGTGTTACACAGCAGATAGCAGATAAGCTCTGTAGAACATAATGCTGTTATCCATTACTTATCCTGTGCCATATAGCCGTTTTTCAATTTCTGCCATTGCTACACAGCAGCTTGTTTATATGAACTATAGTAGCGTTTCTGAAGCAAACAGATCAGTTTCAACAGCGCAGGGCAACACTACATGATATTTTCTTTACTTTAAAACACTTTCATTTTTTGGTGTTACTGTTCCTTTAAGGCATGGAAAGGTCCACCGTCACTATGTAGCAGCGCACTCCAAAGCCAACTCACAAAACCGCCGACTAACGGATCACGTTTAAAATCAAATCTTTATTCCAACATCTGATAGACAAACAAGGCATCATGGTGCCTACCTTAGGGTCACCTAGGAATCTTGTTGTTTTCTGTTTGCATTTCAGCCAAATTTCTACCCCGTTTATAGGAAAATATTGGTAAGTCCTTGTGAAGTAAAGATTCCCTTTTAATTTGTAGCACATCATCACGTACTTCCATTAGCATATATCTATCATAGCCTCTAGCTACAAACCTTTCAATTACACCATTGGCACTGTTAAGATATTTCAAGTCATCAGAAGCTATCCTCCTCATCCTAAGGAATTGTCCCTTAGGTATACCTTTTAAAGTGCTGGGAGTGTGATAACTTGTAACATGTTATTACTTTCAGTGTATTTACTGTATGTCAGTGGTCAGTAGATTTTCTTCCTTAATAACATTCACATCCAGATAGTGTACCATTCTTGCATCATGTTCAGCAAAACATTTAATGGTTGCATGTTTGTGTGTTGATATATTCAATAAATTCACATAATTTTGATTCATTTGCCCTCCATATTAAAAAGATGTCATCCACATAGCGTAGATAGTATTTGATGTGTGTACTGAATTCACTATGGGCATAAATTATCAGCTGTTCAATGTAATGCATAAATATATTGGTATAGCTTGGAGCGAGATTACTGCCCTGCGTTTGGATGAAGATATCATTGTTAAATCTAAAGTAGTTTTGTTTTTTCTCAAAACCAGTGTTAGCAAATCAAGCAAAAAAAATCATTATGTGGGATCTGGGTGGCAAGTAATGCTTCCTCAATGTAGTGTATACCCTCTTCATGGGGTATAGATGTATATAAGGATTTTACAACTATGCTACAAAGTATCCAATTCTCCCCCACATGTGTCAGGTCCTGTAATTTACATAGAAAGTCTGTAGTGTCTTTAAGACAGGGATTGTTTTAAAGGAAAACTATACCCCGAAAATGAATTTTTGAGCAACAGATAGTTTATATCAAATCTAGTGACATATTAAATAATCTTATCAAACTGGAATACATGTTTAAGTAAATATTGCCCTTTTACATCTCTTGCCTTGAACCACCATCTCATGATGGTCTGTGTGCTGCCTCAGAGATCACCTGACCAGAAATATTCAAACACTAACTGTAAAGGGAAGAAGTGTTGAAGCAAAAGACACAACTCTGTCTGTTAATTGGCTCGTGTGACCTAACTTTATAGTTTTTTTGTTATGTTTGTGTGCACCGTTGGATCCTAGGATCCCAGGAGGCTGTCCTTATTTTTTAAAATGGCAATTTTCTATTGATGATTACCCAATGGCACATGCTACTATAAAAGTATATTATTATGTAAATGGTTTATTTACATGAAGCAGGGTTTTACATATGAGTTGTTTTATGCAGTATCTGTTTATAGAGACCTACATTGTTCGGGGGGTATAGTTTTCCTTTAACTATATCTTGAAGAAATGAATCCACATATTGTGATTGTGGCTGTAATATTGACCCCATCCCTGAAACAATAGGTCTCCCGGGTGGGTTAACAAGGCTTTTATGGACCTTTGGTAGTAGGTATAGCACTGGCATACGGTATGAAATCAGTAGCAAATCATATTGTCAGAAGAGAGATGTAAAAATTATATTGCTACTGGAAGCCCTTATTTTCCATAGATGTTTTATAGATCTGAAAGGATGTGTCCAGTTTTAAATCTTTGTAATGAAATGAGGAATTACAGGTACCTGGTTTATTTACACAAATAATAATGTGTTGGGTCACAGCCTTTAAATAAAATAAGTTCTGAAGGTACTGGTGGCTCAGAATCTAATGTTATTGAAACCTCAAACAAAAAAAAAAATTTTTTTTAAATGTTTTTCTTATAGTTTCCTTTTTGATGCATGTATCCAACAAACTGTTACTGACAATAGAGTAGGTGTGAATCTGTAGTAAACCACAGGCCGTTAAAAACAAAGTCTGGATTTACATAGCTGGTGAACTTTGGAACAATGCAAAACCCCAAGAGAGAAGCACCCATATCATTTTATACCTAGGATTCATAGAAGACTGCAAACAAAGGCTTTCTCCTTCCCAATTTGAGTAAAATTAATCACCACATCTAAGCTTTTGAACTTATTAGTGTGTCTGAGGATTTTTTTTTTACTGAAACCAAGGAAAAATATGCAAACTGTCAAATATACAGTATATTGTGAACCTAAGAAGAGAAAACTAGTGATATGCTCATGTATACTTTTAAAAGCTGTATATTGACAAGGTTTTTATTTCTATTGAAGGGGATGAAAACAAAGAAAAGACGGTCTTATAAAGCATGTTGCTAAACAATAATATTCAGTCTCAAGCTTGTGTTTTAAAGGGATAGTTCAGCTTATTAATTTATCTGCTAAATTGATCTTATTATTTCATCAGGAGTCCAGCAGGAAGGGACACACATGAGGGAGAAGCCCTGTGTGTAAATGTCAAGAGGGAAAAAAAATAGATGTCTCTTTTCCAGGTGGATAAATAAGCACCCTGCATAAGCTATTTTTTAGATACAGAACCACTAAAAACTCTTTGCCACATATTGCTTGGTCTGATTTGCTCATTGACTCAAGTTTTATTAAATGCTTGATGCTGTCATTTCCATAAGCAATAGCCCTATAGAAGCTGGTGGTGTTTGCAATTATTGTTTTTATAAACTATTTTCATAATTATGTTTTTATTTAAGTATGTGCCATTGGGTAATCCTAAATAGAAAATTGCCACTTTAAGTACTAAGGCCACCCCCTGGGACTGTGTTATTCAAACTGCACACAAACAAAGCAAGAGCACACATACACGTTAGGTCACATGAGCCAATTACTGGACAAAGTTCTGTCTTTTAAGCTGTCCATAGGCATAAAGATTTTTGAAAGATCCAATGGTATCGTTTAAATGCCCGATGTGTCCATCAACTAAAAAGACCATTTCAGGCAATATTGCCAGCAAAACTGAAGGATCGCAGCCTGCTTTGCCCTGCAAACATAGGTAGATTGCATGGGGACCGATAAAGATTTTCTAACCTGGCCGATCAATCATCAGACCGATGTCGGACGAAAAATCGTAAGATGTACGATTGTTTGTATCCCACTAACCGCACGATAATTTGACAGATTGGTCAGACTTCCCTAAGATCGGTCGTTTGGTGGGGAAAGATTGTTGCGTCTATGGGGAGCTTTACTCCCACACTTCTTCCTGTTCTATTTAAAGCTGAAGTATTTCTGGTCAGGTGATCTCTGAGGCAGCGCATAGAACATCACTACATGGTGAATCATGGGAAAAGATGTAAAAGGGCAATATTTACTGATCTATACAGTACATTCCCATTTGGATTCTTTAATATTCCAGTTAATATGCTATAAACTATTGCTTAAGTTTTAATTGTGGTGATATTTTAATTTAAGGTGTTGGGGTAGCAATCTGTATTGGATTGCTACTCACTTTTAGGCTTATGTCCTTGTATCTGACGCTGTGCTCTGCAGAGGGACTCAAAGAATATTGCAGCCTTCTTCAACTGTTTAAAAGTCCAGCTTTATTCTTAAGTTAGATTGTTTAAGCTGGGACTGCTGCTTGAGTGAGTGTGATACTTCCACATTCCAGTTAAACTATATTTTTTTCAACTCTGTTTATTGCATTCAGAAGCCACTATTTTATTGCAGAAAATTAAACTATTGTTGTTTTTGTTTGGTAGGGTCACCTTTAAGTTGCAGCAAGCTGTTTTTCATGCACACGTTGGTTGGCCAGATATGGGATGACTTTTATGTAGTTGGCCAGCTTAAATATATTGCAATATATGGACAAACAATCATTGTTTTGTTTAAAGGGTAAGGCATTTTTTAGTAATGGGTTGAGTGCAGAGGACCTCTTGTATTTGTCTATATGTACTTTGTGGTCACAGCCTCATTGCACCCCCGCCTAATGGTTTTAAAAATTAGTGGTGAGCACAACTTTCCCTTGTTTGTTATAGTTCATATGGGAGCAGTGACCAGCTCCTTGTTGTAGTGCCCACCCCTGCCAGCTATATCCAGGTGATCCCACTGGTGTCTAATAAAAGGGCAACCAAGTGTGGGAGTTTTACTTTGAAAGCAGCAAGTAACTTGCAGGTAAAATTTAGTCCCTTTGTAAAATGTATAATGAAGTAATAGAATTCTTAATGAATCAGATGCCATTTGAGAGTAGGACTGGCCAGAAATGGGATGACTTTGAGGTAGTTGGCCAGCTTAAATATATTGCAATATATGGACAAACAATGCCTGTTGTTTAAAGGGTAAGGCATTTTTAGTAGCTGTATGCACAAAATGTCTCAATGTCTTAAATATATTGATAATGGGTATATATATAGTTTTATGACAATTTCTCACTTGTATAGATCAAAATCTGCAGGCAGTACACTACCAAATTTCCAAAGCAGCGCTCCACAAAACGGCATACTTCTGATTTCCAGGCCAAACATTCCACTAACAGTAGGTCAACCCTAGAAAACTACACATTATTAGAAAGACCAGATTTTGGCAAATCAAAAATCTATGTACGCCAAACTACCAAGTTACAATTCTTTCCTAAATTATAATTTTTTTTATAGAAATTGGTGAATGTTTTGAAAAATGACCACAAAGCTTCCAATCTACAGAATCATATCTCCTACACATCATTAGGTGCCAACATGAAACACCCTAAATATGATTGCCAGGAGTCCACTGAACAGTTTGATGCCCAATATGTATTGGTTTACCTAAGTATGTGACATATAGGGGCCCCAAATGTAGACATCCCATTTGAGCTAACCATATATTTTCCATTATTATTATTTTGGGGTCTGCTGAACAGTTTGATGTCTAACATGTATAGGTGTACCTAAGCACATGGCATTTAGGGAGACCCCCATTTGGTCTATCATTTCAGGTACTGCAAAATCAATACATTTACATCATTTTGGGGTGGGAAAGGTAGAAAAAAATACGTTCACACTAGAACACCCTATATTTTTGAAAAGTACACATTCCCCCGAATCTAAATTGGGTATGCATTTCTTTCTACCCCAAAGTACCAAGCCGTAAACCTTTCCTAAATTTGGCACTTAGTGACATTTCCAAAAATCAGCTCAAAATTTCCATCCTGCAGCACTTTATTTCATACATACTATTAGGTATCAAGATAAATCCCCCAAAAATTAAAGCCTGGGGTCCTCTGAACAGTTTGATGTCCAATGTACATAGGATTATCGAAGTACATGTCATGTAAAGACCCCAGAATCTACCTTGTGCAAACTTATTTGATGGCTTAAATTTACACTAATTTCCAAACATTGGCAGATTTATAAGGCATAAAAGCTACAAAAAGTTATGGTGACCCCTAAAAATCATATATTTTTTATGAAGTACACACTCTGACGAATCCAAAATGGTTAATTCTACTCCAAACCACCATACTGCAAAGCAACGCTAAAGGCAAGAGGTTTTTATGAAAATTGCCTAAACATATTGCAATTGGCCGCATTTTTCTCACCCAACGTCTTACATACAATTGTAAAACACCCTAAATATTGATGCAAAGGGTCTAATGAACAGTTTGATGCCCAAGATACATAGATATACTGAAACAGCTGGCATGTGCGGACCCCAAATAGAAATAGTGCATATGAATTTTCTGTGCTGCGATTAGAATTCTGTGAATATAGACCCAGACTGCTTATTATCTGACACAACACCCTCCTAACAGCACAAAGACCCCACAAAACCATATATTGGAAAGTACACATTCTGCTGAATCCAAATTTGCTAAAAATGTGTTTGTACTCCAAATGATCAAAGAGCAAATGACGCTAAAAAAAAATGTAGGGAAAAACAATGCAAGCATGAAAATCACAAAAATCAAATACATTAGGCAAATCAATAAAATAACAAAATAACTGATCTGACAGCATGGTTAGTGCTCAGAATGTTTGAAAAGAAACTGGGAACGAAACAATTTTTAGGGGAATAAGAGGGAAACTGATTAAAATGAAGAACTAAAAAAGAAAAGAATCTGTGTGTGTGTTTGTGTATACATGTGTTTACAGCTCTAACAAGTGTATGTGTGTGTATATGTGTATGTGACTGTAAAATACAAAAAGAAACAAAAAATTAAAAAAAAATCTACCTTCATTTATGTGTGTGCTGTCTATGTGTAGTTGCATGTACAGTATGTGTATGTGTAACTGTGTAAATAGAAGTGCACTTACTGTTTTTGGAGAAGAAGGGATCAGAAGCAGATCTGCAGACTCCAGGATCACAGAGATCAGCAGCAGGAAGTGCGTGTGTGGAGTTTACACGAGGTCGGTTCAGGAAGAAGCAGCACATGGGGGAGCAGCACACACATGGAGGTAAGAAGTCTGGTCCAGCGACAATCGCTTCGCAGGACCCCTGTGGCAGCCCCCCTAGGCTCGTTGTCTAGGGGGTTGAGCAGCCAGGAGAGCCTCTCTGCACTTCGATATCTGTTGCAAAGGTGCACTCTGTTGACTAAATCAAAACCTGGGTGCCAGCCATAAAGGGTAAATATTCCAAAATTTCCAAAATGCTTTTACATCACCTGTCTGTTGCTACATGTTCCTGTATGGGGGGGCTGCCATATTGTGCAGCAGGAGTCCATTAGCATTGGAAACTTTAACTGACAGGCTGAAATGGGACAGTCAGGTTGGCAAAACAGTCAGGTTTAAAACTTCAACTAATAATTACTAACAAAAACAAACCTCTCGGCAAAAAACGATCAACATGACCTATTGGTAAATTTAAATTTACATTCATATTTTAAGAAGTAGTTTTTTAGTGTCCGTATCACTTTAAAGAAAATGCTTCATGTTTGCAAACTATGCCTTCAGTCATTTGTCAGTGTTCTGGTGGAGGTTTGTTATAGCTACTGGGGATTTTGTTTCACATTTAATCTGTTCTGCTTTTGTTTTCTATTTGTGTTATCTGGGTCTGGGCCCAAAAAGTATGGTTTATGGTGCTTACTGTTCCCAAGGATAAATGCTCAAACTATTGGTGTTTAACCATGTCTGCTTGCAATCTGCATACTCAATCTGGGGCTTTTGTTGTAATCAAATGCAAATCATTGGGCACAGTGTCATATGTGAATGAATCATTACGATTAATACATTAATATCAATTGTACTTTGATTAAATGGTTTATGTTATTTATATTTCTACTGTGGGAAATGGCTGGTTGCTTAGCCTTTTTGGAGGAGTTTTAATTTCTGGTATTTAGATGTGTTTTTATACATTTTTAGGTTATACAGTTGTGGTGTAGCCGTTTTGTGGTGTGCTAATCTGTTCCAAATATACCAGTTACAAAAAAAATGACAAAATGTTTATTGATGATATCCCCTCTTTGATAATGGAGGGCTGTCATAGGACTTTTTGCAGCTCTGTGGCACAACAAAGCAATTTGACATTTGTGTATTGGCAGTGTGCCGCATCTCCCATTAACCAAGTCCTTTCTGCCACTCACATCTCTATAACGAGTGGAACCATGCACACTAAAATTCACTGCAAATTCTTCACTGACCCTCATTAACTTGATAACTGACACTCTGCCAGCATAGTATTTCTTCCGTTTTTTATTTATCCTTGCGTTAAATGAAAAAAAAAATTTGTAACAGAAGAAATATTTTCAAACTTTCATAATCTGCCAAATTTTGTAAAATGAACATGGTAATTAGGGGGTGTGGCCACAAAATGGGCGTGGTCAAAACAAATTAGCCACACTACTTGCAAAAAATTTTTTTTTTCCAAAAATACTTCCAAAATGTTGGGAGGTATGTTAGAGTAGGGATTTAGACAGTTTTGGAAAGTTCCAATAATTACAGCTTGTGACCCCTGATCATATCCAATCAATGGCATGCTCCACCAGCCAGCAGTAAAAAAAAGTGATGATGTGGAAAAAAGCCACTCATGTTTGTTATTACTGTATGTTAAAATTGTTTTTTTTAAAGGGGTTGTTCACCTTCCAAACACTTTTTTCTGTTCAGTTGTTTTCAAATTGTTCCCCAGAAATAAAGACTTTTTTCAATTACTTTCCATTATTTATCTTTTACTGTGTTTCCAAAATCTCAGTTTAAAGTTGAATCTTGGTGTCTCTGGTGTTTGAGTCTGGCAGCTCAGTAATTCAGGCGCAGACTCTAAACTGATACAATTTAGCAACATTTAATTGATACATTTCACAGCAACATCTCTGGAGTATTGGCAACTATTGTATCAATTCTAACAGCTGCCTGTAATGAAACCCAGAGATTCTGCTCAGCAGGGACAAAGATAAGAAAAGTACCAACTAAATGTATCAGTTTAAAACAGCGACCCCCCCTCCCAGAGCTGCTTTAGAAGGTGAAAAATTACACTTTATACTTCAATATTAGAAAAATGGTTACAAATAGAAAATAGACAGTGATTGGAAAAAGTCGCTATTTCTGGTGATCTAGTTGTTTGAAGGTGAACAACCCCTTTAATGTGTTTTTTCAGTAGTATTAAGATGTTAGGTTGGCATGCATATACACAGAATTATTTTAAAACATGAACCTAAAGATGTCGTTACAGATAAAGGAGCTGTTATCAAGAAAGCTCCGAATTACAGAAATGCCATCTCCCATGGATTACATTTTAAGCTAATAATGGGCTGGGGGCCCACCAGGTTTTTCGTGGTACCCCAATGGCCCAGTACGACTTTATCCAAACTAAGCTGCAGGACTCCATATTAGCATCAAAACTATTCTATTGGTTTTATTTAAAGGGGGAACTATCATGGAAATGAAAATGTAATATAAGCTTCACCACACTGAAATAAAACACTATCTAAATACAGATGAAGCCACTTTGGATTGTGCATTTGACACAGAAAAACTTAACTCATCTATCTCATTTATCCCACTTATCACAGAATATTGTGTCACAGCATCCCATCCAATTAAAGAGTTCCCCATTGAAAACAATGGTGCTTTGGTATGCTAATGAAAAGGTTAAATGCATTAAATGAGTTAAGATAACTTTAGATAACACAGTTTCTTCAATTAGCCCTGAGTCACAACGCATTTAACTACAAATCCCAGTGGCTGCATCTGTACAATAAATTAAATATTCTGCATTGTTTCTGAAATAATAAAGTTTATGTTCACTGTCCCTCTCTCAGCATATGTTTCTCGTCATTCTGTCTTCACGCAGGAGTTGGGTTTCAGATAATCATTGACTTTGAAAAACATATCGCCGCGTGTGAATAGGCGCAGGCGACTTTAGCGCTGGTGGGTGGCAAGCCATTCAGGGAGATTAGACGCGGCGATTAGTCACCAGGCTGAAATCTTCCTGTTTGGCCCAAGCCTAATTGATACATTTCTCAGCAACATCTCTGGAGTATTAGCAACTATTGTATCAATTCTAACAGCTGCCTGCAATGAAACCCAGAGATTCTGCTCATCAGGGACAAAGATAAGAAATGTATCCATTAAATGTATCCGTTTAGAACAGTCAGCGACTCCCCCCCCCCCAAGCTGCTTTAGAAGGTGAAAAATGACACTTTACACTTCAATATTAGAAAAACGGTTACAAATAGAAAATAGACAGCATTTGGAAAAAGTCATTATTTCTGGTGATCTATCTGAAAACGACTAGTTGTTTGAAGGTGGACAACCCCTTTAAGCCACCAACTACAGTGCTTCTTCTGTCATTTCTGTCATGCCCCTGCAATATATTCGAAATGGTAAACTGCAAACAAAGCACTGCTTAATGTGTAGTGTTTTTTGAAGACAGTTCTGTCACATAATTCATGACGTGTGTATTTTAGGAAATAATATATGCCCAGTTAAAATAAAATAAAGTGGTGTTAGAAGTTGGCTTTATCCTCATGCCTTTATATGACCATGGAACTCATGAGTGTCTTTTTTTTTCTGTTTAATGTACTTAAGGTGCAGTAAGGTACCAAACATGCGCCGTATAGGTGCATCCTAACTGTTCTGATTAATGGTGTACAAGGGGAACTCTGGAGCAGCTCCATGCTGGACCTGGTGGTAGTTCCAGGATCCGCACAATGGTTTGTTTCAATAGGCATCCCAGCATATACTTTGTGTCAGTTCCACACTCCTTATGGGTAGAAATCTGTCTGTGATGTGATTGGGAACCAATGGCGGACCTACTGGGGGATTGCCCCAGGGTCCGCCCCTTCTTGGGGCTATGTGAATGATCGCTGAAAATTTCATGGGGGGGAAGGTAATAGTTCCATTACTGTTGAGACCTTTATTTGTAAGTTCCACTGGGCAGATACTGATGTGAATGGGTACTTGTTTAACTTTATGAGGAACAGTTTAGCATTATAGAAATGTAAATAAGGACATTCTTGTATAGGTATGGGACCTTTTATTCAGAATGCTCAAGACCTGTCATTTTCCAGATCCTTCTGTAATTTGGGTCTTCATACCTTAGGTCTACTAGAAAATTACATAAACTTTAAATAACCCCAATAGGTTGGCTATTCTTCCAATAAGGATCAATTATATCTTAGTTTGGATCAACTACAATGTACTCCAAACTACGTATAGACAAATGTAGTATTATTTTGATAAAATTTCTGTGGGAGACAGCCTTTCCATAATTTTGTAGTGTTCTGGATAACTGGTTTCTGGATAACCGATCCCATACCTACCTTTACTCACTTTTTAATGTCCAGTTCAATAACATAGTATCTATAAAGATAAAATCTAATTTCCTAATTCACAGGAATTTGTCCCCAGCACTTTACAATATTAATTCCTCTTATGGTATAATGTCGAATACAGAAATGTTACTGATTTAACATACACGTAATACACAGTTATGCTTATGGTTGTAGTCTAAATATCTGTGTTTTTTAAATAATGTGTTTTCCCCATTGTTGATGGAAAGGGCTACAAAACATTGCTTGTTCTTACTCACACCAATATGTTTTCTTCTGTTTCTTCTCTGCTCCTTTCCATACATTCCTATTTCTATGCTCTTTCTGCTTCACACTTCTTTGAGTATAGAGCACGCTCTGTTTCATGCAGTTTTGCTATGATTACCCTTGTCCACAGCTCACTGCTCATCTCCCCTTTCCAGAATATCTGATACCAGAAAATACATGGCTCATGGCCTCTTGAATCTAAACAGTAAATATAAGTATTTAACCCTCTACAGCCAGCAACCACATTTTACCATATGTTTCCGTGATCTTTGGTAGAGTGTTTAGAAAATCCCAGGTTCCAAACATTTTGTTGACACCTGTGCATCAGGTGACAGTTCCCTGCAGGTTACCAGGTAGGCAATAGAAACAACAGATTTTTTTTTCTTTTTGAGTGCACACTCCAAAAGTGAGGAAATCCATGCTCTGAAAGACACAACTTGCACCCAAATGTGTTAAAGGGGTGGTTCACCTTCAAGTTAACTTTTAGTATATTGTATAAGGGCCAATTTTAAGAAACTTTTCAATTGGTCTTCATTATTTATTTTTCATAGTTTTTTAATGATTTGCAATTTGCTTCTGTTTCTTTGCAGCTTTCAAATGGGGGTCACTGACACCATCTAAAAACAAATGCTCTGTAAGGCTACAAATGTATCGTTATTGCCACTTTTTATTACTTATCATTCTATTCAGTCCCTCTCCTATTCATATTCTAGTCTCTTATTCAGATCAATGCAGGGTTTCTAGGGTAATGTCTACCCTAGAAACCAAATTGCTGACACTGCAAATTAGAGAGCTGCTGAATCAAAAACTAGATAACTCAAAAACCACAAATAATAAAAAATGAAAACCAATTGCAAATTGTCTCAGTATATCACTCTCTACATTATACTAAAAGTTAACTCAAAGGTGAACAACCCCTTTAAAGTTAGAACACAATGGCATCCATTTTGATGCATCAGGTGTCATTGCAGCAGCTGCAATTACTGTATGGGGGAATTATGGGGGAAATCTACATTGTGTGTAAATATAGGGATATTGCTCTGCATAACTGTGTAATCACAGTGTTCAGTACTAAGTAACACTGGCATCTTAGTACCTGTAAGTTATACTTGAACATATGCAGTACTCTGACTCATTATTAAAAACACACTGCTATTTGTAAATTCTAATTTCAAATTCTCACAGATGAACTTGTGTTAAGCCATATATGTTTGAGAAAGGCTTTATTGAGTTGCAATACCTGTCATGCTTATAAAAGGCAATTGTATTATGTCTTCTTAGATCTCAGACAGGTTGCCACATGGGGCATCAGACACCTTTTCATCCCATGCTTCTGTTACTCATCTAACATAACAGATATTCACAAACAAAATCACCCTCAAGGCATATTTTCTGATCAAAGGCTTTGAAAACAACATGGAGGATCTTTCCTTATTTATATATTGTATACTGAATTGGTTGCTGACATGTATATCATCTCAGCAACCAATTCAGGCTTTAAAATGAAACATAGCATGTCCTGGAACACGTGGTAAGACCTTCTTTTAACATCATACTTATTTGGTGTAGCTCTGTTTTGTACTGACTCCTTTGGGAAACATAACTGAATAAAAGAAAAGGACGAGATTTTCTGTCCTTCTTCCAAATGCTACTATTTTGTGATAAAGCAACAACAGATTACAGGATAATGGTAGTTATACTAGCGATGATATTTAGAGTGAAACAAAAGGAGACAAAAGTGCTCCTTGCTGCTGCTAAGGCTTACATTTTAGAGCACATGGGGTGCATCGTACAAGAGACCGTGTTACATTAGCTTTAGTGAGTGTCACTATGTTTTACCATCACTATGTTTTTCTGTTCTTGGAACAGACGACCTGCTGTGTATTTCTGTGCAGGAACCCTTATATTTCGCTAATGTAGCTTAATTACTCCAAGGTGGTCTTCCCTCTCTTGTTGATGGAGTACGTCTTTTGGTTTAGATTATCTTTAGATAATGTTTTTTTTTTTAATTAAGGCATGTTTTTTTCACGGCATCTGTTTTGACGTGAAAAACCTAAAGTCACAGCTGTTCCAAGTCTGAATCCAAAAATACTCCATCTAAAACCTACCAAATTCATGTAAAAGTCAATGGCAGATGTCCCCTTACCCATTTTAAGATGTTTTAACCCTCATGAAATGTTCGGAGTTCCTAAAAAATCTGCAGTTTTAATCCTCCCGAAAATGTTTGGAGTTCTGAAAAAAAAGTCAGTTTTCCCCATCTGAGTTTATTTAATTGATAAATGAGGGAATCTAGATCGGTCAAACTTTTTTCAATTAAAAAATCAGAAAAATTCAGATTTTGATAAATAACCCCCAATATGTAGTGATTCTTACAGTGCAAATTGTATAATATTAAAACATTTTTTGGTGGAAGATATCCCTGCAAGTTATAGAGATACACAGCCTCTGTATACCCCTGCATTTACTTTGTCCATATGCCCAAAGTGTTGAATGCATCTGTGGTGTTTTTTTTACATTTTGAACATTTCCTGCAGGATGTGTGGTCACTCCAGAGTGCCTAACAATTCATTTTCTGTTTGTCTATTTCCATTAAGATGAATGGAAACCTATACCAAATATATATTTTTCTTAGTTATCTCTCTCTCTCTCTCTCTCTCGCACAGTATTATTTCAGTGCCAATCCTGCACCCTATATTTCAACTAAACCCTCTACCCTTATACATATACTGAGTGGACTGGGAAAGGGAAATGTCATTTATAGCACATGCTGCTTTATTCATATAGCTTGCTATAGAGCCTACACACAGAGCACTGACCCAGATCCATTAACTGCTATTGGTAAAACATATATGTATAAGGGCTTGTGGTCCTAGCGAAAGCATGGGGAGGTACCAAAATGTGGGTGTGGCCCTTTACCTTTACCTGCTGTGTCTAAGGCAATAGTGTTTGAAGTCTGTACTGTGTACAAGGTGCACAGCGAATGGCAGCCATCATAATATTCACATAGAATATTTGCTAATTTTTAATTGACCTATACTGACAGCAGATTTGAATTCTCATTGGCAGAAGTTACCACAGTTTATGGGTATGCTGGATTTGGTTGTCTGTGCTTTGCTTATAAATGTCCACCGATGTTTTAAATGTGTTTCTTCCAATATATTTTCAGGTAGTCTTTAACATTTATATGCTCATTTGCAAAAGAGAAATCTTAAAATGCCTGTCCAGAGATTACAGTGTTGAAATTGCTAAATGGATTATTACAGTAATTACATCCTTTGCAAGATTGCTTTGAAGAGCTAAAATTGTGCTCCTAAATACTCCTGTCTTAAGTATTCTCAGTTTCACCCCTGCATAACATATACCGAGCAACTGTTGTCTTTCATTTTCCAGTCATTTTGTGATTCTTGCTAGGCTGGTGATTTCTTTCTTTTTAAAATGTCTATCGGTACTAACAATCTAAAAACCACTTTTGCCAATATTGCCATTTCATTTAAAGCAGGGTCGGAATGGGGGCCCTGGGGTCCACTGGGACTGCCCCCTCCAGCCCCACTCCACGCTTCCTCTACCCCGGCATTCCCCTCCTAACCTATTGAAGCACCACCTGGCGTGCGCTGCTCGGTGCCGTGTGCAGCGCACCACTGCGCATGCGTGACTGGAACAGCGCATCACAATTTTTTTTTTCAAATTCATTGGGGTTGGGTAGAGGGGGGGGACTGGCCTGGCGGGGCCCACCGGGTTTTTTTCCAGGTGTCCCGCCGGGCCAGTCCGACTGATTGTTGATAAAGTAAAATTCCGCACTGAAATCTGTTTTTCAAAACAGCAAACAGTTTTTTTATATTTCATTTTAAAATCTGATATGTGTTACCCCCTCTCTTTCCCTCCCCCCAGCTGCTTAACAATAGAACAATAGACTGGTGATGTTGTGGTCGGGCCCATGATGTCAGGGGTCAGGTGAGATAGGGTGGCGTCAGGGGTGGGACTGATGATGTCATTCACTTCAATGTCTTGTCTGGATTTCCTAACATAATAACAGCTCCTTGACACAAGATAACAGCTTCCTGGTTGATTTAAGCACTGCATTCAGTAGTAAAAATCCAAGTCCTACTGCGACTCTACCAGTTACACTGAGTAGGAGGAACAATAGCCTGTCAAAAAGCAATTGCATAGTGCAGCACTTTGTGAAAGTATAGGATCAAGCAAAATGACCTAAGATGGCTGCCTACACACCAATAGTAAAAATATATACTTTTTGGTTCAGGAATTAAATTTTATATGACAGAGTGAATTATTTGCATTGTAAACAATGCTTCAGAAACATTGCTATAACAAATAAGCTGCTGTGTAGCTAGTCATTTTAACGAAGAACAACTTAGGTGACATAGCAGATAGCAGGTAAGCTCAGTGTAATAAAATGATGTTCTACAGAGCTTATCTGTGTTATCTGCTATTTAATCTGTGTCATTTAGCTCTTTTTCAGTTGCCAGCATTGCTACACTGCAGTGGGTTTATATATACAACAGTAGCTTTCTGAAGCAAACAGATCAGTTTTACTAATGCAGGGAAACTTACTTTAAACCACATTTATTTTTCGGAGTTACTGTTTCTTTAATGCTGGCATAACACCAATTATTGTTTGGATATGCAATAGATAGAATACCTGAGATGTTGTCTGTGGCCAGGTTACTGAAGAGGGACAATGTAAGCACACTTTATACATTAGTGGGTTTTATGACCAAGGAAGTTAGATTACAATGGAACATTGTGCCCCTTGAAATGTACAGGTATAGGACCTGTTATCCAGAATGCTCTTGACCTGAGGTTTTCTGCGTAATGGATCTTTCTTTAATTTGGATCTTCATACCTCAAGTCTACTACAAAGTCAATTCAGCATTAAATAAACTCAACAGAGAGTTATTACAGAGAAAAGGCAAATCATTAAAAAAATGGGGTTGTTTGTATAAAACTGAGTCTAATGGGTTTATGGATAACAGAATGCCTGTATATTGATACAAAAAAAAATCACATGTACCAATAAAATCAGGCAAACAATATTTGTATATGTAGGCTGGCTTGAATGTAAATTAAAGGGGTTGTTCACCTTTGAGTTAACTTTTAGTATAATGTAGAGAGTGATA
>CM044436.1:59723376-59734749 GCA_024363595.1 Xenopus borealis | reverse complement strand
TTTAAAATATGAATGTACATTAAAAGTTACCTATAGATCACATTGATCTTTTTTGCTGAGAAGTAATTAGCTGAAGTTCCTAAACCTGACTCTTTTGCCAAACTGACAGTTTGTAATACTAACAGACTCCTGTTGCACAAATATGGCGTCCGTCGTCAAACAGGAACATGGGGCAACAGACAGGTTTCTGGTGTCTGCATCTCTTTAAGTATTAAACAGGAATGAGAGATTTCCAAAACCAAGGGTGAATTTAAAACCATGATCAGACACAATCTCTTTAGTAAGGCCATGAAGCTGAAAAATGTCTCTAATAAATACTCTTTCCAGAAGAAAAAATTAAAAAATTATTGTGTATTGATTCCCAAGGTTTATCTGGAACAAGGAGTGGATTTAGCAATCCTATAGGATGCACATGGAACATGGAAGTATTTGAATTGAGCACACATCTATTTTTTGGCCCAACAAATCTTCATGTATAGAGTGGACCTCCTTAGTAGCCCCCCTAGATAAAGGTGGGTTAGCACCACCGCACCTGCACTTATATTTCCTAGCTAGCCAAATATACCATATGCACAGTTGGATACATAGTGACATAGACAACCCAGGTCTTATACTCCTGGCCGCTAGACTGTGCTCACTTGAAACAATTAAGAATTTGCCATGTAGACAACTAGTGGATTATAACAGTTGCTCCTAAACAATAACTACTCCCTATAGGGCCTGGAGAGTAGTGGGCTCTTGCTCGGGACACAAACCACCAATACTTTCCCCTTACCTTCCACTTTGGAAAAACTCCAACTTTTCCCATTTGAAATCACTGCAAGATTTCACATATTGGCCACTTTTAGACCTAATTACTTGGGCATTTCCTGATAGACCAGACATCCCCCTCATATCAACAGTTAAAAACCAAACTGAGTAAGCCAAATTTACATTTCTATAGATATCTTCAACTTCGCCATGCTTTCAAAGCCCAGTTCTCCTCCCTGGCCGTTTCCTATGATACCCCTTATTCTACATAATATGGAATGCTCTAAACTAATATCCAGACTGTATCAGGCACTCATAGGAGCAAATCCTCCACCCTTTGCCAAAGCCCAGAGATGCTGGCAACAGCTCCTACCAGACCTGAGTGATGAACAATGGGAAGAAACCGCTGAGGTTCTCTGTCATCTTATTTCTCTATGGGATGAGCTAATTCAATATAAATTCATACACCAACTATACTGTATATCACCCCTATAAAGCTACAAAAAATGGGACGACAATTGGGGACGGAATGCCCGAGATGCCAACAACCTGAGGCATCTTTTCTACATTTAGCGTGGCAATGCTCCCGGACATAGAGGTTCTCGGTAGAGGTAATGAGATACTTTTTTAGACAATTTATCACTCCCACAAGTATGCCCCCTGGAGGTCTGCCTATTAGGACTAGTGGAAGAACTACAGTACTTCCTCTAAAGCAAACCAGATCGCTCATGAGAACAATTCTATATTATGCAAAGAAGGAGGTAATTATGTGCTGGATGGGTAATAACTCTCCCACAGTGGCTCAATGGTCTAACCTAATTAACAAAGTGCTCCCAACTATTAAGCTCACCTACTTAGCTAGAGGCTGCCCGGGGGAAATTTGAAAAGATATGGGACCCATGGCTAGATTGCAACCCACTTGAACGTCCAGAGCTATAAGACCTACGCTAGCCAGTCAGGTTAAATGGATGTCAAAACATAGCGAGTTGATTGCATGTGAGGTACCATGTATGTTTGACTTCTGTTAGACCATGCCTTGACAATTATGATGTTCTAAAAATCTCTTTTGACCAATCAAATGTGAGATGGGAAAACCAAGTGTTGACAGTTAGTAATACTTGTGAACCAAGTTTTTGTATGTACCCCCTTACCCCTACCCTTGCAAAATCACATAATAAAAACTTGAAAAAAAAATGTCTCAATGTCTTAAAAATGTTGATGATGGAGTGCAGAGGACCTCTTGTATTTTTCTGTATGAATTTTGGTTAATGGTATAAAATTGTTTATCATGGGAGACATAATGCAACTTATAGACAGAGATCAAGAGCTTTAAATAGACAAACAAGACACTTTTAAAACAATTTACTGAAAGAAAGTTTGAAGTAAGGGATAGTTAGCATCTTAATTTCAGTTGATGAGAGATCAAAATAAATTTGAGATAGGGTTTCAGCTTTTACATTTTTTGGAACAAGCTTTTTATATTATGGTACCATTAAAAAGGAATTGCCTTTCTCGGATTAACAAGGATGAAGTCTACTGGCAGTTCTTAAGTACTCAATATTTTATGATCAGAATGTACTAAGACTGTATGTAAAGCCCCTTCAAATAACACAGCACATTCTTCAATTTCTTTCAGGACCTGAATATTTTTTTAGCCAATTGGATGTAAATGTTCATGTGGCCACATTCTCAGGAGCAAACAGCCCCTGCAAAAACTTCTAAAATAAATGGTAGAGTGGGATCAAGATGGATCAATATAGGAGAAGTGGAATCCCTGTAAATGCTTCATTAGTCCATTTGAAATTAAGGAAAGGCAAAAAAAATAATCCAATTTTTATTTTCTTTAACGAAAAAGAAACCTCTCTAATATGAGTACCATCTAAAAATGAGTACCATTTTTATCAGAAACCTGACTGTATGCAGTGAAATTCTCCTTTCATTTACTGCTGTGTATAGGAGTTGTCAGGTGGTCCCTTACTGCTGGGCAGGGAAACAATCATACGCATGAACAGCAGGGGGAGCCCCACCTTACTTGCCAGTCATGCAGAACTCCAGCAGCTTGCAGTCTGCGACTGTGTTGAGATTTGTATTGGATTTGCCTTTACATCCCCTTTACTGTTTCCAACTCCAGCTGCAGGGACAAAGATCATGGAGCCTGGTTTAAATAGATAAACTGGGATTCTGTTTGGAGGATTATTTTGCTGCAGCTACTGGTTCTGCAAAGTTGGACAAAGTTTGTATTAAACAATACAAAAACTATAACATCCACATTAGATTACATGACCCAGGACCCAGTATAGTCTGTATATTCTGATAACTGAAAATAACTGTTTATTCAACCATTAAAAAGTAGGTAGCTGGAGTGCATAAGACGCTTAACGCGTTTCGGGAACACTCCTTAATCACAGGCTCTAAGTCTTTGATTAAGGTGTGTTCCCGAAATGTGTAAGGCATCTTATGCACTCCAGCTTCCTATTTTTTAATGGTTGAATAAACCATTATTTTTTAATATGAGAGGCAGTGTGCCATCTTTTTGTAATCTGTTGTATGCTTCAGCTGAGGAGTCCTGCATGATCGCGGGCACACCTGGTCCGTGTTAATCCTCTGGAGCACATTGGAAGGGAAGTCTGTACCCTACTTCTGTTAACAATTTAGTGATGAAAAAACAGAATATCATGAAAATTAACAATAAGAAACAGATACAAAAAAGCCCTGAAGGTGTCATTCACAAAGTGTTAAAAAGTAGCGGGGATAAACCTTGCCTAAAGGTTGTAGAAAAATGTTAAACACAGGGCTTTTCCCTGTGCTTCAGTTGGGCAACCATTCAAGCACAATATACACAGTAGACAACAGATAAGTTCTAAAGAGTCCCTTTGTATACAGTACTTCAGAGCTTATTTGTTATCTGTTGTGTATCCTGTGCCTTTTCACCTTTTTCAGCTTTGAATGGCTGCCCCCATGGCTATACAACAGCTTGTTTATATAAACTATAGCAGTGTTTTGAAAACAATGCACCAGCTTTATCAGTGCAAGGTAACAGTACATTATATTGTCATTCCTTTAAAACACTTTTTTTGGTGTTACTTTTCCTTTAACTTTAGTATTTCCTAGCTCCTTGCCAAACATAAGGCCAATATATTATTGTTATTAATAATAATAATAATAATAATAATAATAAAATGCATTTTTTAGAGTGCCAAAATATTCCTCAAGGCAGGAACATACAGAATTACATGCATAGCGACTATAAAGCAATAAAAAAGGTGAAGAGTGACTTGCCAAAAGAGCTTATAGCCTGAGACTTTGTGCTTCAATACTTATTGCCTTAATTGCTTTAATTAAGAACATTCTTTGTATTTTTGTGTTTTCGTGTAAACTGAATTTATTGCATGTTTCTATCTTCATGTGACCTCAGAGCTACACAATATAGCTTATAATAAACAACATGTTTTCTATCTCAACTAATCATTAACACTTTAAGATATTTTTTCAAGGTCCTCTACATTCAAACTAATAATTGTGTAGACGTTCCAGTTGATAGGACAATATCCTCTTATAATTTCACTGTTTATAAAGATTTTCTAATTTGACACAGTGGTCAAAACAATTTATCAGATGAACGTTTATGCATCAAACAATAAGCAAATTGCTGCCTTCCAGATGGACTGTAAGTACACTCTTATCTAACTGAAATCCATTTACTGGAGTTTGAATACAAGTTCCGCTCCTGGCAGGTCTTACCACTTTACAATAGCTCTACTGAAGCTGCATTTAGAATTGAGAAGTACTTCACTCGACATGAAAGCCATAATCTGCATCTAGAGATGCCCAGAAATCAAGGCCTTTTGTATTTTTTTTTTACAACACTCCATTGCCTTCAGTACATTTTCATTTGATTAGTATCTACCAACCTGAGCAATGCCCCCAACGTCCAGCCGATGCATGAATAGATATAATTAATTGAACAGTATATTCAATGTTGTGTTAACTTACATTAGAACTGTGTTGCATTGACATCGTTTTGCAGTCATTTTGTGCATGGTATTTAAGTAAAAAAATATAATTTCTAACTTATTCTTCAATTGCTTGCAGTTCTACAGTTCTTATAGACTGTTATTAGTTTTCTTTAGTTGGGATCTGAAAACCAGAGGTGCTTAAACTTTGGTTTTACATTTTCTAAAGAAACTTAAATGAGAACAATACAGAAATTTGCAAGATGCAGATAACACACTTTCTTGGGTATATCAGTGTTTGACGGTAGCTCTGCATTTATACCCCCTAAATTAAATCAGACACAACATAAATTCCTGATGCTAAATAAATCTATTGCATCCTATTTTGTCTCTACATTAGTTGTAACAAGTAGTTATAAAAAAGCATTATTTTAACATGTAAAAACATATGTATTGCTGCAACCGTACAAATATATTCAACTTAAACACACATGCTAATAATATTTTTATTACTTTTTATCTATATTATGCCAACATGTTACAAAGTTCTAATTTAATAACCTTGGTCTACACATGGACAGTAACTCATGTTAACTAGCCAGTAATTAACTTTATTCATTCAGCTGCAAACAAAACAATCAAAGCATAACTCTGGCTGTTGTGGTTTAATGCCCATATGCAGAGTTACCTATAAATACATTATTCCCATTAAGTTATTTTATTAAGTTATTATAAATCATTACATTACTTCCTGCCCCGATCGTGTTTACATTGTAAGGGACTTAGTGACCTTGTGAATGGATTAGGAGTGTGGGAGGGAACCTGAGGAAGAAACCCATGCATACAGGGGAATTATATGCAAGAATTATTAAAGGTGCATGTAAATTATCATGAAGTAGCTAATATTCATCAATCCAATAATTATACTTGGCAACTAGGGATGCACTGAATCCACTATTTTGGATTCGCCCGAACCAATGAACCACTGAAGCCTATGTTTGTTTACAAATTGCCTAAAATTGTAATTCTAAGTAACTTTCCAAAATATATTAACTTCCCATTTTCAGTGGAAAAGAGCAATGAGCAAATGGAATGGAATGGGTGTGTATTGCCACCAACCCACATTAAGTTTGGCAAATGAAGGGGCACATGTTGTGAGGAAAATTTGTGCAGCATTCGGAAAAGCAACACCTATGTTTTTGCACCGGCGACTTACATTATTGCCAAAAGCATTTGCAGGAGATGAGTCGCCTGTGCTGGAGGAGATTTTTCGCAGGTGACTCATCTTCACACGTGCCCCTTAACTGCTGTCCTTTAAGCAAAATTACTTTAAATATATGGGATCTTTATTTTGGGGCATTGCATATCTACAGTTAAATTGTATAGTTTTTTTATCCAACCCTATTGGGCTTTGACCTGGAGCATCATTAATCTTGAAATCCTGTATTTCTGATATGTTCAAAGGTTACTTTGGATTCAGTTATTATTACTGTTTCCACAATGTACAGACTACAAAAAGTCAACTGTGTTCGCTTCTAACTTTACCTATCTGATGCTCTTTTATAGCAATAAAGATAAACTTTGTGTTCGAGAATGTCATAACAGCTAGCAATTGCTGAATATATCATCTAAGAAAATTGGTGTTTTAAATTCTATTCATATTTATTCATTTTACAATCTGTCCCAAAAATTCTGCCCTAGGGTTGCTGTGGACTGCATTTACTGTACAGAGAGCATGAAATCCAGAAAGTTATACGTATTTATGTATATATATATATATATATTGTGGTATGGTGACAAAAAGGTCCCCGGTTTCCTGGGGAAAAGTGATTGACAACATGTATGTTGGGCCATGGATTCTCAGACATTTTTACTGAGGTGAGACCAGCAGTGTTTTGGGGCATAGAAACACTTTGCAGTTTTTTTTAAATTGTTGATCCGGGGCTGGTCTTACTGGGAATCCGCAAGAGCAGGGTGGGTGGATTCCTAAATCCATAGGCCAGGTTTTCGGGAGGCCCTAGGCCTATTTGTAGTACACCTGAAGCTGTTGAGCCTGTGTGTGTGAGAGAGAGACACGCTGCTGGATTTGCTCAGCTTCAGGATAAAGAGAAGCATTTATTTTTGTGTTAGCCAGGAGGTTTGATATTTCTGTTCCAATTGTTGTTTGTGAAATAAAAACATTTAATTGACTTTAAGTCCTGTGAGTGCAAGACTTTCTCCAGCCTTAAATATATAATTGATTATTTTCATGAGGAGGTAAGCAAGAAACTTGACTGCAGTAGATGTAATCTACTTGGACTTTGCTAAAGTTTTTGATACAGTACCCCACTGAAGGTTAATTGTTAAAATAATAAATATTGGCCTGGAACATACCGTAGTATTTGCACTTGGGAAGAGAATTGGCTGAAGAATATTTTACATATTCTACATATTCTACATATTCTAATTTGACAAGTGTTGTAAGTAGAGTACTGCATGGCTTTGTCCTTGGTCATTTGCCTTTTTTCTTTATTAAGTTCTAAGCAGGATGTTGCCACTTTGCAGAGTGTTTTAACTTAAAGGAAAACTATACCCCCCCAAACAATGTAGGTCGCTATAAAAAGATATTGCATAAAAAACTCATATGTAAAACCCTACTTCATGTACATAAACCATTTTCATAATAATATACTTTTTAGTAGTATGTGCCATTGGGTAATCATAAATAGAAAATTGCCATTTTAAAAAATAACAACAGCCTCGCTGGATCATATGATTCAATGGTGCCAGAGGCGATCCTGGGGATATAGCCGCCTGAGGCGGCCTTCAATATGCCGCCCCCCCCCCCACGGCGCTGAAGAGGGGTAGGGGCTCCACGGCATTAGTGCAAGTGCACACTCTGCACTGGAAGAGCCGAATTTCCGGGTTTGAAAACCGGAAATTTGGCTCTTAGTTACCAGGAGCTGCTTTTTTGCTGTGGCTGGTAACCAGAGGGGCGCTGCCGCCTGAGGCGAGTGCCTCAACTCGTCTCATTGGCGGAGCGCCCCTGAACAGTGCACACAAACATACCAAACAAACTATAGGTTAGGTCACATGAGCCAATTAACAGACAAAGTTCTGTATTTTGCTTCCACACTTCTTCCTGTTACAGTTAGAGTTGAAATATTTCTGGTCAGGTGATCTCTGAGGCAGCACACAGACCATCACAAAATGGTGGTTCAAGGCAAGATATGTAAAAGGGTAATATTTATTTAAATATATATAACAGTTTGGTAAGATTCTTTAATAGGCCACTTAATTTGATATTAAACATCTGTTGCTCAAGTATTCATTTTGGGGGTATAGTTTTCCTTTAATTGAAAGCTGGACCTCTGCTGCCCCAACAGTTTTTCTGTTAACCTGCCAAGCATGTAGGTACTATGTTCTGGCAGGAAATGCTCTGATGCACTTTAAGAAGCTGCACTGGCAGTGTTTGCACAAAAATAAATAGTCGGATGGACTCCCAATGGACTCCCAATCCCCTGCAAAACTAGCTAAGGGGCTGCTACCTAGGGTCCTGCAATACGATCGTTGCAGGACCCGACAGGATCGTCACAGGACAACAAAGACTTGCAGTGCTTCCAGTGCTGCCCACTCAGTTCCTGCTTTGTGATCCTGGGACCCAGAACACAGCCAAGGAACCTACTCCATGCTGAAACAGTGCCCTTTCTATATACATTTACACATACATGTATTTAAACACACCCACTATACATTTTACTGATGTTAGCTTTCCTGGCTGTTTTGCACTCTTGCACTCTTTTGCACATATTTACACACTCATATACACACATACACACTTTTTAGAGCTGTACATACATGCATACACAAGCACACTCTGCTGTTGGATCAGTTATTTTGTTATTATTTCTAATTGTATTTGATGTTTGTGATCTAATTGCAGTTATATGCTTGCATTGTTGTTCCTTGTGTTTTTTCTTAGCGTCCATTTGCAGTTTGATTGAGTAGAAACACATTTGTTAACTGTTTTGTACCCTGTAGAATGTTTACTTTCCAAAAATGTATGATTATTGGGGTCTTGGGATCATCGGCACATAATAAGCAGTTAGGGGACTTTAATCACAGAAGGCGAATTGTACAGAATATGTACTTTCCAAAAATATTTGGTTTTCAGGGGTCACCATACTTTTTTGTAGCTTTTACCACACATAAAACTGGCAGTGCTTATAAATTAGGGTAAATGTAAGCCATCAAATAAGTATGTTCATCCAACCCCTGGCATTCATATTTAGGTTGTTGGTAAATAATAATCTGTGGGAAATATGACGCATGAGGCTGGAGACTGGAAGCTTTCAGGTAATTTGTTTTTATAAAAAATTATAACTATATTATTGCAACTTGGTAATTTGGAGTGCATAGCTACATTCACCCATTTTAGATTCATCAGAATCTGTTCTTTCCAATAACGTGTAGCTTTCTAGGGTAAACCTACTGTTAGTGGAATGTTTGGCCTTGAAATCCATATGCTTACCTATAAGTGTGACCAAATGTATATTGCAAGCTGTTTATTTCACATTTAGAATGCTAATAGATAATGGAAGAAGGGTATTATTCACAGGTGTAGGTTGGTTGGTTGGGGCTTAAGGGTTCCCTGCTTTCTCACTATAGCTCTGAGCTAAGGGTAAGTGCATAATGGTCTTACTACTCAGTCACATTGGTTGCTGGGGGACTTGATTTTAAATGCACTACGAACTTAGACTGCTCAGAAACAGAGAAGGACTCATGTACAATGAGTGGCCCTGACGTGGCATGTGTGCCTACATATTTTGGCCAAAGTGTGGTACTAACAACTCATTTATGGAATAATTATTTTTAAAGGCAAACCGTGAATATATCAAGCTGTGTTTTATTTTATGCTACATGAGCTTATTTTATATTACTTCAAATCTTTGTAACTAAGCTCCCCTAGGGGGTTTTAATTGAACTGTACATTCTTTTTTGATAACAAGATCATATAAATATTTTATCAAACTTTAGGCCTAATAAGGGAAGCTGTGATTGGGGGTAATTTTCTTATGAACACAATGGCAGTCTAAATTTCATGTGTGCCACATGCCTTATTATTTACTGGAAGATAAAAAAGGCAAAACAAATCCATGATGTTATTAAAGTGCATAAATAGATATCCTTATTAAAAGATTGCTACACAACTTGGTTAGGGTCTATAAAAAAGTGAGTATTGTATTTTTATCAGTCACTCCTATACAGGTATGTGACTTTTAATCCACAATATTAGGAACCTGGGTGTTTCATTCATTTGGATCTTCATACCTTGTGTACTAGAAAATCATGTAAACATTAAATAAACCTAATATGCTGGTTTTGTTTCCAATAATGATTAATTATATCTTAATGTGTAAATATGTAAAATGGAATTTCCTGTCTCTTGTATTAGAAATGTATTGATTTTATGTGTGCCACCTACACAGTGGAAATCTGTTGGTAAAAATTATACTAATGTTATTATCAGCAGAGGAAGATAAGAGTCAATAAAACCTATATTTATTTACCAGAAAAAAAAGTTGGTGAGCCTAATAATTCTTATGACAATCTTTGCTAAAGTAAAAATCTTTTTATCTCATGTCCAGCTGAAAGTCAAAAAGAAAAGGCTATAATTCAATAACAAATAAACACACAGGAAAAACTCACCCACTTTCTATTCATTCCTATGGAGTTTTTAGAAGCATATTTATCAAATGGTGAACTCTAGCTGTCACCCATTGATAAATACACTTACAAAGAAATGAACAGAAAATAGAAAAAATAGGTGAATCTTTCCTTCAAGTTATGGAACACAGTTTCTGAATCTACTTGAGTCTTTACTAAAGATAGGCTGCAGGATAAGGGCTGTTCAAGCAACATTAAAACAGGAAGATATCCTGATCTTTGTGACGGCTGATTCTGTTGATGCTTTTAAGGGCTTGGAGGATTTTTTGGACAGACATAATATCAAAGACTATTTTGATACTAAACTCTACAGTTAGTATAGCTATGGGCATAAATGGTTTGTGTGAAAGAGTGGAGGTTGTGTGTGTGTGTTTGTGTTTTTTCAATCCAATTTAACTATGTAACTATTATCTGAGCTGGGTTTCGTATGGTAATCCAAATAATTTGGGGTTTTCAGGTGATAATCCAAAACATTTGTATGATTCAATTTTATTTTCTCAATTTTTTGAGTTAAAATTGTGAATGGGAGTTTGGTCAGATTTTCTAAATAAAGTAATGAGAACATTTTGAGTTTTAGTAAACAAATGCAGAACCCACTGTAATTTATTTGCATTTTCAGCCCTAAAAAAACATATTTGTGTGGCTCCAATCAGTCAGAAGCTTCAGGTCAAACCCTGTTTATAAAAAAGGGTGATGGTTTGAAGCTGCAGCAAAAAAAGGGGAGTGAGGAACTAGTTGGTGGATTTCAATGTGTTCTTTAAATACATTTATGGTTTACTAATTAGGAGTTAGAACGTTATACCTACCACCATAACTGAGTAATACTCAGTACTGGTGCTCTCTGAGAATTCCCCCTGGGCAATAGGTAAGTTATTATAATCACTGGGAGGTGCCTAAAATTTCCATGCTATAGAAAATGTCTTGAATACAGTATAGCTGTTAGAAGTACACAAATATTCTACAA
>CM044436.1:59705936-59720809 GCA_024363595.1 Xenopus borealis | reverse complement strand
TTATTTTTTAATAAATGACTTAGAGGCAAGTTTTGGTTGCATAAAAAACAGATGTCCTGCTAAACATTCTATCCTGTAGGCTGCCATTCAATATAGGGGCTACTAAAAAGCCAATCAGAGCTCTTATTTGACATCCCTATGGACTTTTTCATGCTTGTGTTGCTCTCCAACTCTTTTTTACATTTAAATGTGGCTCACGAGCAAAAAAGGTTCCCCCCGTTGGGTCATGCCTACCCAGCCCCACCCAATAATTTGTCTACCCGATCAACCACATGCCAAACCCTGGCACCAGGTAGACAGCAAACTGTTCGGTTGTAGCGATCCGGACGACAGATTACCCTATCCACTTTCCTGATAATTGGATCCCCTACAACCGCAATCTGCTTAGGCCTGACTCTGCTCTACTCCCCACCACTACTAGAGAAACTGGTCTCCCGGCTGTTAGAGAGGTCATTCCCATCTAGAATGGCCAATCCAGAGTTCACACTCCCATCATCTTCACACAATCTGGCAAAGCTGTTGGGATGTATAAACCCAGGATCAGTCTCCCTTTTCCTTTTGCCCACCTTAGATTCTCTGTCACCCAGCAAGCTGCCTCAACATCCTGCTGCTGTTCTGTTCCCCCCAAACTATCTGACCCCGCTAGGTCCTGCTCAGTGAGCAAGAGACTCCTTTCAAGATTCAACTGCAGTGTTGCAATTTGTTCCTCTAGTGCTCTAACTCGAGCCTCCAAAGTGACAATTTGCTCTCCTTTAAAGTTAGGAATGAATAGTAAATAGAGGTTTAGAGTTTCTAAATGGAGACCAGCCTCTTTTTGTTCCTCCTTTCTGCTTGATACCAGTGGTGTCTACAGTTTGTGTTTACATTTGCTCTTGGAACAGTCAGACAATTTCTCTGATGTTCTTTATTTCAGGTTTTCAGTATAACTTTGCCAGTGTAGGATTGGATTCAGTGGAGTAAATCACATTTGAAAAAGGAAAGAAATATTTTAGAATGATTATTCACATCTGCAGTTCAAAAAATACAATGTACTTATCAAGGATTCTGGGTTGTTATGGTGGTATATTTAAAGGTAGATGGATACCTTAGAGTGCTGTGTTATCCCTGTATCTACATGTGAAATTCTGTTTATAGGCTGTTTATCCGGAGGTGTTAATTGGGTCCAGTTGCTAAGGATTACCTGGACTTTGGAATCCCACAAGCCAACATCCAATTCTATGATATTAATATTAAAAAGACACACATGAGAATATCTTCTGAAATGTAAGCATGACATGTATGCATTATATCTGCCTTAAAACTGGGGCATAACCTGAACTAGTTACAAGAGAACATAAATCAGTCCTGATATGTACAAGGATTTATGTAGATATATTAGGTTACACTTCTTTGCAACAAACATTGCCAATGTTATCTCAGTTATATAACTGTATATGCTATAGGCATTGGTTAATTTTCATTCTCAGATGCAAATGACTGGAACACAGCTTGTGCCTTATTATTCCTACACCATAGATTTATCAATCACTTCTTTGTTTCCAGAGGCACAGCATGGTTTAAGGTTAATCCCAATTAAAAGAATAGGGCTGCACAGTGAAATGTACAAATATTTACACTATCATTTTTTAAAAAAAATATCTTGAAAACCTGCAAGTGTGAACATTCCAGGGCATAGCATGGAACGCAGTGGATTATTTCCGCTCTATGTAATAACAGAACACATTTACATTTACCACTAAAACGAATAGGAGCAGTTGACATTCAAGGCTGAAATTACTGCTGGTAAGTTGCAGGTAAAATTTAGGGCCGGATTTACCTAGCGGGCGCCCCTAGTCCCGCTGTCGTTTGTCGACCCTTTCCCTTCCCTTTTATTTGCTCAAATTTTCATCATCGGGACAGAGCAATTGGGAAATTTCTGTACCATTGTGACTTTGGTTGGGCAGCATGCCGCCCCCTAAAACCCAGCCACCCTAGGCCCGGGCCTATATGGCCTCTCCACAAATACGGGCCTGGTTCCTTTGTAAAATTTATAATGACAACAATAGAATTCTTAGGGGCAAATTTACTATTATTCCCCATAATTAGCTCAACCAAATTCGATATTTGATTAGCATTCGATCGTCGAATGCTAAACGAATAGTTCTAGGCTACCTTTTATTCGATATTCGATCATTCGACGATCGAATACACATTTATTAGATCAGTCGAATAATTTATTTGATCAGTCGAATAAATCATTCGATCATTCAAATAATTCATATGATTCGAACGATCGAAGACTTCGATCATTCGAATCCTATTCGATCAGGAATTAGCCTTAGAAGCCTATGGGAGTGCTCCCATAGGCTTCTATTGCAATTCGGTAGGTCCAATCTGGCGAAGTAGGCAATCGAATAAACTTTAAAATTTAAATCCTTCGCTGATCAAATGATCGAATATTTGTTCATTCGAATCTATTCGAATGTTTTCGATCATTCGACCATTCGCTATTTGATGATCGAATATGCCAAAATTTGCATATTCGACCAAACGAATAAATCCTACGATCGAAATTCGATTGAATTCGATCGAACTTTGATCTATATCTATGAATCAGTATGGACAAACAATCCCTGTTTGTTTAAAGGGTAAGGCATTTTTTAGTAGCTGTATGCACAAAATGTTTCAATGTCTTAAATATATTGATAATGGATTGAGTGCCGAGGACCTCTTGTATTTGTCTATAGGAAATTACTTCAAATGGTTCCAGAGGTATATAGCTATTTCTCGGCCAAGAAATCATCAACATATCACAAACTGCTATTCTTTCATGTCTTTCTCCTATTTACCAAGAGGAAAAATCAATAATTAATTTCGTATTAGAGGGTATTTATGATGCAAACAAACAGGCAACATTTTTTCCTCTATCAATGAAATCTAAAAGCCAGCTGCTCTTCAATTAGGCTGCAGACGCCTCATTTTGCCATAACTGGCGATTTGAAATTCATTTACTCTGAAAGGTTTACGAAGGAATGTTTAGGAATAGTGATCAAATTAGTGCCCCAGTACTAATGGTGCTGGAATTAAGAAATATCAAGTGCACTTAAGTGGTGAAAGTATCATGTAGTGAACTTTACTTTATTAAGCTGAGGAAATCTGTGACAGAGGAGACAAACATTCGGCACACTTCAGCACTATCTATAAAATCCATTCATTATTAGATCTAGGAAATCTCATCTCCTACTGCTTTGTGCCATTATAGCAGCAGCAGCTTTCTGCAGGAACGCTGTTATCTGAATTGGATTGTACAGTCTCTTGCTTATTTGAACATTTTGTTTTTCGTATAGACTATATTTAGAATATGCAGATTGTTTCCTCTTTTAGGCTTCTTTTTCAAACACCTGCTCGAACACCATTCGTACGATCGAATGCCTCGATCGTTCGAATTGTACAAAATTTTCGAGCGCTCGAAGGAAAAAGTACGATTTTTTTGTGAAATCGGTATTCGATCGTACGATTTCATTGAGAAATCGAATATCGAGGTAAAAGATAGCCTAAAACTATTCAATAAGCATTCGATAGTCGTATTCTAAAAGTAGGCCTCACATTAGTATGGACACTCCTGCTCTACAACATACTAAAAGTTAACGCAAAGGTGAACAAGCTCTTTAAAGCTTCAGCCAGAATATTTTGTGGGAAGTGACTACAAGGGAAGATTGCAGCAATATCATAGAGATTTACAAGCAAAGGTGCACTAATGTAGCAGATATGTTATCCATAGCAACCAGATCTTTGCTTTCACTTTTGAACTGTTGTAAACCAATTGCTGACTGGTTGCTAGGGGTACCTACACAGATACCATTCAGCATCTGTGTTAGATATATCATACCTGAAGGATTATGGCTTTATTAAATTCTGTATATACTGATTAAATTACTAAAGAGGGAATGCAATTAGAAACACACATTTTTGCAAAAGTTTAGCACTGCGTGCAATGTAACATCATTCACTGGCAAATATTACATCAGTCATTAACACAAGATTAGAGTTAATAGCTGTTTTGGAGTTCCCTTAAAACTATAAAACCACTTAGCGATTGCAAACTCACTACATACACTCTGCCATTTGTTTGTAACCTTTGCAAGGAAGTCTCTGAGATCTGAAATTGGTCAACAAGGATGCAAAAAATTCAACTCTTGGTCACAATGGTCTTTTGTGAACATTTTGTGCTCTAAAAAAAACATATTACATTCTCCCATTAAAGTCTTAATCTTATGTATTTATATTTACAAGGGCAACTGATGGGTAACCAGTACAGTAAATATTGATGAAAATGATCTTTTTTTTTTTTTTTTTTTGCTTTAAACAGTCCAACTCTCTGTCAAAATGTTTTTTTTCAAGTCTTTCAGAAATTAAGCATTTGAGACTGCACTGCAGCCCCCCGCCGATACACTAAGCCCTCCGGAACAATGTGAGACAAGTCAGCACTGTGTCAATGTTAATAAGCGGTTAGGAAGAGTCAGTTCTTATTTTCTCAAAGAATTGGAATACATGGCTGTGACGCTGATCTTTTTTCTTCTATTTCATGTGCCTATTTGAAGGGGCACTTTTTATACAATAATGAAAACACAGCTGCATTTAATAGGGATGCTGACACGGCACCTGCCTTTTGATGAATGTAACAGTATGTTTAGGGATGCAGAAGCCCCCATTTTAGCCTTCAAAATGAAAATAACTTTCAACAGGTTTAAAAAAAAAAGAAAAAATGTTGATTTGTAACCCAACGGTCAAAGAATCATGTAATTACAACATGACTTGCTGCAGTTAAATTACCCTTAGTTTCCAATGTAGCGTTCTTCAGATTGCACAGCATACATAATAATTACACTCCAGAGTTGCCAGGTCATTCAAATCATAATTATAATGTGATTTGTATTGTTTATTTCATAGCAACATAAAGAACCTTGTACAGTAATTACTTTAAGTGCTTGTTCTTGATAATTGCAAGGTTGTATTCAGAAATGCGTTTATGCAGCGAGATATTCTAAGGGGCAGATCTGATTTCCACTCCTTCCTTTTCACATAACTCAATGCCCCGGAACAAAGTGCTAGCAGGAAATCAATACACAATTTAAAGTACATTTTCCTTGCATTTAGATTCATATTGATTAAAATAGATATCATTGTGTCACATAACAGCACAAAGGCACTAATTGCATAAAAGGGAACTTAAGAACAAAACTAGTGAGGGCTGAAAATATGTATCCAAACTAAATGAATGCTAATAAAAGAAGCTGCATTTAAAAACGTGCCTTCATTTATGTGTACATTTTAGATACAGTATATGCTGGCTTCTGGAAGTGGACATGTTAGAGGAGCACTATATCTTCTTATGACGTCCTACCCAAGAAATGCTTTGTAGAGTCTTGTTGTACATGCTTTGAGTTGCATTGATAGTGGCCTACATAATGCAAATTCATGGATTCTAGATTACCTGAAATGCAAGGATGTCCAGCCTTTAACTACAGCTTCCATCATGTGGGCACATTTACTAAAGCGCAAATTGTGTTTCTTTTGGCAAAAATTTGCCAAAATGACAATTCGCAGTGTGTTCACCAATATATTAAAAGGCGAATAAGCGCTAGCGGAAAAAAAAGTGCTAGAGAACTTTTGCACCATTATCTTAGTGTAAACATTACCCTTTCCCCCAAAGTGCAATTTGCCAGATTTAGGCTGACAAACTCCCATTATAAAGTTAGAGTAGCCACTTTTAAATCACAATCAACGTCGTCGTTTCCATGCTACATACCTTTCTCCATGCCGAAAATTACCTGGAGATTTTTCCTACTACTTTTGCATGGGGAAATATACTGGTGAATTTTTGCTGAGAAAATTCAACACATTTCTCTTGAAAAAGTGAACTTAAATTTTTAGTAAATATGGAGATGTGTTGTGAAACTACACCTGACAAAATTAGGCGAACTATGGTGAAGTTAGGTGAAGAGAAAATGCATCCCGTTGTCTATTCTCATAATCAGTGGCAGAACTACCGGTGGAGCAGGGGCTGCGATTGGACCAGGGCCTGCACCGCCTCAGGGCCCCTCGGCAGCTTGTGCACTGCTGATTCTGGCTAGAAAATTGCGTATGGCTAGAAAATTGCATACGGCGGGGGGCCTGGCTGCATGTCCCTCACCCGGGCCCGCATCCCCCCTAGTACATATCACTGGAATAGGTTATCAGACTGTATTCTTGTAAAGCAGCGCTCTCATTCTCTGTCTCTCATCTAAAGCACCTGTCGTTAAACTATATGCAATAACCATAACTCACAACATTTTGGAAATAGAAAGAGGGACAAAAAGATTTGATGTGCAGGTTATGAAAATGTTAACACATTTTTCTGGTTTTTATGTGTTATTACAGTTTTGCTAATGAAGGTGAATTGCCCTTTAAATTTTGAGTCCAAGTTTTCCCAAGAGATCTGCTTATCTTAGATTGTTACAGTATAAGTATCTATTCTAGGGTCTCTGTCACAAGCCAATTTAGTTAGAAACTTTTTTCTGGCTGTTCAGTGCAGAAGATCAAAGAGAAATTTGGGACACTTCAGTAAAAAACCCGGGACTGGGGGTTGAGCTGTCAAAATTGGGACTGTCTCTTGAAAAATGGGACAGTTGGGAGGTAAGGATAACATTTATTTCCCAACATTATCTTTATCATTGCAGTTACAGAGAGTTCTTGGAGTTGAAGTTTAATGATGGCTGGAGTGTTAGCTCTATGCTGTTGCTGATTTACAACTCTGTACATGTATGCGATGGAGCTGTGCCCACTCCCTCCTCCCCTCAACCTATGTATCTCTAGGGCAACAAAGATTTTTTTTTTAAACAGGCTCCATATCAATGTGTCAAGTGGGCAACCTGCTGCACCTAAAACCTTGCCTCTAGGCCTGGCCATTGTGGCCACAAATCCAGGCCTGCTTGTATGGGTTACAAGTAGGGTTGCCACCTTTTTAAAATTTTCATTTTCTTACTGGCCTGCAGGGGGCGGGGCCAAAAGGGGGCATGCCGTGACGTCAAAGGGGGCGTGCCGTGACGTCAAAGGGGGCGGATCCACGCGAGCGATCGGCTGAAGACGCAAGAAAGGTAAGTTTTTATAGGATTTAATGCAAGGCAAGGGCCATTTTTAAGGGGTATTACAAATTTACCGGCAGCTACATTGCCGGTAAATTTGTAATACCGGCCCCAGCCTTGGCTGGTGTTTTACGGGCTACGCCGGTAAAATACCGGCCGGGTGGCAACCCTAGTTACAAGGTCTGTGCAAATTTAGCATTTTTTAATTACACTTCGACTATGTTCTAAAACCTGATGAGCTCTAACAAAATCAAAATATTTGTCTGTTAGTTGGTTAGTTGGGTATATGGTTCTGGATATAGGGGTTTTAAAATGGCAGCTTGAGCAGTGAGCAGAATATGGCACTAATCATATGGCACTTATATTTCTGCTTGCTTTTCCTTAAGTTAATGTTTCATTTCTGCTCTGTTATTTTAGCATAGTGATTGTGAGGCATAACTGTTTTTTTTTTTAAACATGTTTTTATTTATTTATATCACATAATACAGCTTGTTTTCATTATATAGATTTGTATGCAATAGAATAATCAGTACATATTCTTCAACAGTTTTCAACAACAGTTCCATCAATATATATTATAAATATTACAGCTCAAAATTTAGTATGTGATCCTATGTAGAGTTTAATGGGTAATTGGCCAATAATCTATTTACTTGGTGGCTCCAGGGGGGTGCGATATTCAGCCTTTCTTGTTCATGTAGACATGTGTCGAGGTATTGGGATGACTCCATTACCAGTGGGTGCTCTCTGAGAGTTTCTTCATCGTACCATGTTGTTTGCCTAAAGGTATATGTTGTCAGATATCTGATATGTTTTGGCAGTGATGTTATCCAGGTATTGAAGAATTTTGTTGTGTTTTGTTCTTTTTTGATTATTGCTTCCAACCAATCCATATAAAACATGTGGTGTAGTTTTTGTTTGACTATCAATATAGGTAGGGAGTCAGAGGTTAACCATTGTTGTAGTATCGTTTTCCTAGCTGCTGCTGCTAGTCTACTGATCATATTTTTCTCTGATTTTGATAGTTGCGTGTTAGTGGCGTTACTAAATAGTGCCCATTCAATTTGCATTTGGATGGGTATTCCAGCCATCTCTCCACCATATGTGGCTACCTACTTGCCAAAAGGTTTGTAGTTTTGGACATGACCAAAGGTTGTGTATTAAAGGGGCTGTTCACCTTGGAGTTAACTTTTAGTATAATGTAGAGAGTGATATTCTGAGACAATTTGCAATTGGTTTTCATTTTCTATTCTTTGTGGTTTTAGAGTTATTTAGCTTTTTATTCAGCAGCTCTCTAGTTTGTAGTGTCAGCAATTTATTTTCTAGGGTACAAATTACCCTAGCAACCCTGCATTGATTTGAATAAGAGACTGGAATATGAATAGGAGATGGACTGAATAGAATGATAAGTAATAAAAAGTGGCAGTAACAATACATTTGTAGCCTTTCAGAGCATTTGTTTTTAGATGGTGACAGTGACCTCCATTTGAAAGCAGGAAAGAAACAGAAGAAAATTGCAAATCATTAAAAAACTATGAAAAATAAATAATGAAGACCAATTGAAAAGTTTCTTAGAATTGGCCCTACTGCAATATACTACAAGCTAACTTGAAGGTGAACCACCCCTTTATTTTGGCTTTTGGGGAGCAGCATCTTAGACAGTTATCTGAGGAGAGATTTCCCATTTTATATCTTCTGATTGGAGTTAAGTATGAATTGTGAAGTATTTGTAAAGCCATCTCTTGGCCTAACTGTTTTAATTCTCAAGGTAAGTGCAAATTGTGTACTTTAAGATTGCACTTAACAGAATTTTACTGTTAAATTAATCTGTTTAGATGTATGGTATTGGAATGCATGTTTTGATGCTACGTGATGGCACAGTTCTTGTCTGCAGCCACTGATTACACACAGCTTTTTTTCTCATTTTTCTCATTTTCTCAGAGAGCCACAGTATGTTGGATATATGGCCAGGTTTCATTATTAGGTGACCCTGCTACAGGTGCAATGTCAAAACACCACAAGACAGGGTTTCATCATTAGCACTCTGAAAAGAAAAAGCCAATTGGCAAACATGCAGCCAAACTGATAAATCACTCCTCTGGCAAAGGTTAAAAAATGATAGCAACAGAGACATATGAACCATTCATTTTTCACTTTTCCTGGGCATCTCCCATTAAATATCTTTATTTAAATCTGTTTTCACAAAGGTTAATTCTGCAACAATTCATCTGGGCCCATTCCAGCTCTGCCTGAATACTGGTTACTAAATATTGTACATTACTGTATACAGTCTTTCAAGTTACAACAATTATGTTTAAATAAATATGGATTAAAAATAACATGAAACAGATGTCTATGGACCAAAATATTCAGCTTTTCCAACTGATTATATATTTTTACATGTATAATGCAACCGAAAAGGCCAATTTCTAAATTACAATCTTTTGGTCTACAAGGGGGCATTTTTACATGGTAAGCTTATTTTATTTGCACTTTTTGGAAAGTTCAATATGTTTGAATGGAATATTTCAGATTTTCGTAAGCAAAATAATTTCCTTTCAAATGCTCTCAATTATCTTTACTGTATGACCTTCACGTCGTCAATATTCCCTGACATTTTTGTATGGAGTCTTTCTATTTTTTGAAATACTGTTAATTAAGATTAGTTCAATATTTACCTTCCCTCTCTATCAAATGCTATATAATTATGATTGTTTTAGTGTTCATTCTTATCTAATGCTATTACTGTTGTACTTTTTATGATAAAGTAAATGGTAGAGCTAGCCCTGGTAGTAATAAATATAAACTAATCGCTATAAGAATGAATATATGAATAGTTTGGGTGACTGGACTTTGCCTGTGTTAATAAATGTTCAAAGGCATAGACCCTAACATGTAAATGGGGCCCATGGGACAGAGTTTTCATGTGGCCAACAAATGTTGCTCCCACCTAGGTCAGATGCCATTGTCTTTGCAAGTGAGTGACCCGTCTCAAAGATAGATTTTCCAGTACAGTGATTTTGCCATTGGAGGTACTCTTTGATAAAGATGACATATCTGGGAATTAGTTTGATGGGATATGCAATGGAAGTTTGAATGTAAGTCTCTTTTTCTGGTGGTGGTGCATGGTATTGTATCTGCCATGAGGATTGTTAATATGAGGCACAAAATCTCTTGTTTACCCTCGCGCTCTGCAATGAAATAATTTGTGAAGTGGTCAACAGACAATTGCATCAGATAAAAGTCCTTCAGTATAAGTTTGATTTGTGGGAGACGGGAGGTTTTCAGTGAATCATCAAGACAAATTAAATCACCGAAGCCCCATAGGTTTTATGTATGTATTTTTAAGTTATATAGTATAGACAAATCAACACTGTGCTTTATAGAGATGATCTTTCACATCAAACCTGCCCACATGAAGCTCCATCTGACAGTAAGGAACCACTTAACTTGCTTATAAGTTTTTTAGCTTCCAGCATGGAAGCAAATGGTATGACCATATATATATAAATGCCTTTCAGAGAGTGTCCAAGCTGGAACTGAACTGTAGTAATCAGAAGCTTGTTTTCATCTAAAAAATATAACTTAACTGTTAATTGGTTGCTCTGGGTTACAGGCACATCATAACCTACATAATACATTATACTGTTTGTACGTGTTCTGCCATCCACACTTCTGTAATGACTGGTGGTTGGCTTTTGAATACAAACTGAAAGCTCTGAGTATGTATGATGAGTTATCGAAGACCCATTTGCCCTTTGTTTCATCTATAGCAATCTGCTGTATCAAGCCCTTGACAGCTGATCTATGTATGTAGCTGTACACATAAAGCTGAACTTTTAGTGACATTCATGAGATTGTGAAGGACACAGCGCTGAAACTTATTTACCCCAGCAAAGAAGGAGCAGTAACGTTCAAAAAGTGTTTGCTTATGTGGGATTAAATATTTGGCTTTTTTTACCACTAAGTAGTACTGCAGTCTCTGTTTTGCAGTGTGCAAGGAGTAGATAAATGGGTTTTGTGCTTTTCTGTCACACCAACCCACGTGACTATTTGGTCCACACACTCAGCCAGTGTAGTCACCACAGAAGGCAAGAGGACTTGAATATATCTTGCAGAGATACCGTAACTTTATAATATTTTACTGATGTGCACTTGTCTGGGGACCTGTAAAACAGTAAGAAGAACACTGCCACTTTCAGGTACTTTACAAGGCCACCAGCTCACCTCTTCTGTGGAGCTAGAGCACTGAGAAGCAATAGAACAATGATCGTATAGTGGGTTTTACATAACAGAGTAATTTTAACATGTGAGTATAAACATACCTGTAAAACAGTAAGGAGAACACTGCCCTCTTCAGGTATATCACAAGGCCAACAGGTAGGGTTGCCACCTGGCTGGTATTTTACCGGCCTGGACGGTATTTTTGATGGGTGATCCCAATGCTATTAATAGGAAAAAAAGATAAATACATAGGAAGGCCGGCAACCCTACCAACAGGTCCCCTACATACAACAAGCAGTGAATTCAACATATACTTAAAGGGATACTGTCATAAGAATTTTTTTTTTCAAACTACATCCGTTAATAGTTTCTCAAAAGAGCATCCGTTAATAGTTTCTCAAAAGGGGCTAGGCATATTGTCAATTTCTCAGCTGCCCCAAGTCATGTGACTTGTGCTCTGATAAACGTCAATCACTCTGGCGTACTGCAAGTTCGAGTGATATCAACTCCTCCCTTTCCACCCCCCAGCAGCCTAACAACAGAACAATGGGAGGTAACCAGATAACAGCTCCCTAACACATGATAACAGCTGCCTGGTAGATCTAAGAACAGCACTCAGTAGTAAAAACCCCTGTCCCACTGCATTATATTCAGTTACATTGAGAAAGAAAAACAACAGCCTGCCAGAAAGCAGTTCTCTCCTAAAGTGCTGGCACAAGTCACATGACTGAGGGCAGCTGGGAAATTGACAACATTTCTAGCCCCATGTCAGATTTCAAAACTGAATATAACAAAATCTGTTTGCTCTTTTGATAAATGGATTTCAGTGCAGAAGTCTACTGGAGCAGCACTATTAACTAATGTGTTTTGAAAAAAAACATGTTTTCCCATGATAACATCCCTTTAACAAATTATAGGATTTATAAAGCTATAGGGAAAAGCAGCATAGCTGAAGTACATAACACATTTAAAACACAAGAGCTATTCCTGTCATCATCTACTGCAATTCACTAGTAGCATGTGGCCAGCAGAACACTGGATGAGATGTCTTTTATGTACAATATCTTTAATATTTAAAATGCATTATTTGGAATGTAGGTGTTTTTGCGCCGATACACCAGCTGCTAATAAGCTCATTGGTAAATTCAGAAGCATTCACTACAACAGTAAGTTTAAATGAGAAGTATGGAGGCTCCAGTGGGGATATATCTGTTTAATAATCTGTTTTATCTCCATCCTTTCCAAGATGTCTTCAAATATTCTTTGATTGCTACTTTCCTATTTTCATAACATACTTTTTATTTTTTTATCCACTATTTGACTTTTCATGATTTGATCTAATATCTTCTGTATCGTGAGCATGTCATCTGACCGGATAATCACTTGCGGCCCACTTTTGTTTAGTATCCCTCACTCTCAATTACCAGGTAACTATTATTGTAGTTTCTTAACCATTTTCATGTATTTCAGATCAGTGTTTGACTGGATCTTTGGTGTGTTCAACCTTTCATTTGTGATCAGAAAATTGCACACGCACAACTGACCTCTCCAAATAAAAACCACCAGTGGCGTAACTACCAGGGGTGCAGAGGGTGCAATTGCACCAGGGCCTCCACCCCCTTGGGGGGGCCCATCAGAGCCACGATAATGGTTATGTCAGGTGGTTATCTAGGAGGACATTTCACAGCACACATGCCATCAATACTCCAGCATGGGATTTATAGAGCTAAGGGCCCAACAGGGGGGCCCAGGTGCCCATCCTGCACCAGGGCCCACCAAGGAGCAGTTACGTCACTGAAAACCACTGTGCTTAGGGTATACGAGGCTGGCACCTCCACCATGCATCCAAAACAATTACTCTGCACATGTTTAATGCAAAAGGGATAGTCCTGTTTTTAATGTTGTCAAGCCAGTATTGTTTAGTATCCCTCACCCTCAAATGCCAGCTAACTATTCTTAGACAAATGCAAGAGGTCCTCTGCACTCAACCCATTATCAATATATTTAAGACATTGAGACATTCTGTGCATACAGCTACTAAAAAATGCCTTACCCTTTAAACAACAGGGATTGTTTGTCCATATATTGCAATATATTTAAGCTGGCCAACTACGTCAAAGTCATCCCATATCTGGCCAGTCCTACGCTCAATTTTCATCTGATTCATTAAGAATTCCACTACTTCATTAAACATTTTACAAAGGGACTAGGTTTTACCTGCAACTTACTTGCTGCTTTCAAAGTAAAACTCCCAATCATGGATGCCCTTTTATTAGACACCAGTGGGATCACCTGACTATAGCTGGGAAGGGTGGGGGCTACAACAGAGAGCTGGTCACTGCTCCAGTATAACTACAACAAACAAGAAAAAGTTGTGCTCACCACTAATTTTTAAAACCATTAGGCGGGGGTGCAATGAGGCTGTGACCACAAAATACATATAGACAAATACAAAAGGTCCTCTGCACTCAACCCATTATCAATATATTTAAGACATTGAGACATTCTGTGCATACAGCTACTAAAAAATGCCTTACCCTTTAAACAACAGGGATTGTTTGTCCATATATTGCAATATATTTAAGCTGACCAACTACGTCAAAGTCATCCCATATCTGGCCAGTCCTACGCTAACTATTCTTAACCATCTTCATGTATTTGAGATCAGTGTTTGTCCGGGTCTTTGGTGTGTTTAACCTTTCATTTGTGTCATGAGACTCTTTCAATTTGGATGTTGTAAATAGAAACATTGTCATATTTATATATGTGTGAATTTGTATATTAAAGCATGCTCACAAGATCTCAAATTAAAGTAGAACTAAACCCTTAAAACATATGTAGCATAAATGCTGTAATTTATATACTGAATTTACTGCACCAGCCTAAAGTTCAGAATTTCTAGAACAGTAATTATTCAGGCCTTCACACATAGGTTCACCATATTGAATTTTGAGCAGCTGTTGAGAAGCTAAATTTAGGTGTTGTTAAGCAGAAAATAAGGTTTATCTGTTGTAGAAACTGATGCTACAGGGTTGGTTATTACATTATGATACTAATTGCACTGGTTTCTAAGCTGCTATATACTGATAATCTGCATTTATTACTAACCTGCCTTGTGTTGACTTCTATATACAAAGTATTTATTCATCCCTAAGCTCATGGGGGGCTACTGAGGGCATAGTTAGATACACAAATCTTCACTGCTAAAGGGCTGTGGTTCCCTTGGGTTGGTACAGAATCTCTAAACATAATGTACAGCATTCTACCCTTTTTATTTGTCAGGCTCATTTAAGGCAGATAAGAGTAATGTTAGATATGTGTAAAAGGAACTGAAGATCATGGGAATATCAATATACATGGCTATTTTTTTTTTTAGCTTTGGTTACAGTAGATGCTCCAACAGAACATGCTCTATATCATTGTTTCCCTCTGGTCTTTAATTTGAATTTGGGCTATGCAATAAAATGTGCAACATTTGTTTCTGGTCTAATGACTTAGGGGAGGGTGTTGTAAGTAATGTATCAGTGTTTGCAGATGACACAAAAC
>CM044436.1:59645718-59689800 GCA_024363595.1 Xenopus borealis | reverse complement strand
TGAGTGCGGACCCTACTTTGTGGATAGAAATGCTTGTTTTGGACACTGCACCCAGGCACACTTACACCAAGTGTCGTGAGTGCCGACTCCCCGATGGATGTATATATATATATATCAAAAAGCGAAGTTCTGCCACTAGAGTGAAATCCCGCCACTAGAGTGAAATTCCGCCGCTCCCCATTCATTTCTATGGCATTTTGCAAGGTGTATTTATCAATGGGTGAAGTGAAAGTTCACACTTTGATAAATACACCTTTTAAAAATCCCACAGAAATGAATGGAGAGCAGAGGAATTTCACTCTAGTGGCGGAACTTCACTCTTAACTTCACACTTTGATAAATATACCCCATAGTCTGTGCAAAATAAAAAATGTTTCTAATACAGTTAGCCAAAAATGCAATCTATAAAGGCTGGAGTGACCAGATTTCTAACATAACCAGGACTTCCTGTCCTCTAATTCTGAGTTAGTCAGCGACTTGAAGGGGACATAACTGTTCAGTGAGTTTGCAATTGATCCTTAACATGCAGTTCATGTTCAAAAGCAAAGATTTATGACCCATTTGCCCCCCTTGAGTCACTGATTGGTTAAAATAATCAGTTAATGAAAACCAAGAGAACTGCAAAGCACAGCCTTTCTATTTATCCAGTTTTTATTTTTATCCTGAACAATTCCTTTATAATAATTATTATTATCAGATGTAAGGTATGGAGATCCTTGGGGTTATCCTAGATTCTGCCCTGTCATTCATGCCTCATATCTAGTCACTTATTAAATCATGTCTGTCACAGTCGGCACCCAATACCAGAACAAATGCCAAGTACCCTGGTCTCGGCTCGTGCTTCACCAGTAGTGTGACCGCCTTTGGCTTTGTGAGGAGCCCTCAGCTACTCAGATGCCACCTGGACTTAAATGAGAGGGGCAGGGCAGGAGTTCTGGCCAGCAATGGGGCACAACTGTAGTAAAAGTCTTTAAGGCAAATAGATAGCGTTAGGCAGATTCAAGGTCAGACAGGCTGGGTCGAGGCAGGCAGATAGCGAGGATCGTCAGGCAGGCAAGGGTCAAAACCGGGTAATCTATCAGATGAGGATGAGGCAGAATCGATAATCAAATAACAGGCACAATTCAGGATACAGAATAGTAGTCAAAGCCAGGCAGGGTCAAACAGGTAATCAGGAACAAACGGAAGCTTAACAGCACAGGTACAAGGCACCAGGATTAAACCTATCACGGGCAAAAACAAATTACAAAAGTCTCCTTTAAATAATTCAAATTTGGCGCCATTGCGCGCTGACGTCAAGACGTTAGCGCCTGCGCCTTTAAATTCGGAGGCGCGCACTAAGGGAGCAGAACGGCGCGGCGGGCGTCCCCGCTGATGGCAGCGCAGCGGGCGTCCCCGCTGATGGCAGCGCGGCGGCCGTCCCCGCTGATGGCAGCGCGGCGGCCATCCCCGCCGCACCGGTAATTTTATTACAATTTCATTTCCACCTAAGGAACAAATGCAAAATATGGTTTATCACCCAAGATTCTGCCAAAATTCTTATTCACTCTCTCCTCATATCACGTCTAGACTACTGTAAGTGTCTTTTAATTGGCTTTCCCTGCCAGACACTGTCACCTCTCCAGTCCATAATGAACACTGCTCCTCCTCTGCCATGCCATTCTGCCAATCCATGCACTGGCTTCCACTACCTTTCAGAATTAAATTCAAATCAATGACCTTGACATTCAAAACATTTCATAACTCTGCCCCACCCTACATCTCTGAACACATCTCTATATACTCACCCATCCGCTTACCACGCTCGTCTACTGACCTGCTACTCAACTCTTCTTTCATCATCTCCTCACATGCTCGCATTCAAGACTTTGCAAGGGCTACACCCCTGCTCTGGCATTCTCTCCCACGATCTGTAAGACTTTCTCCCAACCTTTCTGCTTTCAAAAAATCTCTTAAAACGTACTTATTTAGAAAAGCCTACCCTCACTCTGCTTAGCTACCAAATGCAATACCACATACAGTACTACATCTCTCACCCACTTAATTCTGAACTTGCCCACTCTCACGCCTTGTGTATTATTTCCTTCCCCTTAGAGTGTAAGCTCTTTCTGCATAGGGCCTTCCTCGCCTTATGTACCAGTATTAATTGTGATATATTTAACTCCATATGTTCTTTTTATATAATTCATGTGATTTAGTTGTATATACACATTTACTTTACAGCGCTATGAAATATGTTGGTGCTATATAAATACATGTTAATAATAATATAATAATAATAATAATGAGCACATCTATATAATCTGATTTCAAACCTAAATGTATTTCAATTTTCTTTTGCTTGAAGGAAAACTATACCCCACACACAATTTAGGTCTCTATAAAAATAAATAGCATAAAACTCATATGTAAAACCCTGCTTCATTTTCGTAATAATATACTTTTTTAGTAGTATGTGCCATTGGGTAATCGTAAATAGAAAATTGCCTTTTTAAAAAATAAGGGCAGCCTCCTGGGATCTGAGAGTTCTGTCTTTTGCTTCCATACTTCTTCCTTTTACAGTTAGAGCTGTAGTATAATAATAACCCACCAGATTTTTGGAGTGTGGGTGGAAACTGAAGTAATAGTGACAGTTCTGGTGCAATTGCTACTCACTAAAAAAAGTAAGTAATATGTAGTGAAGCGATATTAGTTTAATTTTCCATGAGGTTTTTCAGTACAATACACAGTATAGTGGTAGATGTCTTACAAGTACATTTTTATGTAACATTTTATAGCATTTGTATAAAGGACTGTTATACAGCTATAGTTTTCTCAATATCTAACATGGTAGCCAAGATAAGGACGGCTGGGAAATTAGTTTGTAACTTCATTCTGGGTTAACCTTGGTGCCATCTAAAATTAATTATTAAAATCTTATTTTTGCTTAGTTTTAATATAGAACTCTCCAGTGAGTGGAAACCTACAGTGGATTTACTTTGTGTTTCATTTTACTTGGGTTTGGTTTGATATTTTTTATTTTCAAACACAGTATATAGAAGCAATAATTAAAATTGTACCCATGTGGCAACCATGATTAAGATATCCGTGAGTTGGCAGCCAAGATACCAGTATACTGGCTAGCATTTAGCATTTTTTCTTTGCTGTCTGCAATGCAAATAGTTCAATATAAAGGATTTTAACAATTTGGAAATAAGAACAGTAAATTACAGGAGACGGTTAGTTTAGACAACATATTAATGATTAAATGGCTCATTTAAAAAGACAAATGCATTCAAATCATCATGTATTAGACCCAGAATAGTTAGTCCTTTTAGTACTTATTTCTTGCTGATCTCCTTATAGTCTCTCCACTGTCCAAGAGATCTCCAAATACAAAAAAAGAGATGATCAGCGCCTGTTGCAACAGTTCAATTATATAGGCGCCACCCAATGTTTTCATGAATAATTACAAGGGCATCTGCTTTCCACCTTTAATATTCACACCAAAATTTGGATTAGAGCTTTGTACTTGTGATGGTGAACATTGCTGTGTTCGCTCCCAAGAAAAGAACACATAAAACAGCCTCCACCAAATGGCAAATTGGTTTTTATCTTTGCATTTGGAGTCAGAAAACATGTGCACAGAATAAGGGAGGCCTATCTGAGGATCCATATTATATGCCATACCAAACCATTGGTTTGTAAGTAGGCCATTTGGTGGCCTTGTAATACACCAATAATTCATGCAAACACTGAATGGCACCTATATAATTGAACGTATTACACCACAATAGTTTCTGATTACTTTTACCACAGGTGCTGATCATCTCTTTTGTGTATTTGGAATACATGGAAATGCTAAATGCGTAATTTCCAGCACAGCTATGCTATTTACACTGAGCTAAAAATGGCATTAGCATGCAATTCATTAGGTACATTGTAACAACCCAGAAAAAGTGGAACCAACCAGCATTTTGCACAAGGAACAAATATAGAGGAGTATGGTGCAAATAACTTGTTAATAGGAAATATATCCACACAATATTGTAATTTGCACTTGCTCTTGTATTAGTACACAATCCCTTACAAGTAAAAACAGAAAATGTATGAAAATAACATACAGTATTTATATGCAGGTATTGGATCTATTTTCCAGAATGCTCAGGACCTGGGGTGTTCTGGATAAGGATCTTTTGTAAATTAGGGTTCCGATAGCTTAATTCTGCTAAATATCAATTAAAGGAAAACTATACCCCGGAACAATGTAGTTGTCTATAAAAATATATTGCATTAAACAACTCATTAGTAAAACCATACTTCATGTAATTAAAGTATTTAATAATATTTATAATTTTGTAACATCTGTTTGTCTGTTTTTGTATAGTGTTAGGAAAACAAGGTTAATGCAGTCATTACACTTCAACAGTAACATCACATCTATCAGATAGTTCATACATGTATGTGTATGCTCCTCGCTGGCGTCTCACTTCATGTGGTGTAGTAAATTTGTATTGTCCTTGTTTCAGTAGTCATGGTTTCTTAATTCTGATTAAAGATCCAGACTGCAAGTACACTTCTCTTGCACCACATTTTCTGTCATTATAAGTCTTGTATTTGGCCTGTTGACATTTGACAATGTCAGCAGTAGATGATTTTGTAGGCACAGTATTTTGTGGAATTTTCATGTCTGCAACATGTAACTCAGTGAGAATATGTCTGGCATGTAATAATTCAGCTTTAGATGCTTAGGTTGTTGCATGGCATGTTGCTCTGTAGTCATGTAGGAACTCTGTTGTAAATACTTTCCAAGATTTCCCAGTAACATTTCTTGTCTGTAGTGCTTCTTATAGATTTCTGTTGAATTGCTTGATGTGTCCATTTGCTTGTGGGTAATATACTGAAAATTTCCTATCACAATATTTCTCTCTCTCAGAAAGAATTCAAACTCAGCTGAGCCAAACTGTGGTCCGTTATCTGATATTAACTCCTTTTGATTACCTTCTCTGCTGAAGAATGTAGACAGAAATGTTATTACTGTAGCTGATGTTATATTAGAAACAACTGCAATTTCTGGCCATTCACTGTAATAGTCTGTAAAGGACTGGAGCATCTGCAAAAGGACCCATAATAGCAATAGCCAGGAAATTGTACTGGTTAAAGTGGTGGTGTATGTGTGATTGCTGTTTTGTCATGATTCTGACAAGTAACACAAGAATGAATCACAGTTACCACATTGGCATCCATTGCTTGCCACCAGTACAGTTATCTTAGTCTTTGTTTTGTACGTACAATTTCTTGATGACTCTCATGTGAGTTGTGTGACTTTTTTTGCAAGGTCTCTTGTACCAGTGAGCAGTGACACAGACAGCATAGGTTGAAGATCAGGACTAAGTTTCTTCTCAGCATTTGGCCATTTACTTTGTAAGATGTCCCATAGTTTTACTTGAATTGGACATGTGAGGTAAGCTTGCTTAAAATCAGCAGATGTAACTGTAGATGATAACAAATTCTATGTCCTCATCCAGTGTATCAGAATCTGCAGGTAAAAGTAAATGTGACAAACAAACTAAGGCTAATGCATGGGGTGTCCTTCCCTGATATGTTCTTGTATTACTTGGCTGCTCAACTTCTACATTTAAGTACTTGGTTGGAAAATTCACACCACTTAATGCTAAAAGCCGTATGGGTACAATTAGCTGGTATAGAGGAACAGCCAATAGTTTGGGTGCTACAAAAACCAAACAAACATATAAGAAAACTACCTCTCCACCCTATTTTACAAAGTAAGTTGCAAGTATGGTCACAGGCAATGCAAATTATGAAAGAGCAACAAACTGACCCCATACCCCCATTTGGAATAATATGCTTTTCTATAAAGTGGCCCAAATGGGAAATATGAAGCCCTGGCCCGACAAAGCTATCACATTGATTGGGGACATTTGGTTTGAGCAGGGTATACTCTCATTCAGAGAACTGAGACAAATAACAGGTCTACCAGCTATCCAGTGGCTCCAGTACATGGGTGTAAAACAAGTTCTTATGGTAACACATAAAATAAAACCCATAGTTTTACATGACAACAAACCATTAACCCTCCTAAATAGGCCATCCACTGAGGGTTTGATTTCTAGAATATATGCTGTATTGCTACAGGCTAGCAGAACTGCTCCATTGGATGCTCTTCGAAATAAGTAGGAATCAGACATGGACATTATATTGGATGAGGAATGGCAAGAAGCTATGGTGTCACCCCAGGTAGACTCTGTGTGCTATAGACTAAGAATGGTTCAATTGTATATATTGCACAGGGCATACCTCACTCCAACTAGATTCCATCTGATGAATGGTGAAGCATGGGAAGCATACATGGCCGCAGGTTTCCTGCAATTCAGCTTTTTATTGTGTCACCACACTAAATAAAAAGCTGAATTGCAGGAAACCTGCGGCTCTGCAATAGATGTGCTGTGGAGAGAGGTACATTAGCACATGTATTATGGAAATGTGATGCTATTAATGGACAGAAGTATTAAATAAACTTGATGGCATTTTAGAGGTTGCTCTGCCTAGAACACCTAAAGTCTGTTTACTTAATATATTGGGTTGTGCAATCCCTAACCAATATTCCAGAATATTTGTTCAGGAATCACTTTTCTTGGCGAAAAAATTAATAACACAAAACTGGAAAAGCAGAATCCCCCCTGAGACCCAATTATGGATGAACACTTTAAATGAAACATGTAACCTGGAAGGCATAATATACCTCAAAAGAGACTGCATTGACCAAACCCTTAGGTTCATCTGAATAATTTCTATTAACCAATGCTTACCATTTTAATCTAGGCATCTTTTATTACCGTAGGTGTGATAGTCAAATACACTGGAAATGTCACCAATAAAATATTACTATGTTATGTTAAAGTCAAGTATCACACGTATGCTCCTTATATATTCATGCAGAATGTGTCATGATGGTCATTTATTTTTGTAAGTTACCAATTGTTCTTCTTCTGCATATAAGACAAATGTGCTGTACATAATGGGGCCGATTTACTAAATTCACGTGAAGGATTCGAAGTTCGAACGCAAGATTTCTTTTTTTGGTCGAATATGTGAATTTTGGCATGTTCAATCATCGAATAGGGAATGGTCGAATGATTGAATACATTCGAATCGAGTCGATCATTTGATCAGCGATTTAATTTTTAAAGTTTCTTCGATTGCCTACTTCGGTAGATTGGGCCTTCTGTGACTAAGTCCTGATCGAATAGGATTCCTACGATCGAAGTGTTCGATTGTTAGAATCGTACGAATCATTTGAACGATCGAATGATTTCTTCGTTCAGTCGAATGATTTATTCAACTGATCGAATAGGTTTGTATTCGATCGTCGAATGATCAAATATCGAATAAAAGGTAGCCTAGAACTATTCGATTAACATTAGAAAATCGAATGCTAATCGAATATCGAATAGAAACAAATTATTTTTGGGGAATTTTTGGGGAATAATAGTAAATGTGCCCCAATGTCAAGCGTGTCAATGTATAATTCATAATTTGCTCAATAAATGATACCTGAATTAAGAAAAAATGTGACAAACAATCTGCAATAACATTTTTCAAACCTGGTTTGTATTGCATTTTGAAATTGAAATTCAGGAGCCTTGCTGAACATCTAGCCATACACATTCCAGCTCTTCCTAGTCCCTTTGTTGTGCAAAAGGTAAATTGTCTAACCCCATAAGTAGATTCTCCATTTCTGTTGGCAAAACAAGTTCGAGCTTCCTTTTCAACAGCTTAATACTTATGATCTGCATCTGTAAGGGGCAAATTTACTATTATTCCCCATAATTAGCTCGGGCAAATTTGATATTCGATTAGCATTCGATCGTCGAATGCTAATCGAATAGTTTTAGGCTACCTTTTATTCGATATTCGATCATTCGACGATCGAATACAAATTTATTCGATCAGTCGAATAAATCATTCAATCGTTCAAATAATTCATACGATTCGAACGATCACAGACTTCGATCGTTCGAATCCTATTCAATCAGGACTTAGACTCAGAAGCCTATGGGATGGTTCCCATAGGCTTCTATTGCAATTCGGTTGGTCCAATCTGGAAAAGTAGGCAGTCGAATATTTTAAAAACTTTATTTTATTCGCTAATCAAATGATCGAACGATCAAATATTCGATCATTCGAATCTATTCGATCATTTGATCATTCACTATTCGATGATCGAATATTCCTAATTTGCATATTCAACCAATTGAATAGATCCTACGATTAAATATTCCATCGAATTCTATTTTATTCACATGAATACATGTGAATTTAGTAAATCAGCCCCTAAGTGTTCTGGATACAAATGCAACACTTTTCTCTGCATGATTGGCATGGATCTGTGTGAGAACTGCACCAATCCCATAGTCTGAAGCATCTGTAGTAATACAATAGTTGGTATTGCAGGGTCAAATAAAGCTAGCGCTGGACTGTTCACAATTAACTGTTTCACTATTTCAAAGCTATGTTGAGCAGTCTCTAACCAAACTGGACATGAAGTTCAGTGTAGTAGTGCTCTAAGCGGCTCCACTGAAAAATAGTTGAGAATAAACTTCGAATACCATGAAGTAAGACCTAAGAAAGCTCTTACAATCAGATGGAGTAGGTGCTTGTGTAACAGTGTTGACATGGTCATGGTCAGGCAGTAATCCCTCTTGTGAATTTATATGACCCAGAAATTTGGCTGATATATATATATATTCTTGTGGTGCCCAGTATGAGGAGCAACCATTTTTTTAAGTTTGATCTTGGAAAAGCAAGTTGTGGGTAGAACATATATATCCTATAATATTGTATAATTAAAGTGCAATATTTATGAATCAGTTGCAAGTGAGTGTAGCACTGGCCACATCAGGGAGGACTGATATAGTTGGCCAGCTTCAACATATTGCAATATGTGGATCAACAATCCTTAAATTGTGTAAATTAGCTTTACATACAAAAGGGGCTATGTAATAAAAATATTTATTCTTACCATGGCAACCAATCAGCATTTTCTGATCACCTGTTTAAAAGAAAACATATTATTTATTGCTATGTGTTGTATCTTTTATTACATTTTTGGGAAAATGGCATAATGTCCTTCATATATTAATATGGGTGAGTGCAGGAAATCTATCTTTAAATTATTTAATCCCCACATTATCATTTGTAAATGTTTATTGACGAGTACAAGTTTCAGTTTAGTATAAAACAGAGTATATTTTTATATGTTGCCAATTTTAGCTTTTGCTCAAGGTGCCAGTTAGCCTACATCTGACCATGTGCACAAAAAGTGCTTGTATCTTTGTGGTCTATTTCTGTCTTTTTCTATAATTTATAGAAGCCATAAATAAGTAATCTATGGATAATGATTAGAAATCAGTAGGTAGAGAACTGAAAAATAAATGTAGAAAGAACACCTGGTCTAACACATGGTCTAAATATGTGTCTTAGTGACTAGTTCTTAGTGATTGTAAATTGTTAATGAGGCAGTAAAAGATAGACAACAACGGAAAAAGACAAAATGTTATAAATAGTAATAACAATAAGAATAAAGTTTATTTTGTGACAGACTATAATACAGAAGCAATTGATATAAAAAAGATAGTACTTAAACACTGGCATATAATAAGCTCAGATCCATAATTAAAAGTTGATAGACCTTGGTTTACCTATAGGAAAGCTAGATCTATTGCGAGTGATGTATCCCCAAGCATGCTCCCTGATGAGCATGAACATAAATGGTCCACTTGGTTAAAATACGTGGGAACATACAAATGTGGAAATGTGGAGCGAGAATATGAAAGGCATGCAATTATATTAATGTATCTAAAAAATTCAGTAGAATGAGTCACATGTAGTTGAGATTGTCAAGTATGCTGGAAGAACCATGATGAAAAGGAAAGATAGGGATGCACCGAATCCAGGATTTGGTCCGGGATTCGGCCAGGATTCGGCCTTTTTCAGCAGGATTTGGCCAAATCCTTCTGCCTGGCCGAACCGAATCTGAATTTGCATATGCAAATTAGGGCAAGGGAGGGAGATCACATGACTTTTTGGCACAAAACAAGGAAGTAAAAAATGTTTTCCCCTTCCCACCCATAATTTGCATATGCTAATTAGGGTTTGGAATCGGTTCAGTATTCGGCCAAATCTTTCGGGAAGGATTGGGGGGTTCGGCCGAATCCAAAATAGTGGATTCGGTGCATCCCTAATGAAAGATTGGCATATGTAAGGAGAAAAGATATATCATCCTCCATAGCTGATCATATTCTGAATGTACATAATGGGAATGATAACTCTATCTCTTTTCAAGGCATAGAGCATGTCAGATTATATAAGAGAAAAGGTGATTAAAAAAGTTAATGAATAAGAGAGTAGCATGGGGAATGTTCACTTTAGAAACAAAAGCCTTTGGGTCTCAATAAAGATTATGAGATTAAATTTTATATTGAATAAGAGAAAAATGTGCACTATGTGTCAAAGCTGACATGTTATCAATTTAACAATAAAGAAACTTTTAATTTTTCACAAAAAACAAGCCATGGAAATCCATTTTTTGAAATTTCTGAGGACGCTCCTCTGCCAGGGAGCTCGATTCTGGACATGTGATGGTCTGGAGCCAATTGGGGAGCTTCACACTGGTGAGAAAAAGTTTTCTAAATATGTGTCCCTGGATACCAGCATAGCGTCAGATACATAACAAAACACTGCAACTTATTTAGTAGCAAATACTGTTTTTAGTAATCACTCACCTTACATCTAATGTATATGTACTATATATAATATGGCTATGAAATGCAGCTGTACTTGATCTCATTAACTTTATTGTTGTCATATTATCAAGTGCAGTAGACTTGTAGATGAGGCTGGCACAAGCCTGGAACCCACGAAAATAGTGAAGCCACAGTCAGGTTGTAAAAAATTAAAAAAGCTTACATTTATTTCCAAAATTTAAGAGCCATCAGTCTGATGCGTTTTGCGTCCAAAAGACACTTAGTCATAGGCATATACTATATCTTTTGGACACTAAACGCGTCAGGCTGATGGCTCTTAAATTTTGGAAATCAATGTAAGCTTTTTTAATTTTTTACAACCTGACTGTGGCTTCACTATTTTCGTGGGTTCCAGGCTTGTGCCAGCCTCATCTACAAGTCTACAAGTCAACTGGATTGCTCCCCCTGCTGAAGGTTCGGGGCGTGTGCACCCGGACCCACCTTGTATAGCGGTAAGCTCTCTTCACACATTTGTACTGTGCACACACTGGGCATATATTTGTAATATTATCAAGTGCATCTACCTTTTGTACAATGTTGAGAGAAATATAGCACCTTCAAATAATGTATGCAAAGAAAGAAAAAAAAGTAAAAAATGAAATCATGGATCATAACAAGAAGGCAAAAGTAGGACCTCCTATCGATTATTTTTAATTGTTGCAGAATAAAGAAATTGTTGGGCATCTGACAATAAGCCAGCTCTCTGCCACCAATAATTTCTGTGATACCGATATTCAAAGCAAGTGACATCTGGTCTCTATGTGATTTCAACCAATTTTTTATGCCAGACTCAGGGAGGCAAGATCAAAGAGTGACAATATTGATTTTGAGCAAGGATTGGTCACTTGTAAAACGAATATGTTGGCACCTATATGTTCCTGCAAAATTTTCCTGCTAAAAGTTATTCTTTGTCCCTTGCAGGTTTCAATGGGGATTATATAATAATGAAAATAAAAGCTTGACTCTAATGTATAATGTAGAACAAAATATATTTTCTAATTTCAGTGTATCCAAAGCTGCTATTTTGTAGGTGTAGCTGGTAGAAAATATATTTTAATTGCTTTAGAGCACAAATATTCAATCCTGCAAACTGGCTGCTGGGTATGAAGGAAGATTAACAATGACAACTGGAGGACTATACATAAAATATGTCTTTAAAGGGCAAGGAAAGTTAAATTAAAGAAGTAGGCTAGAAATGTTGTACATTATGTTTTGAACTTCTTTACCAGCCCCAGGCAACCAAAGCCCTTTAGTAGTAAAGAGCTGTGTCTCCAAAGATGCCCCAGTAGTTCCCCATCTTCTTTTCTGCTGATTCACTGCACTTACTCTGTGCTATCAGTTACTGACCTTAGGGACCAAATCAAAATATACTGAACACATAAAATATAAATGTCACAATATAAGGCTGATTAGTAATTAATACAAATAATTACTACATGACAGCACAGAAACCAGTGCAACTAGCATCACAATTTAAGTATCAGCTTATGTTACAGGCCAACTTCATTTTATGTTTGATAATTTGTGACAACCCCTAAGCTTAGCTTCTCAACAGCTGCTCAGAGCCCACTGAGCATGTGAGTGTCACAGACACTTTCCAAGATGGTGACCCCCTGTGACAAGTTTGAAGTTCTGGATCATTGCATGTATAGGATTTAGTTCTCCTTTAAAACAATCACGAACATTTCAAATACTATAACTTTGTATTTAGATTGCCTGTCCCACATGCCTGATTTGTTGATTATTGCATATATATCATATTTTTTCATTTAATATATTGAGGACTGAGGCTGGTAAAATTATCATGCCATCACAATATTCTAGTCCTGGGCTTTATACAGTATAATCTGCTGTAAAGAATTTGCAATTCACAGACAAGTGAAATTTACATTCATATGGCAGTAGCAAGATCTTTAAGTGAAATCGTCAAATCATCAAGTGCCATTTATTTAACCAAAGAATGGTTTCACACCCATGTTTAAGAAGTTGTATGGTTTACTCCATGTATATTAAGACAAGGATCTGTGACTCTGAAGAGCTTACCCAAACAATACCATGCATAAACTGACACTTCCTTATGCTTGTCACTGTATTATTCACAGATATTGCCAAGCAACACCATCCCTCTCCAGCAAGCCAGGCAAATGAGAAGAAAATTACATTATCATTCTAATGTGGTAATCTTTCTTTCTCAGCCCATCTTAGAGCTGATTTCTGTTTCAATAAGAACTGTGTCAATTTCCAAACCAATTTCATATTTGTTTTTCCCCACACATGCAGCAATTCACATCTGACCTTTTCTTGTCTATCACAGGTATTATTGCATATTTCCAATTTCTTATATAACACAGGCTCCAGTGTGTATATGTACTGACTAGAAGGGTCAGAATAAACTAATGACCTGCACTGAATTCAGCAATAAGTAATGCCCTTATTTAGTGCTCCCAGTCAAACATATCCATCCTGTCAAGTAGCTTTTATAAAGTTCCACTCTGCTAGACTCAACAAAGTGCATATCATCACCAGATAATTCACCATTGAAATCTCTAATCCTGTTTATTTAAAATCCCTGGTTGTTTACAAACAGTCATTTTGCAAGCTAATATTGTAATAATATGAATGCAAAAGTTGAACATGGAGATAAAAAAGTGTAGGGACTTCTGGGGATTTGATTGTTAGTTTGTATTTCTCTTATACCTACTGAAGTATGTTTCAGGATGGATATAAATTGACTGAAGACTATGCATATGGTGCCAAGGTTTATAACATTTGTGCTGAAATTGTAATTTAGCTCCAAAGCATTTAGGATAAGAAAGTGTATTGGTTGTGATGTTCCCTTAATAGTTTACTTAAAGGATTGCCTATTAGGTAATAATATTTTTATATGAACAATGATGTTGTCAGATCTCATGACAGAAATGGTGATTGTGCTTTAAACAACAGTATGTTGAGACTCCTGTTTTCAGTGTATGGGCATAGTTATACCGAATCACTGAATTATTTGACTTCCAAGCTGTAGGAAAAGTGGCTGTAATCCAAATAGGGCTGGAACTAGGGGAAGGCCGAAAAGTCACCTGCCTAGGGAACAATAGGTGTCTCCTCTTTATATACATCAATTCTGCATGACCAGGGCATTGAATCAGTGGCCATGATCATGTGTGAATTGCAACTTCCTGATAGGTTTGCGGAGATGATACACTCCTTTTTGGGAAGAACTAATTTAGTTATGAAGGTAAATTCTATGAATATAGCCAAGGGACATCAACTGGCTCAAATGTAGCTCCTGTGTATGCAAGCCTATATATGATGTGGTTTGAAAATCATTTTGTATATGAGAATCATAAATTCTTTACCAATGTACATACCTGGCTCTGATACATAGACCATCTGTTATTTATTTGGCAGGGATCAGAAGAGCTCTGGCATACCCATTTCAAAAGCAGAGGCTATGAGCTTAATCTCTTGGAGGATGTCAGGAGGAAAGCTAAGAACACCCTTAGGACTGATTTATTATAAGAAAAAATGACAAAAAAATTGACTACATACTCATTCCAATCTGGACATTAAAAATATAATATTCCAACATTGGCATTTATTGCAGATGGACCAGAATTTGATGCCTTGGGTAGCAGATTTACCAATTATGGAGTATAAGCAAGCAACTAACCTGAGGGATCAATTATTCCACGCACTAAGTGAGCCCCCCATGAACCAAGTTACTTGGTTAAGTGACACTAATGGGATGTATAAGTGTGGGAGGTGCGTTAACTGCTGACAAATTATATCATCCAATGACTGGTAAAGGTTATGGATAAGGGATTACATCAACTGCCAATCTGATCATGTTGTTTACATGTTGTAATGTCTATGTGGGAAATTATATGTAGAAGATACAGTACTACTAGGGCTTTGAGTGTCAGAATTGGAGATCATAGAAGTGATCTGCGATTGGGCAGAAGTACTTCCCCAATAGCAAGTAATTTTTTACAAGAGAAACACCAAGGGGTAGATTCATCAAAGAGTGAAGTGAAGAGTGAAGTTCCGCCACTAGAGGGAAATTCCACAGCTCCCAATTAATTTCTATGGGATTTTTAAAGGTGTATTCATGAAAGGGTGAACTTTCACTTCACCCATTGATGAATACGCCTTGCAAAATCCCATAGAAATGAATTGAGAGCTGTGGAATTTCCCTCTAGTGGCAGAACTTCACTCTTTGATGAATCTACCCCCAAGTGAGCCAGTCACACTTTATGGGTATAGAAAGGATGAAAACCAGGGCCAGCACTAGGGGTATGCAGAAGAGGCACCTGCCTAGGGTGCAAGGATAGAGGGGCACTGGGCAGCAGGGCCGCTCCTGCCATGAGGCAAGGTGAGAACCTTGGGTTTTTAAGTTTTTTAAAAGGTCTTTACATTCAGATGTTTTCAATAATAAGCAAACATTCTAGTTTTTCAAATTATTAATCAAAGCAGAACAAAACTCACAAATGTTACAAATTCAATTTATGATAAATAAGCCCACTAAAGTGTTTATCTACTATATGTTTTTTTTTTGTATCGGTCAATTTATTTTGATTAATTTTTAATTTAAAGTGGTAAAATATGACTGTACATTAAAGGTTACCTATAGGTCATGTTGATTGTTTTTTGCTGAGAGGTTTGTAAGTAATTGTTAGTTGAAGTTCCGAAACCTGACTGTTTTGCCAACCTGATGGTCCTCAACCTGTCCATTAAAGTTTCTAATGCAAACGGACTCCTGCTACACAAATATGACAGCCCCTTCATAAGTGAAGACAGGGAGTCAGATATTTAATGAAAAAGCATTGTGCAAATACTTTATGGCAATATTATAAGTAGCATGTAAAGTCAATTTTATGGTATATGTTAAAAATGGTTTAATTTCTGGTGTTAGTAACTATTTATGATTTAAGTATTGATAATTATGTCTTATGTGGAGGTCCCTTTTGACATAACTCTGTTAAGATGATGGCTGAGACTCGCTATGAGAAAGCATCTATGCAGGTAGTATATGGTCTGCCTATAACGAAAGTCAAAATTGATTGAGGCTCAAATTTAAAACAAATGACTGCATCTTCATTCTAAAAGATTGTTACACAAGTTCTGCATCTACTAGAGCTACTACTTTTGACCTGGGTGTAGAAACCCCAGGCCCCACACTTGTGTTAAACTGCTCCTTAATATCACACAAACTTGTGGGGAAATGTACTCACCAAACTTATCGAGTGGCCCAGGTGCATCACCCCGAACCCGCAGCTGAGTATATATTCAAAGGAAGATCAGCAAGCACTCCTGGAACCACTCTTTAAAAAACAGTTTTTATTTCAGTAGGTTAAAAACCTGTTGCATTTAGTATACAAAGATATGTAGTGATAGTCATAATTAACTCTAACAATCAATGGCTATTTAAAAATAAAGATTACAAAATTACTAAAATTGAAAAAAGAGGAAAATCAGAAAAAGGAAAAATGGGCTCATCACCTATAGCAAGAAACAAATATTTTGCTCAGAATATTTATGATTCTTGCTATAGGTGATGATCCCATTTTTCCGTTTTCCGATTTTTCTCTTTTTTTCAATTTTAGTAATTTTGTATCTTTAATTTTTCATTTTTATATCTATTTTCTCACTGATTTAGGCATTGGATTACTTCATGTCTAGATAACATTGATTCCTGTATGCTTTGTTTTAAGAAGACTTTAGGAACTAATTATGATTAATTTAAGGATAAAGGAAGGACTTATTTTGTTTTGAAGAAAATATGAAGTATAACAAGTAAACTTTTAAGTGTGATACGATTGTAACATTGAATAGGAATTTTAAATGACATAAAGTAACCAATTTGAATTAAAATAGGATGTAATAGTTGAAACAATCCTTTGAACACTTATGATTGCAAAAGATCGCTCTGTATAGGATAGAGATGTTATAAGGTTATGATGACTAAAGATTTCAGCCTGTTTTCAACTATACAAAGGGAATAGTAATTGTATGCTTTTTAAGGCTATTTTCACGAAACGGTTAACACCCCAGGTGTAAAACTGAAAGGGTGCTTTTGATTAAAAATATCTTTTCCGGAAAAATTATTTAAATAGCCACTGATTGTTAGGGATAAATTTATCAAAGAGTAAAGTTCCACCACTAGAGGGAAATTCCGCAGCTCTCAATTCATTTCTATGGGATTTTGAAGGACTATTTATCAATGGGTGAAGTGAAAATTCACCCTTTGATAAATATGCCTTTAAAAATCCCATAGAAATTAATGGAGAGCTGCGGTATTTCCCTCTAGTGGCCAAACTTCACTATTTACTTCACTGTTTGATAAATCTGCCCCTTAGAGTTAATTATGACTACGTATCTTTGTATACAAAATGAGTCAATACTTTGTTTTTAAATGACTGAAATAAAAAATGTTTTTTAACGAGCGGTTTCAGGAGTGCTTGCTGATCTTCCTTTGAATATGGTCTGCCTATAGCCTCATTCTTCCGTGTTTGCGCACTTTAGAGTAAAATGTTAGTAAGGCAGCTGCATCAGAATGTTGGATGAGTCATCCGCAGAAGGGATTTCAGATACCTGGAAGCATAGTGCTCGAGCTGCAATGAGGAGTAGAGGTTATTTCAATAGAGCATTTATACCTTTGGTAACCCCTTGCACATCACAATTCCCCTTGATAAAGGCTATTATGCCAAAACACCAGGGCTATTCTCATTTCTGGCATGTGTATCTGCTTCTTTCTGCTTTCTTTTGCCTTATGCATAGTTTTGTATGTATTATTACCATGTTATTGATTTGTATATGTGCAGAATTTATTACAAAATATGCTTTGTTTGATATATGCCACATTTGATTCTTATATAAAGAGAGTGCTTTTGTTATACCAACTTGCGCTGGTAATTTTTTAAGTGTGTAAGACCATTACAGGAAAATCAACTTCTTTTGTCTGACAGACTTCTGAAACAATTCCATTCTGCCTAACTGAATGCTAAATGAAAATAAGGACAGGAAATACATTTGGATACTATGACAAGTAAGCTTAATACATAGGAGTGTCACAAATTCATGCAACATGCTTTTATCACCATATGACCATTTCTGTTGCAAAACCATCTTTGTGGCCCTGTGTAAATCTGTAATCTGTAATGCTTGGCAAATGAGGTTCCATAATGGATGTTTTCTGTAATTTGTATCACTATATATTGAGTCTATTAAAAGCATTAAACATTGAATAAACCTGGCAGGAATGTGTTGGATTAATGCACCTTAGTTACTGTCAAATACAAGGTACTGTTTAATAATTACAGAGAAATTTTAATTATTACAAAAAATAGAATTATTTGCTTACACCAAATGGCCTTCCCATAATTTTTAGTTTCTGGATAAGGGTTTTTTGGTACAAGCAGGGTTTTAACATTGGCCGGTTTGAAAAGGAAACATATATAATTACACAGAACCTGTGGCCATCCATCACAGTTGCTCAGGGGTATAACTTATTCACATAGGGTTAGCATGATTAGTAACGATTCTGTAAGAGATGACCTTATATTAATTATCTATGCTGCTTGTTACTTTCTGAAGGACAAACAGGATGAAAGCCAACCGGCACTGTAATGAAATGCCTATAGCTCTAGGTGTTCCTGCTTCTTATTACTTCCAAACAGATCCCAAAGAATATTCACCACCTGAAAACAGCTGAGTTTGAAGTGTGAAAAGCACAGATGAAAACAGCAATAGCAACAACTGAAAAGTAGTTTCATGTTTCAGCGAGCTATATTTTTCACTCAGAATAACTTATCACCTGTGAGAAGATGACATCTTTAAATATTAAATAGGAAAGAAACAATACAAAACAACTTTTCATCTATAAAATGATTAATAGAATCGAGCTACTGTAAGACCTCTAAAGCCAATGCAATGTGATTATGGAAAATAGAAGGTGTTTTGCCAGGTCTGACAATTTATTCACTTGAAAGGTCACACTAAGTAATTGGGTAAAGTCAGCAGGAGTTATGCCTCCATACACCGTAAAGGCAAGCATTTTTCTAAATATTTTGCACTTCCACAAAATTGACAGTGAAAGGCATAAACAGCACTGACAGATTATATATTATTATTGCCATGTTAAACACCAATATATCAGTATTCCAATGAGCAGTAATGTTTGGGCCCACTCCATTACTATTCACATATACATCCTTTTCATTTCACTAAGCACAGGTTGTTGGATAACGGCCCTCCATCATGACTGCACTGTAACAATGGGCTTGTGTATGCATAATTCTGCTGACTTCCAGCAAATAGGAATTCAAATAAGCTGCTTCATTTTCAACAGTATTTACAGCTTTTGTTGCTAAACTACCAGTTTCACGTATTTCAGCTATGTTGGGGTGTAGTGGGTCTTGTGTGTCTTTAAAGTGGCAGCATATGCCTACATATTTCAAACCTCAGTTGCATGAGCAAAAATAAATAGAATGTATGCTGAAAATATATGCTGCCTACTTGTCTTTCTTTTTTTAAATAGGTTTTAATCCTTTTGCTGCCAGCTAATTGTACTTTTATTGCCAGACTTTTTTTGAACATTTTGTATTCTTTCACTTTAAGGCAGTGGTCTTTTCGTTTACCCAGGAAAACAATATATTGTTTTTTAGGACAACCTGAGCTTTCAAAAAATGCTAAAATATTGGTGAATTCCACTTCTGTAAAAATATAGGCTTATTAGGGGCAGATTTACTAAATTCACCCAAAAAATATTTGTTTTTCCTCGATATTCGATTAGCATTCGATTTTTGAATGCTAATCGAATGGTTTTTTGCTACACTTATCGTCGATATTCGATCATTCGATGATCGAATAACGATCGTTAGATCATTCAAATGAATTATTTGATCATTCGAATAATTTGTACGATTTGAACGATCGAAGACTTCCCATAGGCTTCTATTACAATTCGATAGGTTCAAGCTGGCGAAGTAGGCAGTCGAATATTTTTTAAATTTTAAATCCTTCGATGATTGAATGATAGAATGATCGAATATTCGATCATTCAAATCTATTTGTCATTCGATCGTTTAAGCCAAATTTGCATATTCGACCAATCGAATTAATCCTACGATCGTTATTCGATCGAATTCGATTGAACTTCGATCTATTCACGTGAACTTAGTAAATTGGCCCCTAAGTGTCTCATAAAAAGAAAAAAAATATGTTTCACACAGTACAATCACCTTTTTTGGAAAGATAATTTATTTTATATAAGAAAACACAACCAATTTGGAAATTCCTATGTCTCATGAATGTGCCAATACCACATATATATATAGTTTTATGGAGATTTCTCACTTGTAAATGTAACAGGTGGTACAGGTCAGGGTATTTCTAAACCCTCCCTTGGGCTACTATCCACTGGTTTCAGTACCCGGGCAAGGGATCCCAGCAACTCCCAGTAGGCACAATATAGTTCGACTATTTATCTCCAGGTGGGGTCCCCACTTATGGTATGGAGGAAGGGATTACCACTCAGGGTATAAGCACACACAGTATTCACTCTTGATCATATTACTTTGGGCGCCAGTGGTTCTTTAAAACAACAGAACATTTATCAAACTGGTGGTACACTTCATGAAGCAAGTAGTACAGCAGGTCATTTATACACAATTGTATTACTCATGAATACTTTCTGATCCTTTTGTTAGTCAGCTTTGTGAATTGAGCCGCCTTTCCTTTTGGTGTAGAAACCCCATTGAACTTAGACACCCCATTCGAGCTAACAGTTCTGTAATTCCAGAACTGCAAGATCAACACATTTACATCATTTTGAGGTATAGGTTTACCTAAATGGTCTGTCATTTCAGGTACTGCAAAATCAACACATTTATCCCAGAAAATCATATATTTTTGGAAATTACACATTCTGACAAATAGGTAATTTTATCTTTAAACTCTATGCTATTTCTATAGCTATGCTGTAAGCAGTGTTTTTTATGATATTTCTGAAAATCACTTGAAAATCACCAACATATTGCAATTGGTCACATTTATCTCACCCAATTTCTTAAATAAAATTGCAAAACACCCTGAATATTGATGCCAAGGGTCTACTGAACAGTTTGATGCCCAATTGAATAAAGTGAATAAGTGAAGAAAGGCCCCTGACTTTATATTATGTGCCACAAGACCCTCCTAACAGCACAAAGACCCTCCCAAAACCATATTTGGCAAGTACACATTCTGATGCATATAAATTAGGTAATTATGTCTTTCTACTCCAGACTACCATACTGCAAAGCTACACTATATGCAGCATTTTTAAATGAAATTTCTGATAATCACCTAAAAATGTTACAATTGGTCGCATTTATCTAACCCAATTTCTTACATACAATTGCAAAACACCCTGAAAATTTATGCCAAGGGTCTACTGAACAGTTTGGTTCCCAATATGCATAGGTATACCAAAGCAGCTGTCATGTATGGACCCCAAAAGAAAATAGTGCATATAGTGAATTTTCTCAGATGTCTTTGCGCCTTCTATGAATAAAGACCTAACAGCACAAAGACTCACCAAACCCATATATATTTGTAAAGTACACATTTTGATGAATACAAAATTGCTAAAAATATATTTCTACTCCAAACCATTATACTGCAAAGCTAAGCTAAATAAAACATGACAAATAGCAATGCAAGCATAGAACTGCAATAAAATCACAAAAATAAAATCAGGAAAATCAAATTAGTGATTCACTGCAGGCAAGTAAATTAATGAAATTCTGGTGAAAATTCGCCAGTGTCCCGTTTCTGGATGCCGGCGCCCATTGCCGGCATTGAAAAAATGGACGCTGGCGTCCAAAAACGGACTCGCGTCCAAACAAGAAGCAGCGTGTACAAAAGTGTACAAAAAAAAAGCTTGAAAAGAAAAAGAATAAAGCTAACTTGTATGTGTGCAAGCATGTATGTCCATGTAAATGGGTCCTTGGCAGCCATGAGGGGTCCTCTATAGAGTCCATGCAGCAGGAAGTCGCAGTCTGGCTGGAAGAGGCAGAGGACAGGCAGAAGATGAGCAGACACATGTCTGCATAACTAAAGGCAGGTCCTGCAATGATCGCGCCGCAGGACCCACGTCCAGCCTCCCCCTCCACTCCCACCACTCATTACTTAAGGGGTTGGGAGCCCTCTGCACAAGCAGCAAGTGGAGAGGAGCCCTTTCCAGCTAAGAACATAGGTACTACATGCTTGGCACCTTGGGGCTTTTTCCTTTTTTGATTTCAAACCAAAAGAGAAAAACAGCAGGCACTCACAGAACCCACAAAAAAAAAACTTTAGGCCATAAAAATCAGGGATGCACCAAATCCAGTATTTTGGATTTGGCTGAACCCCTGAATCCTTTGCAAAAGAATTGGCCGAATACTGAACCAAATCCTAATTTGCATATGTAAATTAAGGGTGGGAAGGGGAAAAATTTTTATTTGTTTTTTTGACAAAAAGGCACACAATTTGTTTATATTAAACCATTAACATTTTAACCTATTACATATCACCTTCCTGAAATCCAGAAATGTCCTTGTGTCTGCCAGTTAAACTATTACTCTACCTCTTCACATCTGGGTTTATATGTGTTCTAGTAATCCCATTTTTTCTACATTTGGCAGAGTAAATGCCTTCCACAGAATTTAGAGATTGTAAGGTATCCCTTAAAAAAGTGTTTTCTTTGGATATAAAATATAAATATATTTTAGTACTGTTTGTTAGTAATAAGGCTGTTCCCCCAACTGTGTCTGCTAGCCCTCTTGCTCTCTGCAGCAGGAACCAAATTGAAAAAGTGCAGCATAGCAGTGACTCTTACAGGGGGATATGAAAATTTGAATCTATCTCATTATTTTCTGAAATATACGAGCAAATCCGCACGGGTTATTTCCCCTTATTCATCATAATTTGTTTTCCCAAAAAATTCCAGTGCTGAAAAAACCTGAAAAAAAATTGTGAAAACCATAGGAAATTTCGAATCATATGAATTTTTCAAATTTTCTACCTGAAAACTCTGTTTTCAGATTTTTGTCTGAAAACCACAATTTTTTTAAATTTTGCACAAAACCCAGCATAGATATGAATATCTGCAGAACTTTTGACCTAATATAGAACTATTGACTGATGTACAACCTCGGCAGGTCTGAGATGCCGGATTTTTTGATTCAGACTTTTTCCATCTGCAGGGAATAATAAATCATTAAAAATGTGAGTGTTTTTCCACTAAAATTCTTTTTTTCTTAGTTTTTGGCATTCAAATCCCCTTAGACTCCACCTGCACTGATTGGCCTTATGCTTTTTTATGGTCATGGAATTTCTCGTTCACTTATAATATCTGCTTTGAGGCCACTGGGAGCAACATCCAAGGGGTTGGAGAGCAACATGTTGCTCGCGAGCTACTGGTTGGGGATCACTGCTCTATGTGATTGTTATAAATGGAGCAATTTTCAAATGTTTGCAGAAGTGCGGAATGTATATAATACAAAGAAAAATAAGTAAAAAAAACGTAAGATAGGTTGTAAAAAATGTTATGCCCAATTAGAGTTTGCTATTTAATAACTGTATAACTTGCAAAGTTGTAAATTATGCAAATTGTTCAAATTATTATTTTGCTTAGTATGGTTGCTTTGGTAGAGTACTTTCAAAAGTAATTTGCTGTGTGTTTGATATTCTGCAGCATGTATAAATATGGTCCATGGTAATGAATTACTTCTTATTTGTACTCATGGAGTACTTGCAATTGCAAGCTTAAAGTGATACTGACACGTTTCTATAAAAATAGGAACTTGTTGGTATCAGTGAAGAGAAGCTGCACACGAAATATAAGCAGCTGAAAGCCTCGCTAAGCTGCCCCCAGCCCAGCAAACCTTAGCAACGGTGACCCTCTGACACCCTTAAATCATCTTGCTCAGTTGTTTCAGTTACGCTGGGCTGGGGTGATCCCTCCATAGGCTTGAGTCTGTTTCCATTTGTTATTAGCCTATGGATGGATCGCTCCGCCCCCAGCCCAGCATAACTGAAACAATTCAGCAAGATAATTAAATGGTGTCAGAGGGTCGACATGACTTAGGTTCACTGGGCTGGGGGCAGCTTTGGGAGGCTTTCAGCTGCTTATATTTTGCATGCAGCTTCTTTTCACAGATACAGTAGCAACATTTTCCTATTTTTATAGGAAACTTAATGATGTCTCTGGCATAAAATTATGAAAAAAAATAACATTTTCACTCCTGACTCCATGGTCAATCATCAGAGCAGAGTTTAGGAGGTATTTGACCCATATAAGTTGGTGGTTTATTCCTTCATCCCCTTACATTTTTTAATCAGCCCAGTGATTGCGTCACAGGAACTAAAGAAACTGGTAGAGCAAGATGTGATTAAAAAATCAGAATCCTCCAAATGGGTCTCACCAATTGTTGTAACAATGAAGAAAACTGGAGGTATTCGATTGTGTGTTGATCTCTGCGAACCTAATAAAACAGTTGTTATGGATAATCATCCTCTGCCACACATAGAGGAAATATTTTCAGAACTCCGAGGGGCAAAATTCTTTTCTACCCTGGATCTTCAGAGTGCTTATCATCAGATATTACTGCATGAAGAAAGCAGAGACCGCACTGCATTTATCACCCATGATGGTTTGTTTTAGTTCAAGTGTGTACCTTATGGACTGGCTTCAGAACCGTGTTATTTTCAAAGATTGATGTTTTCTATACTCCATGACATACCTGGTGTACAATTCTACTTGGATGATATAATTGTCTATGCTCCAACCTTCATGACAAGTACCTAGAAAAGGTTCTAAAATGCATTGATTCTGCAGGACTGAAGCTGAACCTTTCCAAATTCAGACAAACTCAGCTGTCATTTCTGGGTCATATAATTTCGCAAGAGGGATTACTGCCTGACCCTGACCATGTCAAAGCTGTTACACAAGCACCTACTCCATCTGATTTTCAGTTTATTCCCAACTATGCTTCAGTTATGGAGCCACTGAGATCACTACAATGTGGACCTTCAAGTCTGGTTTGGTCAGAGACTGCTCAGCTTTGAAATAGTGAAACAGTTAATTGTGAACAGTCCAGTTCTAGCTTTATTTGATTCTGCACTCCCCATTATGGTTACTACAGATGCTTCAGACTATGGGGTAGGTGCAGTTCTCACACAGATCAATGCCAATTATATAGAGAAAAGTGTTTTTGCATCCAGAACACTTACAGATGCAGATCGTAATTATTCAACTGTTAAAAAAGAAACTGTAACGTGTTTGGGCAACAGAAAAATGGAGGACCTTGTGAGAAAAGCTCATACAACTTGCACATGAGAGTCATCAAGGAATTGTACGTACAAAACAAAGACTACAAGAACTATACTGGTGGCCAATGGATGCCAATGTGGTGACTGCCATTCATTCTTGTGTTACTTGTCAGACAAAACATGACAAAACAGCTATCACACATGCACCATCACTTCAGCCAGTATCATTTCCTGATTCAGCATGGGAAAAACTTTTGCAGATATTCCTATATAGACTGCAGATTTTCTATAACCTTGATAGACTTCTGTAAATGGCCTGAAATTGCATTTGTTTCTCATGTAACATCTGCTACAGTAATACCACAGTTTGTCTCATAGGAGTTTGAATCCTTTCTGAGAGAGAGGAATATTGTGCATAGGAAATCTTCAGTGTATTACCCACAAGCAAATGGAAAAATTGAGAGATTCAACAGAGGTCTGAAAGAAGCACTACAGTCAGCAAACCTTACTGGGAAATCTTGGAAAGTATTTACAATAGAGTTCTTACATAACTACAGAGCAACATGCCATGCAACGACCCAATCATCTCAAGCTGAATTATTACGTGCAGACAGATGCGCACTAAGGGGCAAAATTCACTAAGCGGAAATGCACTAGTGCTGCCTTCACTAACGCTTGCCGCACTTCGCCAGACGAATTTTCGCCATCACTACGCAAATTCACTAAAGTGCGAAGTTACTTCACCAGGCAAAGTGCATTTACGCTAGTGATGCCTAATTTGCATACGGCGCGAATTTCAAAGTATAATAGAAGTATATGTTACAGCCACTACATTACACCAGGAAACCTTTAATAAAAAATAAAGTTGACCTATTGCCCTAAACATGTGCCCCCTGTATAGTTGAGTTGCCATATGTTAGGAAATGTAGGGGGGAAGGAGGGTAACCCCCCCCAAAAAAATTTGCTCTTTTTGAGACTATCACCCTACAAAAGGTAAAACACGCCAGCGTTTTTTCGGGACTTAGAAAAAAAGTTAAAAATTTTTTTTTCCAAACTCCTATCTATTGTATTGAACTTTGCCAGGTCTGACCTGGCAAATTAGCGCTAGCGTTAGACACTTCGTGCTTTAGTGAATCTGCTCCTAAGTTGCATGTTGCAGACATCAAACTTCAACAAAATACTGTTCCTACAAAATCATCTACTGCTGACATTGTGAAATGTCACCAGGCCAAATGCAAGGCTTATACTGATGAATGTGGTGCATGAGAAGTGCACTTTCAGCCTGGATCTTTAGTCAGAATTAAGAAACCTACTGAATACTGAAACAAGGATCATACACATATGAACTGTCTGATGGACGCATATGGAATGCAAGTCATCTTGCTCCTGCTAGATATGACTTTGTATACGTTCCATTTGATGAAGGACATTGTCCTACTCCTGATGCCAACTGCAATAGGCCTGAAGAAAATTTACCTATAAGGGGTACTGAGAGAATCAGAAAACTACCTGCATGGACCCAGGACTATGTGATGTGAATAATGTATATTATTGCTTAAAGATGCATTGTTGTTGTTTATTACATCTGCCCAAATGCTTTGCTACTATAGGGGGAATAAGTGGTGTTTATACAAATGGCCTGCGGGTGTCACTGTGCACAGGACTAGTACTGTGCATACACAGGACTTTCTGTACAGCTTGAAAGTAAAAGTAAGAACTTACTGTTGTTTTGTAAGTACTGTATGAGCCTGTTATAAAGCACTGTTATCCTCTCCTCATCCTCAGCTACCAAACATAATACAAACCTTACTGGGAAATCTTGGAAAGTATTTACAACAGAGTTCCTACATAACTTCAGAGCTGGTTCACACATGCTGAAATTCAAAAGAGACTAGAACATGTTAAGATAAACAAAGGTCCAGGGCCAGATGGGCTTCTTCCCAGGGTAATTAACGAGCTTAGCTCTGTGATTGCCAAACCTCTCTACTTAATGTTTCAGGATTCATTGAGGTCTGGCATGGTGCCGAGAGACTGGCAAATAGCTAATGTGGTGCCGCTATTCAAAAAGGGATCCCATTCTCTGCCTCAAAACTATAGGCCAGTTAGTCTGACGTCGGTGGTAGGAAAGCTTTTCGAAGGTTTAATAAAGGATGGAATACTGGACTTCATAGCAAATAATACTATGAGTTTGTGCCAGCATGGTTTTATGAGTAATAGATCTTGCCAGACTAACTTAATTTAATTTTATTAATTTCATTTCTAAAGGTCTACTGGTAGCTCCCGATCCACCTTTTCGTCTCCCCTGATGTAGAGAGTGGTATTCTCAGAGAAAGGGAGAAACTAATTGCACGGGGAGAGTCAGTGCAGTTATACAGTAGATACCATACAAGCCCCCCTCCCGGTGACAGCATGTCACCATTGATGTCACACAGTGTGCCACTGATGTATTATTTTTTTCCCTGGGATATTGTGGGTCCCATAAAGGGTGCTGGAGTATGAACCCAGGTGCAGCCGCACCTACTGCACCCCTGTTAGTTCTGCCACTGCTTTGGAGATGTTCCATTTGTTCCATTTTCCTACACCTGATACCAGGCCTGAAGAAAGTGAACCTATGAGGCATACTGAAAGAATCAGAAAACTACCTGCATGGACCAAGAACTATGTGTTTTGAAGAATGCATAATATTGCTTAAGTTTTGTTTCTGTTTATTACATATACCCAAATGCTTTCCTACTATAGGGGGAATATGTGGTGTTTGTGCAAGTTGCCTGTAGGTGTCACTGTGCATAAGAGTATACTGTGCTTACACTGTACTTTTCATACTGCCCAAAGGGTTAGAGTTAAAGTTACTTCTGATATGTAATGGCTGCATGAACCTGCTATTAAAGCACTGTTATACACTACTCATCCACGACTACCAAAAGATAACAGTAGCCTCAATAGTTTCTTTTCCCTTTTGAGTCCCCTTTTGGAGTACTTAATCTTACATTGCTAAGAACAATGTAAAAAGTGACCTTTAGAATATTATATTTGAAAAGGTACAGGTGTTATAGTTATACAAATTTGAGAGATGTGTTTTTGAAAACATTCAAGTTGATTTTAAATGTGATATCTTATGCTGAACAAATGCGTTGCTATGGAGATGTGTGTGATCTTGAAACAGGTAGTACAGAACATGCGCAACCACCATTTGTACTTGTGGAGCAATTGCAGTTGTAAGCTTATTGATGTCTCTGGCATAAAATTATTAAATAAATATAACATTTTCACTCCATCTCTGTGATCAATCACCAGTGTAGAGTTTAGGAGGTATTTGACCCAAATATGTGCTGTGAAGCAGTTGGTGGTTTATTCCCTCCTCCAGTTTATTCCCTCCTCCCCTTACATTTTTGAATCAGCTGGGTGCTTGCAACTTGGAGTCTGATGTATGCATTCTTTGATCATCTGTTTCATAAATGAGTGGCTAGCACATGTAATGATAAAATCTGTGTGTGCACTTACATCCTGATATGGCATTAAGGCCTGAAGGCATTATAAAGTATGTATATATACCAAGATTTTTCATGAAAATTCAAAATAAGTGTATTAAAAACTGCATGAACAGCCAATGGGATGTTTTTTGGTCCCCACTGGGACCATTGTCAAGGCTTAGAAAAATCCCAGTGGGGACTGAAAAGTCACATTGGCTGTTCATGCAGTTTTTGAAAACACTTATTTTGAATTTTCATGAAAAATCTTGGTGTTGCTAGACTTTTTTTGCAATATATATAAAAGTATTAATCAATGTTTACAGTCATGTATGTTGAGAATGGCATTTTGGTTAGAGAGGGTGGTAGCAAGATTGGGTTAAAGGGGTTAATTACCTTAAAATTAACATTTAGCACAATGACATTGGTGTTCAAAGACAATTTACAATTTCTCATAATATTTTATTTTTTATGGTTTTCAGTTATTTCATTTTTTGTTAAGCAGCTATTCAATTTGGTATTTCAGCGGCTATCTGGTGGCTTGGGTCTTATTTACCCTAGCAGCAGGGTTTGAAGGAGACTGATATATGAACAGGAGTGGGCCTGCATAGAAAAATAAGTAATAAAAAGCAACAATAGCAATACAACTATAGCCCCACAGAGCAGTAGTTTTTGGTCACTAGGGTCAGTGACCTCAATTTCAAAGCTGAAAAGAGCCAGAAGAGGAAGGCAAATAATAAAAAAAAAACTACAAATAATGAAAACCAATTGCAAAGTTTAAGGAATAGAATTACACATTAAGGGGTTATATATCAAGCTCCGATTTTATCTCAGAATTTTCTTTTACAAACTCCACTCATGTTTTGTAGACTTATTAATTTTAAAATTTTCCCCAAAATTTTTTTTTAACTACAATTTTTTCAGAGTTTTCACCTGAAAGCTCCAAACCACTGTGGAATTGCCCGAAACCCCACACAAAGTTGATCAACCAAAATCAATGGGACTTTAACCATTGACTTATATGCAACCTTGGCAGGTTTGATACTCTGACTTTTTCTCCCTTGGGGTTTAATAAATTCTGAAAAATCTGTTTAAAAAAAAAAAAGTCTATTTTAGCCCCAAAAAAACAGAATCTGGAATTTTTGGAATTTGATAATTAACCCCATAAAAGTTTAAATGTGAACCACCTCCTTTAAGGAGGACTGATGTAAGTTGGGATAAGATGGGAACAATTCTACAGTGGTGAATGACTGGTCAAGAAAACAGATGTAAAATCAGTTGCAAAGAGATATATAAAGCAAAATGTGTAAAAATACATAGAATAAGAAACTAAAAATTAAAAACATAAATGTGGCAGGCTCCTGCAGAGCAACTGTCAAGACAAAAGGGGAACTACTCACTAAAGGTTTGTATGAAATTAAGCATATATTATCACCTAAAATTGGAGCTGATATCTCAAATGTCAATTCAACAATGCAGTACCGCATGACTTATTTTTACAATGTATTACCTGCAGAGAACAATTTGTGAGATATTTTTTTTGTATCTTAAATTTTATTAAAGAAAGTAAACATAACATAAATCATAGGCCGATTTTCATTAAGGCTTGGGGAGGCTAAGCCTTCCCAAAACTGTTTTGCATGAAAAATTTTAAGAAAATTTCAAAGAAACTGACTGACCAATGTGTCTATTTGAGTTTGTCTGTGGGAGGGGCAATGGGTGCTGCTGGGGTCAGGGCCAAGAGACAAAGCAGATTTTAATCCTCCTAATCTACTTGTTTGGTATGTGGGGAGTGTTTCATACTTACATTACACAATAAATAAATACCATCAATGGTCAATGGTAGTTCCATTGATCTGTTCAGGTAGGTGATATCTGAAACTGGAAAAGGTATGAAGGTTTGATGCAACCATTATATTACCATTGTGACCAGATCTCACTTTCACACCTCTGCGAATTTTATCCAACACCTATTTGTATAGTTTAATGGAACCATTGTGATTGGATATTGGTGACTGTTTCTTTAAAGGGGATGTTCACCTTCCAGAATGTTAAACAGAGACTTTTTTTCAATTGCTTTCCTTCTTTTACTTTTTACTGATTCCCCAAAATTGAAGTTTAAAATGTAATGTTCCTGTATGTGGGGTTTCAGTCTGGCAGCTCAGTGATCCAGGAGCATCTGAACTGTAACAATTTGCTACAATTAGTTGATACAATTAGTTAAAATATTTATCAGCAGTATATGAGGAATATTAGCAACTATTGTATAAATTCAATTCACTTTTCTCTGGATCAGCTATCAGATCAGTTTGGCTACTTTCACTTACACACAAATGTTGTGTTGATGGTTGATTGTAAGTTTTTTCTCAACCTCATCTACTATTATATTGTGTTACTTTGATACTGCAGTAAAAAGGCAGCTACTGTTTTTTGAGGTTACCAAAATATATCTGCATCGAATAGCCCAAAATTCAAGTCGAATTGAAAAATTTTGAATATTTGAATTTTCACATTGTGAAAGTACTGGCTGGCTCTTTAAAAATCCTCCAACTTTGACTATTCAGCAGCTTTAAGCCATTTTAGCCTATGGGGGGCCTCACAGAACTTGTCCTGAAATTTTTCTAAGTTCTGAGAAATTGAAGGATTTTGGTGGAACAAAAACAGCCAAATTCGATCGAAATTGACCTTCCCCCCAAAAAAATCGATGGTCGAATTTGAAGTTTTTTAACTTAAATATTCTAACATTAGTAAATCGGCCCCCTAGTCATAATTTGTGATTTCGAAATTTATAACTAAATGTTTTGTTTTAGTATGTCAGCTAGGAACATACGTACCTGCTTTGCTTTAATTCCTTAGAACACTACAGACATAGTCATGTTGAAATGTGTTACATTACATTGTGGGTTAAGAAATATTTTTAAATACATAGAAATTAACTTAGTGAATGGTGTAGTGATGTTCTGCCATTAACCAAGGTATTAGCAATGGTGTGTAAAAACTAGGAATTTGATATTACTTTTTCATACAGTATAATATATCCCATGTATTGATCTGAAATTCTTTGTCACTTGAATTGGCCGAATTGACTTCAGAGGCTTTAGCTATGAATATAGTGGTCTGATGCAAGGTGCATTGCATTGTGGCCTGCGGTCCCTGGCTTATTATATTCCTCCCAATGTCTTATTGCACCATTAAAGGGAAAATGTCAAGGGAAAACATGTTTTTTTAAAAAATGCATCAGTTAATAGTGCTGCTCCAGTAGACTTCTGCACTGAAATCCATTTCTCAAAAGAGCAAAGAGATTTTTTTATATTTCATTTTTTATATTTTCATTTTTTTTCCCATGACAGGATCCCTTTATGTCAAACTTGTCCTGTGTTTGTTGATCTGATATATCTCTTTTGCAAACAAACTTTGCTTTATAAGCTGTGTTTGGCTGATATTTTCATTGATTCTATCTTTTCTAGTAAGCTCTTAAATTCATCCACCTTTACATAACTTGTATTAATTTTTATCTAATCCTTTGTGGCTTAGCACTTTTCTATTAGTTTGTTACTTTTTAAATGAATTCATGCATTTTTTGTTGTCGAGTTCCCAGCATTTTTTCAAGGCCACTTCTGAACAAAGGTTTATTCACATTAAGGAAATAATTTATTACAGATTTAGATTCCATCTATGTGATTGAACCAGATCCACAATCAAATTAGCATGAATCTGCTAAATCACCATAGATGTCCAAGGCTAATGTTTAGTAAATTTAGTTCTGGATTAATTGATTTAAATAAATTGTTAACCACAATAATAAAGCATGTTAATGCTATTATTGTTGATTTGTTAAGGAAAATTTGCAACAGACCTTTCAAATTGATGATTTCATCTTTAGTTTGAAATTACACTGTACTGCAATATAAGGATAATTTGAAGATAGCAAAAGGACAGCTGAAAATAATAAGGAACTCCTAGGGGGGTTATATAGCCACAGAAGACAAGTTTACCAAGGTCTAATAACATAAATAGATGTCTGTTCTAAGAGGGGTTATGTAGCAACATCTGGTCCAGTGAATTAATAATGACCACTGGTATTTTACTTATACTGGTCAAGAGCAGTTTAATTGCTAACAGTTATTATAATTTTGCATACATTAATTGAAAAAAAAGTATTAATTAAAGGGGTAACCAGCATTGGTGTGTCTATAAGTTGACTATATGACTATGAAGATTTTCTTTTTTAGAATTATTTATATTAGATACTTACTGTTATCTTTTTTCATTTGCAAGTAAACATTTTTATAAAAATAATAATAATGAGTCAAAGTAACTATTGTTTTGCAGAATATTGCATACACAATGTTTGTATGTTTATTGACCTTTACTTATAAATAACACAGATAACAATTATGGCAAATTTAAGTTAAGTCAACTAAAAGTGAACCTTGATTGTCCAAGACAGCCATAGCAGCATAGTTCGTACAGGTAGATAAGTAGGGGCTAGCAAAGAATTAGTTCTGACATTTCTCATACTTCCCTTTGCAACAATATGACATATATCAATAAAGAATAACATATTCACAATGTAATAATAGGTATCTACATGATTTAAAATATCATGGAAGTTTTTAAATATTTAATCATTGGAATTGCACTACACTTAAATTAACATTCCAGTCACTAAATATGCATTTAGAATCTTGTGATCCTTTGGCTTGCATACAATGTTTTAAATACAATTTGCAATTGTATTTGGCTGATGAGATCACATAGCTGTAGTTGTAGGGTGACTCTGATACAATATAAAAACAACCACAATATTTCTGATATCTTTATTGTAGGTATTTGCAAATGTAATGTTAAATGACTTGTCCAGTACTGATTACTAGTGCATAGTTTTGGCAAAGATTATTTATTTTTTTTAAACTCCATGTTTCAAAGAAAGAAAAATTGTGTTGCTCCTATATTACAAGTATGAGAGAAAACACAACACAGGAATAGGAGTGAACTATAACAGAGATGAAGAACAAAAGATGCTGGGAAATAAGAAGTACAGTCGATTCCTGATAAGTGAATAGCCCTGTTATGCTCACAGCATATTATATTCACTTATCAGGAATTGTTTGTCCAATAGTGGAAATAACTTCACTTGTCTAACATCCTAATCCATACTCTTGTCATTATTAATTTATTTTGCATCGAAAATGTATTTGCTTTCGGTAATATCATGTGTGGGAAATTAATAAATAAAATCCAATGATTCCTGAATTGAGAGGAGTTTTTTTTTTTAACAATTTAGAAAATGTCCTCTGTTTTTCAGGTTTCAAATTCTGACACACATATTTGTGCCCAGCTCTCTCTGGTGACTGTGCCCTAACTGTTCACCCTTGAGTAAAGAAGATACTTACTGCACATATTATTGAGGAGCCAAAAACAGCATACAAACAAATAGAGAAAGTGAAATAAATGCTAGTCCCTGGTTGAAATGAAAGGAGACAATAGTTAAATAGTTTCAGATATTATTAAAGGTTTGTTTGCATCCAGCTAAAGTAAAATAGTAGAATTAAAAAAAAAATCCCTTTAGGTAATATCAACAAATTAATTACATTTAAGATGTTGAAGTCTTCAGTTGGAGGTTAAAGTGTTAGGGCCACATAATACTGAAGGCAATTTCACAGACTAGTAATAAAATAATTTTCCTGGTAGGCGCACACTTATCTAACATTATGTTCAGCTCTTTACTGCATAGTGGCTATGCGAAATGTATATATATATATAACATATATCTTTACTTCCAAATATAAATTAGTTTGTTTATATCATCTTGCTAACTTTTCCTTATTAGACAAGAATAGGCATAGTATACCTTATGAGAAATATCTGCAAATACGTTTCCTGCTTCTAATATTTTACTGTGTGAATGTTGGTTAGGAATTCAATATATATGTTATTGTTTTTTTGATTTGCTTTTTTTGCTAGAATACCTGTTGTATACTATTGTAATTACTAGCACCGTAACACTGTCATTGTTTAAATTCAAAACAATGAGTGTCAAGTTAAAATATACTATTTGTAAAATTATTTTTGTAGGTGATGGAAACTGAAGTCATGACAGAAATAATTAAACTAGACCTAGGTGTTACTGCCAATATTTTTACTCTGCTCACTTCATCTCTTATGTAGATTTAGGAAAACTCAAACTGGAATATGTTAGGGGTTCTCAGCAGTTTGATTTTAAGCACTAAGCACATTCCTAACTATTAAAAAAAACACAGGTAGGAAAATATTTTAGACATTTATCAAAGCTGATGAATGTGTAGAATGGATTTGACTAATCTGAGCAGTGGAACACCATTCTGTGTAGTAGATGTTTGGTATCAGCACTGAGCTCTAAGATCCCTCAGAACCATTAATGTCTGATGCATATTGCAAGAAGAGATGAATAATTGGCCTTATCTTTTGTACACTGGAAAGAAATGGTTAAATCAGAAATGTTTGTGATTTCTTCATGGCTAGGAAACTAATGTGAAACATAAAAAAGTTTATCCCTTAGTATTATTACTTCGCAGGTTCGAAAAACCAAAGTCAAGAAACTCTACTCAAAGGCTTGTTTTATTTATATTACACATCTGTGGTTAAAACCTGCCATTTTTGTGAATGTTGTGTAACAGCTATTGCATTGTTGCAGTAAATAATGTTTTTTTCAGAAGTGGAATATAGTCAGCTCTTATGAAAAAATATATCTCAGATACACTGAAATTACAGTTTTCTGATATTTAGGGGGTTATTTATCAAGCTCAGATTTTATCTCAGAATTTTCTTTTACAAACTCTGAGAAAATCCGCATGGGTTTTGTAGGCTTTTCCCCGAAAAATTTAGTTGTGGGAAAAGCTCAGATTTATACGTAAATTTTTCACCAGAAAGCTCCGTAAACATTGTGGAATTGCCTGAAACCCCACACACAACCAAAAATCATTGGGACTTTCCCCACTGATTTATATACACCCTCGGCAAGTTTGAGATGCCGTATTTTCGTAACCAGACTTTTTCTCCCTCGGGGGATGAATAAATTCTGAAAGATTTGTGATTTTTAAAAAAGACTATTTTAGCCCCCAAATTTTTAAAATTTGGAGTTTGATAAAAAAAACCTTAGTAATGTTGATCAAAATTGCACTTAAAAGTCACTCAAATTTAAAGAGGTAACGTGATCATACAGTATAAATGGGATCTGCCTACTAATGAATTGTTTTCTTTAACACACAAATTACTCCTTCTTCCTTCCTCTGTAAGTGATATTCTGTATGATAAACCCCTGATTTCCCTGAAATGTATTCTGCATCATAGGCTTACAGAAACTGAGGAGTTCATGATATAAAATATTTAATTAGGATAGGAATGATAAACTGAATTAAATTACTTTACCTCCTACCATAATTACTCTGAGGGAAAATAGAGGTGGTCAAGCGTAAAATCAAAGTCATCTTTAAATAAACTATTAAATAGTGCATTATATAACAAAAGAAAAAAAGTAGATCTTGTTTAATTAAAATGATGGTTGGAATGTATTTTAACATAAAACCAAATGTAAGCCCTATGTTAACTGTTGTATTGAAAAACTAAAATCCAATTTTTACTTTCTTTAATGGAAAAGAAATCTATCTCCAATATACTTTAATTGAAAAATGTGTACCATTTTTATAAGAAACCTGACTGTATGCAGTGAAATTCTCTTTTCATTTAGTGATGTAGATAGGAAGTGTCAGACGGTGCCTAACTTCTGTGCATGGAAACAATCATACTTATGAACAGCAGGTGGAGCCCCCACACACTTCCCAGCCTTTCAGAACTCTAGAAGCTTTGTTTCCCTGTAGAGTAGTCGGTGACTGTGTAGAGATTTGTATTGGATTTAATTTTTGACTTTACATCCCCTTTAATATTTCCAACTCTAGCTGCAGGGACAAAGCACATGGATCCATATTTAAACAGATAAACTGAGATTCTATTTGGAGGATTATTTTTTGCAGCAGCCACTGGTTCTGCAGAATTGGAGAAAGTTTGTATTAACCAATATAAAAATCCCCATTAGATTACATGACAACACAGGAACCAGGGCAGTCTGGATATTCTGATTATTAATCAGTCTTGCTGTATCGTCTTCTGGCATTTGACTTTTACTGTTTTGATCATTTATGACGATCCCTAAGCAGCACAGGCCACACTCAGCATGTGCACAGTCTTGGTCTTGCAAAGATGTTTAACAAAGTTATCAGATGACAGACCCTGTGGCCAACTATGAAAGCATAAATCATTTTTTTGATTAGGCTTGTGGTGCAGTAAGTTCATGTTTATGTTGAGTATACAAAATGCAGCATTTCTAGCCTTATTCTATTTTAAACTTTTGATTATGGTCATTAGGGAGAAACACATAGCTGATTAAAATATATTTCTTATTGTCTATGTCTTGCTCTTCATTTCTGGTGGAAGTACTCCTCACTCAAAATGAATAAAACCAATGTCAGATACAAATGAGTAATGTGTTCAATATAGTGAGGGCAAAAAACATGACACTTTTTAAAATGGTAATAGATATGTTATATTAGGAATTAAATTATAAAGAGACCTAAACATTCTTTTTTTCCCATTGTACTAAGAAAACATGCTAAGCAGTTTAATGTAATGCTTGTACATTGTATTTTTTGAATGGATCGGGCATTCACTTAAGTGGAATCGACTGTATTAAACACAACAAATATGAAAGAAAGAAAGAAAGAAGGAAGGAGAAAGAAAAACGTAGAACAGTGAAGTTTTTAAATGTTTCACCACATGATGGTTACCAACAAACACAACACACAGAGAAACAAGTATTAGGAAAATGGTTTAATATAAGACAGAAGCAAAAACTGCATCACACAATAACATACATTACAAAAATAAGTTTGTTTTTAACTACACAGTTATGTTCACAATGAAGACTGAAGAATCAGAAAAACTTTGATCTAAACAGCAAAAAAGCAAACCTCTATTTTTTTTGTTTTACTAATACATTTATCCACTTAAAGTGACTGTGTACACCTAACTCTAATTAAGTTATTGTGTAACTGCACAATACATAATAAAAAGTGAAACTTACCGCTTTGTTTTTGACATAATTCTAAAGTCTAGACATAAGCAAATTAAAAAAAGCAAGCCAAAATCTGTAACTGTTAAAAGCAAAACCAACTTTTTGTTTTATCAATCAGAAATCAAACTCAGAATCAGTCCAAATCAGGCCCTCAAGAGTAAGCCACACCTTTTCCTTTAGTTATTTTAATCTCCAGTATAAAATTTTGCACTGGTACAAAATTAATAAGTACAATCATTTTGTAGAAATAGGAAAGCCTGTTTTTTTCTTTTTTTTTGTCTTATATTCCATCACACAACAGAACCAAAAATGCATCAATTAAACAGAATACAGAAACAATACTTAAATGAACTTACAGTTTCCACTAAAATTGCATTAACTTTGGCTTTTTTCAGACAATACTTAAAAACTATTTGTAATTTAAAACAAATGAATTATTATTTAATCTACAAACAACAATTCTCATAGCACAAAAAAGTAACACATATACATTTCTTTTGTATGATGTAGTTCAGAATGTCATGAAGCTACAGCATTTTTCCTTATTGTCATTTAGCACTTCAATTAATAAAAACATAATGGTTAATGACTTCAGAGTTGCACAAGTCAAAAAAACTAGAATCCCCACAGTGAAAAACGTTGAACATATTAGTCCTTTAAGCGCTGTCTTATCAGTGCAATCCAGAAACACATTGGTGCTGAGGAGGACCTTTAATTGTACCACTACAGATGTCGCTGGCTTTCATGGTGCATTTAGGGCACACATTGCACACAGAACACAATTTATTGAAAATGGGGTGCTGTATGTGTTAAATGCAGCTATAAAGCCTGCTGTATCTGAGTACTACAAGCCACCCCAGAATGTAAGACATTAACTGGTTTTAATTTCGTTGGTAAGTTAATGCCACACTAATATCTCTTCTGATACAGAGAGGTTTAATACCCTGACTTGAACCAATGTGTAATGGGATAATATGTGCTTAATGTCGAGGTTTACTTGTATTCTTTATTAAATGTGAGTTGGTTAAAATGATTTATAAATATAAGAAAATGTTACCATTAATAGTAAATGTAACTTCTTTTATGAATCATTTCAAAAGGGGCAACATTTTACAAATTTCAAGTTAATCAAACTCACATAAATCTGTATCACAAAAAACGTATTTATAATCATTGCTTTTTTAAGTTTTTAATAAAAAAAATAGCCCTCAAAAATATCTGGATGGAGCCAGGAATACAGTAGTAAACTATTTTCTCAACACAGATGATGGTACATGGGGAATAAATAACTTCATACTAGTTTGACCTTACTGCATTTAATGGGTATATTTATATTAGGCACTAACATGATAACAAACTCTTTATTGAGTGGAAAGTTTTAAAAGCAGTTCTAGTTCTAGTTGTAGTGAAAATTCAAATACAATTTGAATTGTTAAAATTAGAATTTTGAAGTAATTTTGGGCTATTCCGACTTTTGAATAGCCCAAAATTAGTTTCGAATAGAAAAAATTTGAATATTCAAATTTTTTAATTACGAAGTACTGGCCCTTTAAAAATCCTTCGAATACTTAAAGCTGCCGAATTGTCATTTTAGCCTATGGGGGACCTCACAGAACTTGTCCTGAAAGTTCTGAGAAATCAAAGGATTTTGGTGAAATCGTTCGAATCGTTCCCATATTCGATTGAAAATGACCCCCCAAAAAATTCAGTGGTCGAATTTCGAAGTTTTTTCACTTCCAAATTCGACCATTAGTAAATCTGCCCCTAAGTTCCTGCTGGGGTTTAAATAAACAGAACAAAACCAAAAGATTGTGCTCTCTTATTCATTGAGCTATGTAATTTGTTTTATATTCATGATGACAGAATTACAATGGGAAATATGGCACTTTTTAGTTTAATGTTTTGTTCTGGTGTTGTTGTGTTGTTTTGGTGACCCTAGGAAAAAAAAATCAATTTTGTGTAGTTCTACAAATTCTTTAACGAGCTGATTTACTAAAGGTCGAATTTCGAAGTATTTTCCACATCAAATTGAAGCTGAAGGATTTTTCACTGAATTAAGGATTCCTGTGGTTGAAGAAAAATCATTCAATCTTACACTAAAATCCTTCCAATCGTTCGATTAGAAGGATTTTAGCGTACGATCGAAAGTTTTTTCTTCGATAAAATAAAACTTAGAAAAATGGTCTAGAAGGTTCCCCACAGGCTAACATAGCACTTTGGCAGATTTTATTTGGCAAAGTAAAAAAAAAAAATCGAAGTTTTTTTAAAGAGACAGTACTTCGTATTTCGAAGTCGAAGGATTTTACTATACGTCCATCAAATCGAATGGTTGAATGGTTGAAGTAGCCTATTCGATGGTCGAAATTTTTCAAAAATTTGCTTCGAATATTGAATTTTTAGCATTCGATTATTCACTTCAACCGTTAATAAATTAGCCCCTAAGTTTTCATATGCTTTATACATCTTAAAAGTTCCATGTGTGCTTTAAATACCCTGATTCATAAGGACAGCACATGAAATTAAAAGGAATAGCAGTTCAACTGTTTGACACCTTTGGGACTTCCACAGACCATGAAGAAAGTACAATGGTGAGGTTTGCTTTCACAGCTTTTCATGTGAAGAGTGTTTTTAAAAAAGTGTAACATGGGCATTTACTGTATACAATGTTTTACCAAAAACATCAAAGAGAATAAACAAACAATAACAATTTCAGGCAACAAGACCACAGGATAGCAAGTTAACAAACTTTGTAACCTCTCTCTTTTTTAAATAGAAGGGATTTATACAAAACATATAATAAAATACCCATGTTCTCAAATTACTTCATACACGAAATACACTGAAGCTTTAGACAGGAAGTACCTTTGGAATTTGGCACTGTATTTTTAGCTGATTTTTTTTTCTTTAAAAAAGAAAAAAAAACAGGTCACATTTTGCTGAACACAAACACATCTAAGTTTCCTAACAATAGAAAATAATAACATCAATTCTTTACAAGCCAACACAAAACTTTTTGTTTTTTCTGGAATAGTTTATGTTTCACATGAAATCATAGCAAACAGACTTTATTTCTGAAAATAATTTTTCGTTCAGGTAAACCAATTTGTTTTGAACTTTTTTTTTATGACAAAGAACATTGAAGACTTTTAAGACTTAATGAAGCCACAACTAAATTCACAGAAGCACCAATGTGACACAGTATACAGTTACCTTCTCTTCTGTACAATTTAACAGTATAAAATATAGGTAATTTCATGTGCATTAAACCATGGATTGTCTAACTGTGAGTCAGTTCAGCAAAAGGTGACAGAACTAGGTAGCATTTGCCCTGAAACAGGGTAAATATTTTCTTATACTAATCTACAAAAAAGTGGTTCTATATATATAATTTAATGAGAAAGTGAGCCACCTAAAATGGCCTTATCAAAAAACTTTACACTGCCTGAAAAATTTAAAAACTATTACAGAGCTCAAGAGACTTAAATCAGTTTTTCTCAAACTGTTTTGGAAGTTGTCTGCTTCATTAAGAAACCAACATTCTGCATTCCTGGACACATATTGCTTTAGGTAACAGTGACCAGACAGAATGCTAATCCCTGTATAATACTTTCAAGTCTGTTTGTAACATGAAACCAAAAAGAAAAAAAAATGTTTTTTTTGCCACAGGTTTTTTCTTTTTTTTTTTACTCTAATATCTGATGTAAATTTCAGTCTTGCATGAATGCTGCAATGCTTTTCACAGCTGAATTTTTTTTCCAGAATTCATAGCTAGATGAGATCACATATAAAATTCAGAAGTCAAACTAAGTCATTTGGAGGACCAAACATGATGTGAGGTCAGAAAGACATCAGAAACAATGACGGGACGATGAAACTTTTTTTTTATATAGACGCCACAGAGACATGCTAGGCAAACGGTGAGCTAACAGGCATGGAGATGTTCTAGGGGAAAAAAAACAAGGAAGAGTATATAGTTACAAAGAATCTAAGCAGTAAAAAGAATGTCACTTTAAAGCTCAGTTCAGTGCTGAACTGGTCAGTAGTCCATTTATACATAATGCAGTTGTGGCATTCCCAACACTGAAAGAGTCAACCAGTGAAGGAGCGTAAATATTATGCAGGTCTTTGTTGCTAAAGGCTGTATTTCATTCCATATTTGCATTTACTTTAAGGGGCACATTTACTAAGGGTCAAATTAATTTGAAGTGGAAATTTTAATCAAATTCTAATTAAAAAATTTGAATTCGAGTAGTGATGGGCGAATCTGTCGAGATTTGCTTCGCCGAAAAATTTGCGAATTTCCAGAGAAATTCATGAATTGGCGAAAAATTTGCGAAACGAGTTGCGGGACACTTTTGACGCGCGTTTTCTGGCGAATTTTCGCCAAGCGAAATTTCGCTGGCGATTCGCGAATTTATTCGCCACTAAATTCGAGTATTGAATAGCCCAAAATTCGTTTTGAATTGTTCGAATCATTCAAATTTTTTATATTTGATTGTTCGATAATTTGAATTGCGTAAAAATTTTTGAATTCGAGGGGTTTTAATTCAAATTTAATTCGAGGGTCAAATTCGAGGATTAATTGACCCTCGAACTTCGACCCTTAGTAAATCTGCCCCTTAATGTATTTTTCAAAATTGTCCAAAAAAGCTGAAATGAACAGCCCAAAAAAAAAACAGTCTAGAGTTAGTACAGCGCTGCTCAATATGTTGGCAAGAAGGATGGGGCTTACAAGGTGAAAGAGGCCACCTGAACAAATGCCACAAAACAAATATGTCATACAACAAACCTTTATCTAGGCAATGGAAACTAACAAAAAGATAAACAGATAAAACACATAAAAAAAAACAAAACAAACAAGAGGAAGAGAGTGAATTGTGCACAATGGGGTATGTGAAAATATGGTATTTTTTTTTATTTAAACAATCTTTTACTCTAGAGTCTATTTTTAAAAGATATCTAGCTAGCATTGAGACCTTCTCTTTAGGTATCCAATACGTTAACAATAAATAACTCCCAATATGTCTGAGGCAGTAAAAATTTTGTATAAAAATAGAAATGTTTTTTTACAAATAAAATTTACAGGCCTGTGGCTTCCTTTATTATTAAATTTATCTTTCAAGAAACATCAAGTATTTTCACTCATTTATATTTAAACCCTGTAGCTCTAGATCTCCAAGTCTTTTTTTTTCACACGTAGCCTTAAAACATACTCATTGTTTAATAACATAAATGAATGAATAAATAACCCAGTAACAAAAGCAGTATGTTATGATCTATCATAAAAACATAAATAACTATCAGGTTGTCAGAAAACCTACCCAAATCAAACCAAACCGTCAAAAACAATTTGATACAGTGGAAAGACTCTCTTGTTTTGCCTTTTGTTTGTGAGTGATTCTTACATACAAAAGTACACTCATTGGCAACACTAGGCAATCATATCACTCTTAACTGCTGGTGTCACTATCACATAAGCAGATCCTTAAATCTTTACTCAGCTTCAGAAGTTGGATGGCACCAGTGGCTGTAGAGTTTAATTGCACATAGTTTCTTTAGCTATTGTAAAATATTCAGGTGTCATACAAAGAAAAAAATTGCAACTGAAAAATGAAACAAAATATTGTTACACAACTTGCTGGATTCTGGGTAAGAAAATAGCCAGAGTAATGGCACGATCAAGGGGGCTAGGGTAGAAGGGAATGGAAGCGTTTAATGTAAAAATAAATGTCTCTTTCGGAGAGCGTTGGCAATTTTTTCCTCCTCAGGCCCCAGTGGACAACAGGCTGGCTCATTGGACTTACCCTAAGAAATCTAAAATAAGAGCAGAAATCTTCTGGGCTTAGGATCAGTAAGGTTTGCTATCATTTTTGGATCGTTTCAGCTGAACTTTCAAGCGTTTCATGCCGATCTGAAAGCCATTCATTGCCTGGATAGCAGCTTGTGCAGAGACAGGATTGTCATAGCTAACAAAACCTAAAAAAGGAGGAAATAAATCCATTGAAACTATGATACTTAATAACACATTCCATAGCTTTATAAACAGAACAATAAAACACCATACTTTTTACCTCATCACAAATAATTATGCAATAATATTACACCATACCTATAAGGATGTAGAGTACTTAATATTAATTCAATTATCCTTTAATTTAACTGAAGCTTAAACTATAGTATATTTTACTTGTAAATGTATATTATTTGGTATATTTGCTAGCATAGAAATCTTCTTTGCTAAAAAAAGTGCAGCTTTTCAACAGTTTTCAACAATTTCTCTATCATGCAACTGTTCTTTTCCCAGTTGTCTCCTTTTCTGTACTGCAGATCTAGTTCATGTTCCATTATGCAGGCAAGATAAATATGTCAGAGCAGTACTTTCAAACTTCATAGAGATGGAGGCCATAAACAC